>QLNU02014802.1:142793002-142812296 GCA_006491805.2 Dysdera silvatica
GCGAAGTAAACTCGCCCATTTCCTTTGACGACCAAACGTCATTAGTGAACGTCTGTACACTGTACCATTTTTAGACTTTGCAAGTATGTACAATCTTGTACAATCATTCTACATTTGAGTAATTCCCTCCCCATAGCCAATGATGTGGTTGTATTAGATGATTAAATACGTGTAGTGTATGCTTGTAATGTATTATAAATCATCTAATCATTCTGTAATCTGAAACTGTGTAATATTATTTTTCTGTTATTATTCTTATTATTTACGTGCAGGTAGATAATATTGGAGAGTTAGGGTGGCAAGGAGGTAACGCACTCGTGTATCGTGCCGTTCACGCGGGTTCATTCCAATGGTGAGGTAGTGCACGTGCTATTTCCTGCCCATTGTAGTCCGGGGGTTTTTTCCCTAGTGAACAGAAGTTTGAAGTGCTTAGAAAATTACCACGAAAATTTAGGGGCCAAATGACCTCAGGTGCCTTATGCCGTGAAACATAAACAAATCAAAAATGTCTTTCGGACCAAAGGTGGGGGTTACATGCATGTAAAAATTTTTTGAAAAATATTGAAGTATTGAAAAATAGATGCATTTTTTCCGAAGCAATAAACCAAAACTCTGGTTTGAGCTTATTTACACGTGAGCGTCGAAATTTATTGCAATAAATTCCCCCACGAAAACTCACAAAAAACTTGCCCCGGTGGCTTTGTGTGTTGACCATTAGTCGTGAATTCTGTTATCACTGAAAAGGGTAATAATAATATCTTATATCCTTATATATGGAGAACTGTTCCTGTCTTCGTTCGCTAACAGTCAAAACACTCCGGGCTCAACGGAGGGACCCTGGTTCGAGTCCAGGATGAGGACGGCGTCTCCTTTTCTTCGAACCAAAAGATGCTCGTTTGAGCTTATTTTCGCATAGGTGACAAAAATTATTATACAAAATACATGATGGAGAAATTCTTTTATAAGTAAGATCCACCCTGAAAAATACAAAACAGAAATCTCTCAAATAAAGAAACCAGTTTAAAAAACAAATTTTCGGCGTTGGAGAAATCTGAAACCCGTTGCACGAAGAATGATTCATTTTATGGATTTTCATTGATAAACGTCGCACCGTACAAATCGCAAGAACAACCAATGGACAAATAGATGAAGAGAAAGGACCTCCATAATTTGCAATACTTCCCAGTTCTTGAAGTGGGATATTAATAATAATCTCACATTTTTCTCCAGTCTCTCTAATTCTCTGCCGATCACCTAATTTATTGTTAATGAATTAAAAATGAAGGTTCGCTCTCTTTCTAATGAATAATGTTCCTTTGAGTTCGCTTTGTTATGAAAGCGCTGACTTAGCCATTTTTCGTGTTGCTGCTGTTTGACCGCCGACGATAAACCGGAGGAAAATTATTTAGAAAGTTACGTCATTGAGTTAATTTTTTTTTGGAAAGTTATATCGCTGTGTCAATTTCAAGCTTATTGTAAGATATTAGATAATTATAAATGAAAAATGTTATTTGTTTCTAAACAACAAATACTATTAAGCCCCTCTCTCTTGCTGCGTACACATTTTCTTTTGCTGACTATATATTAGGTATCCTTAAAGTATATTTCAAAATACTCTAACCGTTTTTAAATAGGGCAATTGCATTACTAAGTTTTCTTAATTGATTTGTTTTGCAACTTAGCATTCTTGCTTCTCTTCTCAAAATATTTATTACGGTTTTACGGTTTAAACGCTATGGTGGAATTCCATATCATTTATTGTGTCATTTCATGTAAGCTTAGTTTATTGCTATATCTTTAGTAAGCGTAGGTGACTTATTTTTACATGCCCATTTAGATATTCGTTTCCATATTTGATAAAACTTAAGTTTCTTCATTTCAATAATTAGTGAGATTAGAAATAATCGCTGAAGTTCCTACAATTTTAATGATATTTTAATGTACATATCAAAAATGAATGCTCTTAATTTTCCTATATTATTAATTCCAACTATATATTATTAATATAGGACAATGATTAACTTTTCACATATGTCATCCCCTTGTTGGTCAAATGGACCGGATTAAAGAAAGAGACACATTCATAATTTGCATCTACTTGGGTGCATCAAAGCAAGAAACAAATAAAATGCTGTCGTTCCGCAGCCTCAAATGCGACAAAAAAACGCGTAAGATAGGGAAGGAGCGACATTTATGGTTAGCCTACCTTATGTGCATTATTATAAGATATAATAACGATATTTTTATAAACAAATTTAGTTTATTTGACGAAGGTGTTTTTTTGGATATTGGAAAAGGAGGGCAAGAGCTGATGCAGAACAAAATTTCAAGGAGGGCGCAAAGCTTGAAAATTAATTTGTAAGTTTAGTTTTAAGTATTTTTTACTTGAAAATAATCATTTTTAATGTAAACGTATTATTTTTAGGGGGACGCACACCTCCTGCCTGAATTCGGCCTTGGGGAAGGGGGTGGTTCACGTAATTTTTTAGTTCTTCAGATTTAGATAAAAGGTGGAGGGCGCCTTCTCGGGGAGAGCTGATCGACAGAATTCTACGGTAAATAATTTGCAATTAAAAAAAAAAATCCGCAGCCTCTTACGCTCCTACAAATTTTGCGCCTTAAGTAATTGCCCAGCGTGCCCATTTATAAATCAACCACCGATTTTAGCATATTTCTATATTTGAAATATATTTTTTTATTTTAATTATATTTTTTTATTTTAGCTATTACATATGATTAAATAATGTTAATTAAAATATTATTCTGAGAAATAAAAAAACTATTCCCAGTTTTTTATAACTGGAAAATAAACTTTCATGAAAAATAAGAGCAGCATGTGGGGAGAGGATTGGGGAGATCCCCCAGATAGAAAACTGAAATTACCTCTCTGTTGTAGATGATTAAAGCTATAGGTTAATTAAAGTGTTTTACCCCTTTACCAGTTTTAATTATTGGCATTCTAACGTAGCATTATATTCATAATTTAAATTTTACTTAATTATGAAATATTCCTTTTCAAATATATTTTACCATTTTCCACGCAGTTAGCTTCGATAAGGCGATAGCGTTAAAAAACTTCAGCCTCAAAAGAAAAAAATCTACCTTCTAGCTAATTTTGTTAAAAACTACATTACAAATTTTTCTACTGTCCGACCAATTAAATTTTCTATTTATTTTGAAGGCTCAAAAAGTTTAAAAGAACGCAAACGGATTTTTTTTTCCTTTTTAACTTGAGAAAACGCGGAAGAAGCAAATCGCTGACAAGACCGAGCCAACAAGGCCCACCATAAAAAAAATATAATTTATTTTTGTAGTGGCTTATTTTTCGGCAGCCACTTGTATTTTGTACCGCGCTATCACCAAAAAAAAATTCGGGAGGGAGAAAAACATATAATTGCCTTTTTTCTTAAAAACAGCATAAGCTGTTAGGGCAGTTAGAAAAACCTAGGGATTTTGTAACTGCCCTAAAATATCATGAAATTTCCGACTTGAAGCTAATGATACTTCCGTTTTTTAATGAACGAGTGCTTCAGCGGTTTTCTGTATAAACGACGTAAGTCTTTCTCTTCCACATTTCGAATGGAATTAAAGTAAAACAAAATCTTAGCATTGTTTTTTAAGCAGCGATTACTTTTGAAAAAGTTATTGAAGAATGTAAAAGTAAAAGCTAATATATCAAAATGTGAATACTTAACATTTCGGAGCATTTTAAATTTGTAATAACTGAAACAGGCTGGTGCTTATTGTTATGGGCTATGTTTTGCAAAAAATTATTATTAAAATTATTGAAAATTATAAATTTTGGATTATGATTTAAAATTTATATATTATATACTTCAATAATAAAATGATAACTATCTGGAAAATATGTTTATAAATGTGTAAAATTCGTTTTACTTCGTGTATTATAAATAAAGATACGGTAATCGACATTTTTAAATCAACGATTTTTTCATATCAGCCGATGATGTGGCAACAATAGATGTTAAATTACTCGTAAAGAAAAGAATGATTTTCCGGCGCCTGATGAGAACTGAATAGCTTTTGTAGCAGATTAGTCACAGTACTGCCACACCAATAGCGAACTTGTCCATGCAAAGTTATATATATATACTCGTAAGGGAGAGAGTGGTTGCGCCTGTAGCTTAGTAGGTAGAGCACCTGACCGGCAATCAGGAGGTCGGGTGTTCGGTCCCTAACATCGGCCAGGAAATCACATTTTCTTTACGAGTAATTTAACATAAATCGGCATTTTTCCTTTTGATATTTATCATGCAGATATGACATTTATATATAATATATGATATTTATCATGAAGAGAATTCATAGCATTTGGTTTTAAAAATTGTACACTTAACAGCAATTTATCGGTACTTGCCGACACAATACAGAAGTGAAGTAATATATGAAAGACATCTTCGAAAAATTTTATTTGAATCTTTACAAAGCAAGTTTTAAAAACACTTGCAATAATTCTAGATTCCAGTACATTGGAATAGTCTACCTTAGAAATATTAAGATACCCCTAAGATCTAGAACATTTTATCACACAAATTCTTAAGCTTTCACACACCTCTTACCTAAAGGAAGCTTGTGCGAAAACTTCAAATTCAGAAATGCACAAATAACGGAATTGGGTGCGGGAATTCCGCTATTTTGACTTCGGTGGCGAATGCGACTTACGTGTTACTTAAAGATTCCATTCAGGCCTTTATTAAACGTTCTACCTGTCCCTGTGGTAAGCCAAAAGGGGCTTTTTAATTAAAACGAGCAGGCGCTTAAACCAGCTTCTACTCTGTGATGGGAGTTCTCCCTTCTCCAACGTTACGAATTCATCGTCGCAAATTCTCCCTCCTCCCCTTTCCATTTTATATCAAAAGTCGATGTTGGACAGCGATATGAGTGATGGAGAATGGACAAATTTTATTTGATTTATGAATCTCAATGGTTATACTTAAGCTAGTTTAGTAACGTCAGATAACATGTTACGGTATGTTTCTCAATATTTCTACCGAAACTGTACTCGTGCGAAGTTTAACGTATTTTAATCGAAGGTATAGAGTACAACAATTTCACGAAGAAGACATTTAAATATTCCTCATATAGTTTGAAGAACAGAACTCACAATGGTGCGCCTAGAGAATTATGAGAAGAGCATTATATGCCGGGAAATCGTAAACACTAATGGAATTTTAAAGTGACTTCAAATTAGTTTGCACAAGGCTCTCAGGCAAAGTAAAGGGAAATAGTGGTTTAGGTAAATTTGCTATACTGGTGATTTGAACTTTTATTCTATAATATTTTGCTTAACCTCTGAAGAAGGATAACTCAGCTATATGAAAGTATAAAGCAAATAAAGAAAACATAATTTTTCGACAAGCGAGTGAAAAGATCTATGTTTATGATAATTTAAAAATAGTGAAAGCCAATTACGGTAGGCATCTAAACTATTAAATAGCACGTATTTAATAAAAAAATAATTGGCTGAACATTATAATTAAAAAAATAAAAATTAAAGTATAGTTTATTAAAGATTATAATCAATAACGCTTACCAATTAAATTGAACGAATTATGAAAATGGAATTATTTTCGTCAAATAACACAAATTAATGTAAGAGGTTCTATCTCAATCCGATGAGATATACTTTAAAATCCAATTTGAGAAACTGGCATTATATAACCCTTTAAGCGAAATAGTAAATAAAATTAAATACAAAGTGTTTTTCAATTTAATTTCATAAATATATTCGTCGGAAATCATGCGAACGTTTTAAATGGTTATATCTCAGGTAAAAGTTCATAAATGGTAGTTTTAGAATTTAAGAAAAAACCATTATGCAAACAATTGTTTTAATTTACCTTTTAGAAAAGTCTTGAAGATATACAGATGTACTCAAAGATAAACATGCTTCTGCATGACCGTACCCATAGGAGTTGAAAGTGCCAATTTGGATATATAATACATTTGTTTATATTTACAAGCATTCATCAAATTGAGGCTTTAATTAAGGTATTGTAATAAAATTTTGTCGGAAAACTTTAATCCAACCAAAATCGCCTCTTTAGTATCAGCAAAATATTTTTTCCGCGTATTTTTTGCAATTTTCGCACTCCCTTTAACGCGAACAACGTGAAGAAATGTGTATGTATACTTACTTTTGCTTTAGTTTTTTTTTTAATTTACTAATAAATAACAAATACTTTTAGATTGTTATGATTGTTATGTTGCTATGTCGTATATTGTATCATATTGTAATATGTTGTTATGTTGTATATGTTGGAAAGAAAAAATAGAAAAATCTTCTGAAAAATTAGTTTTTCGTTAGTTGAATTGAAGTGTTACCTGTGAACGCAAAGTAAATAGTTTAGTTATGGAATCTATAAAGCGAACAGAAACAAAGGTTCTGTTTATTTATTTATTTGAAAGAAAACCCGTCACGTAAAAAAATATTTAATATATTAAATATATTTCGTAACCATCAAGTTTTAATTGAACTGGATATTTCTGCCATTATGTTTAAAAACTTTATTAAATTTGGAAACATTAGGATGCCTCTTCAGATTTCAAGGCAACTGAATTTGTTTTTTGAAGCACTCGGGATAATTGTTTGCAAGACTTTTTCTCATTTTCAAACAAAGGAGATATCCCAAAATTGCTTACACTCCAAGCAAATGAAAGTATAAAGTAATTAATCGCACATATATTAAAATAAAACACTTTTTATTTATTTCACAGAAAGAAATATCTGATTGAAAAATACTTGTTAATTTAATTGTATAATGTTTACAATCTTAATAATAGCACTGCAATTGTATTAGCAGAATCTATAAAAACGCACACGCTGCGGTATTATTTAGTGGGTAATGGGTCAACCCTTTATAAATGTTGAATTAACTCTATTGAGAGCGATTGTATGAGCATGGAAATAAAATTATTATTATTAATTCTAATATGTATTTCAACAAAGGCAGCAAAATATTTGAAATTCCGCAATATATCATTTCCTCAAACTTTTAGGAATTTGTAAGGTTAAAGATAACTTAAGCTATAGAAGATGCAAGATAAAATAAGTTATTCAAGATAATTCGAAGTTAACGATAGTTATGGCTATAATTACAGGTTGAAGCCATTTGCGTTAAAAATTACTGGGCGCCATATTTGTCTGCTTCTTTATGGTGAGGCGCATGTCTTATAAAAGAATATTCTATAATTTTGACTCATTTTGTTTGGTTTTGAAATGCTTTAAAATTATAAGTGAAAGTAATAGCATGAAGGGATATTAAAGTTAAAGAAACACCAATGATACTAAGGTTTTTGGAGAACTAATACGCGGAAAATTGGACCAGTATTTACAAATGCGCAAAAAATGAAAGAAAGTTGCAGTTAGGCCTTTTATTTATTTATATTGATAAAATATACTAAATATCCGATTATATTTAATTTGCCCGTATTTCAATCCACTGACCTTTGTTCCCTGAAAATTCGCTGAGCTACCAAACAAAAACGGGAGACCTGGGTAATATGATAAATCACTAAATTTGATCTGAATTTGTATTTTCCGTTACATTAATCTTAATATATCTTAATGATATAATGTAAATATACATCTTGATTATATATAGAACACCTTCATAACGTAACATAGACATATTGATAATATAAAGACATTGGTAATATAATATATAAAAGATACATTGGTAATATAATATATAAAGATACATTGGTAATATAATATATAAAGATATATTGGTAATATAATATAATACATAATACGATATTAATCTATATTGGTAAAATAATATAACGATATCTTGGTAACTTCTAGTAAGCATCTTTATAACGTTGTCTATCCAACATTTACTTTGTACATAGATATCTATTTTTAACATTTTTTGAAATGAGTAAATGTTTAAAACAAATTACACACAAACGCAGTTTAATTTGAGCAGGAGAAACATTTTACAATTGTTTCGGTGGAAAATGTTTCTCCTGCTCAAATTAAACTGCGTTTGTGTGTAATTTGTTTTAAATATTATTTTTGCGCAGTGTATCGCTCATATTTCTCTCATGAGTAAATGTATTTAATGAAACAGTGCTCTTTCATTAAAACTTGCTCAATTTTTATTCACCTATGTAATATCATGTTGCCGTGTCGCAACGAACCATATGTCCTAGACCAGTGGTTCCCAACTGGTGGTCCGTGGACCAGTGGTTCCTAACTGGTGGTCCGTGGACCACTAGTAGTCCGCGAATATGTTCCAAGTGGTCCGCGAGGCGGGTCATCATTTAAAGAAAAATAATTTAAAATAGACAACTTACAAAAAGTATTATTATTATTATTAAATATAAGAAATTGATGGTATATTTGTAGTATTTCACAATTTAATAGAACTTCAGAAAACGGTTTGCATTAAAAGTAATTCATCTTCAGCGTCATGTTCGTCTTAACGAGGTTCGACTATATTATGGTCAGATTTTGTTTTTTTCTATTTATTATTTCTTTTTCTTTTTCCAAGGAACGAATTTATGAACCCATTTCTCCTAAAAAAGACCTGGTTCTCTTTATTATAACGGTCTTGTAGTCAATTCTTGAGGTTTTTTTCGAAGTGGTCCACGAGTACAATTGAAGTACAAAAGTGGTTCGCGTCTAAAATTAATTTGGGAACTTGTCCTAGAAAATGGCGGATTTACCAATAGGCTATGTAGGCTACAGCATATGGCGGCAAATTTTCGAAGTAAAATTTGCCGACGAAGAATTTCTAAGGGCCGGGCTTAATTTCTTGGTGTTCAGTTGAATTAATTTCGAATTGTTACATTCAAAGCCATAACTACATATTGGCAAAATGAGAGCTGCCAATGGCGCCGCCTCGAGAGAGAGGCTCACAAATCACCAAATAAAGGAATACTTGCGAAAAGACTAATTTGTAATAACCACCATGGGCGTCAAATTAAGGATTTAACAAAAGCGCTAAAATCTCTGTTTGGTCTTTAGTTACGTTTAGGCCATTAGCTAAAATTAGGCGGTAAAGTATTTTATCATATAGGCGAAAAAATGCGCCAGAACCTACAGGCGCCAAAATCGTAAGTCCGCCTCTGGTCCTAGATAAAATAATATTTCAGTTTCCGAGGTGCCAAAAAATGAAGGAGTCGTTGACAACGCCCTACATTTTTTAAATTAAGGAAAACACAAACCAATTCTAAAAAGATAGAGAAAAACAGGCGGTACACTGCCTGTGAAGTTAAAATTAAAAATAACAATTAGATCTCGGGTGTTAACATATATTCTAGAGTACGAAAAATGTATAAGAAGTTAAGAGAAGAAACGTAATAGCTGAGGCATGTGACATTTTAGTTGAATTTAAAAAAAAGTAGGAGCTAAAAAGCGTAATTTGCAATGTTTTGTCAAGTGTATCAGAAAGATTCCAGAGACATTAATATTTCAGAGGAAAAATATCTACATTACTGCACAGACGAATGGGGCTTTTAATCAAATATCTTACCTACGTTTTCTCATTGGAACATTTGCGTTTCCGTAAGTTTGGTTTTCTTTAATGGCAAGAATTCAGCGAATGCAACAGCCTTGGTTAAGAGGGTTTAACTAAGTTAAACCGTTTATGTCAACCTATATAGACTTTCATTTCGAAATCGATTCTTAGAAACTTTTTTTATAAAATTGTCAAAGCCACAATGTGGAAGTAGACAATGTAGTACAGCTTTTTGCTCTATTGCTTAATATCTTTCATAAAATTAGGTTTGATTTTTATAAATACCTAAACCTTCCGGTTTCATATTAGGTACTTAGTGGCTTTATTAACTTAATAATAACTTATTACATATAACTTACTAATTAACAATGAATACTCTATTTCGTCTTGCAAGAGGCTACTTATATTTTATAATTAATAACTACAGCTTCTTTGATTAATTAAGTTTTTTATCGCTCTTATGTTTGCCCCTGTATATATATATATATATATATATATATATATCATCATCATCATATTCAACCATTATCTATCCACTGCTGGATGAAGGTCTCTCCAAATGCTTTCCACACAAGTCTATCCTGAGCAATTCGCTTCCACGTCACCCCAACCTGTTTTCTTATTTCATCCACCCATCTAGTTTGAGGACGTTTTCTAGGTCTTCGGTGGTCTCTTGGAATCCAGTTCAGAATTTCTGTTGTCCATCGTTGATCAGTTCTTCTTGCAATATGCCCAGCCCATCGCCATTTCAGTCCTTTTACTTTAACAATGATGTCCTCTACTCTAGTTTGCTCTCTCACCCAAGTGTTATGTCATTTGCCTCCTGACTATATCCCCTTTCGAACTCAGCCATAGCATGAAGATTTACTGATCTACACTCCGTCCATACAACTCGAATTTCTAACATAAAATTACAGTCCCTGGATCTGGGTTGACATCTGGAATCCGACCTTTGACATGTGTGAACCAGATCCGGGGATAGGATGGTAACAGTGACTTGAGACCAGAGAGGGACCTGGATGCCGAAAGATACGCTATCATTAGACAGCTCTCTCTGGGCTGCCTATATATAGAGAAAGTTATTTTCAATGAACAAGATGTGATTTTAAATTAATTCTTCCAAGCGTCAATTGCCTGTCTCGAATTTTACTAGCTACGTTACACCACAAAACTCGTCTTTCCTCTCATTTCTACCTGATGTAATAATTGCAAAACTGAAAAATAATTAACCATTTTTTAAAATAGTTCAAACATTTAGTTAATTTATCTAGCGTTCGTTCTGATTTTTAGGGCGCAAGTAAAGCAAAGTTCATCTTGTCCTTGAACCTACAGTTTCCGGAACAATCAGAATCTAATCTTTGCTGCCAAGAGAATAAAACGCAGAAAAACTGAACGCGTCACACGGTATCACAGAGTCTAACTTGGGTAAATGACACGAGAGACGAAAACGGTAACATTTCTGTAACAAAAGGCAGTGAACCTGCGTTTTTCTGAAGAAGCTGAACCTTTTAAAAGTTATTAAACCAACGCCTATACTACGGTATGCAGTTAGACGGTAAGTCTACTTTTCATTTCTGGCACGATTCAAAGTAGAATTCAGATTATTGTAATCTAAGGTAAAAATGTCGGATTAATGGCAGATTATGTAAACATTTCGGATTAAAGGCGGTTTAAATAAGCATGTCCGATTAAAATGGTAGTTTAAGTAAACATGTCGGTTTAACGATGTATTAGGTAAGCATGTCGGATTAATATTAACATATAAAAATGTCGGATTAACGGTGTATTAGGAAAACATGTCAGATTAACCGTACATTATGTGAAACATGACAGATTAACGGTAATTTATGTAAGCATATCGGGTTGAAAGTAACTTAGGTAGACATGTGGGATTAGCTGTATTTTCGATAAACATGTCGGATTAATTATATCGTGGGTAAACATGTCGCATTAACCGCATTTCGGGAAACCATGTTAACACGGGTTAAAATCGTCACAACAGAGCCTCAAGTAGGCATGTAAATTGGGTTTGGTTTAATAGGGGAAAACGGAATGCTTCCGTGGATGGTTTTCTTAACGGAAATCTGGTTTATGAAAATAAATGTACAAAACCAGGAAGTATTTATTAGTGATACAGCATAAAACTTTGTTAAGGTATTATTACCCTCCGCAGGGATAACACAATTGCCAAATATGGTCAACACAAGAAAGCCTCCGGGGCGAGAATTTTGTGAGTTTTCGTGGGGGAATTTATTATACAATAATTTTTGCCACCCACGTATTAATTACAGCTCAAACTAGAGCTTATGTAATTTTGGAGAAAAAGAGACGCTTTCCCCATCCTGGATTCGAACCAGGGTCCCTCCGTTTAGCCCGGAGTGTCTTGGACCGCTAGACGAATGAGGACAGGAAACAACGCTCTCTTTCTCCGTATGTAAAGATGTTAAGGTATTATTACCCTCCGCAGGGATAACACAATTGCCAAATATGGTCAACACAAGAAAGCCTCCGGGGCGAGATTTTTGTGAGTTTTCGTGGGTTGTATAAGCATAAAACTTTGTCTGGAATAATTGTAGGATTAAGGCTAATGAGATGAAAACGTATTTTATTTAACCGCGGGAAACGCAAAAATGAGCTCTGACATTGCATTTGAAAGGCAAAATTATAATTTATATACATTAACAAGGTAATAGGGCAATGAATATTTCTTAGAAAATTTATTATTACTGCAGTTCAATATATATAATTTCAATTATATTCGGCAATTTAATTATAAACTTTATGCATTTCAACTGTAGATTTACCTAAAAATCATGTGGAGATATCATTAAAACAACATTTGAAGTACATTAGGATTATTGTCTTTAATTAACGTGCAATATTCATATAATTACAAATTTTGTTGTTCTTCAAATGTAATAAGCCGAAAATGTAGAACCTTTTGATTTCTTTAAGCGAAAGTAATTAATTTTTTCAGCCTTTCCGAATTGCTTTAGAATGGACGAAGATGGATGAATAACTTTTTAATTAAGGGTAATTCCTGCAGGTTACACAATTAATGAAATATTTATAAAGTATTTCAAAAAAAAAATTAATAATAAAGAGAACAAGTAAAATTCGGTTGAAGTAAATAAAATGCATGGAAACTGCGTGCAAAGCTTCAAAATTTAATATAAACCTAAGTAGGAGTTACAATTATTTCAGAAGTTACATATGATGAGAATTTACTGTACCAGATTTTTATTGTAGAGTTATTAGAAACCTTCATTTAATGTATATAACACTGCAGTCGTCAATTCAAAATGGTATTTAACATAAATTTACCAACAAAGCTGAAAATTTGAAGTACTAAGAAAATATCGAAAAGGTGGAAGGGAATTTATCGAGTGTTCTTTCGAGAAAATACGTCCCACCACTTACCGTAAAACAACGAACGTTAACGTCACGACTCCTTTGCCTTTGCAAGATGTTCACGCATATATCCTCCTTACTGCGAAAAGAACCACTTTCATACCTACTCTTTAGTCCAGTACTTCTCCTATAACTACTCCTTTATACAACTACTACCCTTTACACGGCCATCCTTTATAGCAATCCTCCTGAGAGCTACTTTTTTGAGTATCCATACCATCGAGTTCCCACCTAGCACTAAGTAAGTAGTTTATAAGTTCGGTATTTTTGTGAAAGTCTTCATTTCGCAAAAAGTTCTTTTATAAAAGCGTTACTTAGAGGAGGGCCCGAGATGGCGCCGTGGCAAGGCGTTCGCCTAGCTGAGCCAAAAAGCAACAGCAAGGACTAGAGACCAACCGTTCACCGCAGTTCGGGGTTGACTACTTAGGCCTTTTGATGTGGTTCGGATTCCCGGGAAAGATGTTGCAAGATTGTGTACTGTTGAACAATCTGTTATGGTGCCAGTAATCTGGGTTTGACTTCCACTGATATCGTAGAACACATGTTGTCCTTGCACCGTAAATTTAAAAACAAACAACACCCTGAAAGCCTGCTCTAAAGGACTACACCTTTTGTAAATTACGAGGGCGAATCAGAAAGTATTTGCGCATTATTAAGGTACATACAGATAATTGTAAATATAGTACTATTTTACGTACCTTACACTATTTTTCCACATAGTCCCCACACCGGTTCAGACATTTGTCCCATCGCAGCACTAAATTTGAGATGCCCCTGTGGTAGAATTCGTCTGGCTGACTGTGGAACCACCGTCAGACTGCTGTCTTGGCTTCATCGTTGCACGTGAATCGCTGTCCTGCCAGGAACTTCTTCAGCGGACCGAAAACGTGGAAATCACTAGGGAAGAGGTCCGGACTGTATGGTGGGTGGTCCAGACTCTCCCAGTGAAATGACCGGAGCTTGTCGGCGGTTCTGATTGCATTAAAAAAATGTATATAATCTTTCGTTTGTTTTTATTTCTTTATATTATGTTCGTGTGTCACGATAAATCTTTGGATGGATTTCGAGCTAACACAAAGCGCATGTAGTTTTCCTGCATGTTGATTTTTTAAATAAACGACGGATAATACCTTAATTTAACTAAAAATCTAAGAATAAAAAATCGAGACAAGCATGAAGCATGAAGCCAAAGCGAAAAAAGGAGGATTCTTAGAAGTTAAAGAATTTTTTGGAGAAGGAAAAAAACTGAGAAATCACAAGCAAAAATGGCGGAGACACATTTACTTTAAAACATTTTTTTTATCAGGAGTAGAATTAAAAAAAATCATTTGCCACGCGTCCTAGAGTGTGCCCAAACGTTTCTAGACAGGCTAATCTTTTAGAGCAAAACGTATCAATTTTCGTGGCCAAACAAACGTAGCTTTTATGCAAATACTTACCAAAGTTTTCTCTTTCGGTCTTTTACTTTTTTGTATATATTGTCTTGTACGCAAGAGAAATATTTCGTCTCTGAAGCGATCACGGTTGACAGACTTTACCATGTTAAATGAAGCAATTAAATTTTCAAGTTTATAGCAAAGACTATAAAATAAAATCAAGCTCTTAAACTTCAACTTAAATTGGATTCTCAGTTTTTTAAGAAACTAAAGCAGTCGCTAGCCATTTTACATATGGAATGAAAACGTTGGTAAGTTTACGTTAATTGTAGTTTTATATATTTCCTGGGTAAGAAAATGAATTTGCAAATACAGCCAAAATCATCACTATTGCGATAAAATTGTCAAATGCGCTTGCAAATCCCTTAAGGATAATATTATTTTACTTTTTTTATATGAGATTTCCATAAACTTTAGATATTATATTAGGATAAATTTATTTCGAATTTTTCTATTTTTCAGCCGCCACCCCCGCTCATGTAAAGCTTTCTTACTCCCACTGTATTTTTTCGTTAACGGCGGTTGGGTTTCAACTTTCTTTAATCAAATATCTTGAACAAAGGATTAAACTGTCTTCAGCCTTTATGCCGAAATTCGACGTTAACCGAAATTCGGCTGAAAAAAGTAAGCAATTCACCGAAAATGTCCAAATAAAGTTAGAAAATTGATGCTAGTCAGATTATCCGACTTCACGAAACGGTACGGTCGGGGGAAGGGTCATCATCCCGTCCTCAAAGTCGAATACGAAATTACCATTGCGTGGCATAAACTGTTTCTGACTAAAGTGTCTTTAAAAACTTTCGTGATTCCGCTACAACTTTTAGTTGCAAAGTAGCCGAAAATTTGCAAATACGTCTTTGGGAGCTTGCTACCTGGCTTGAACGCAATTTAAACCCTTTCTCTGGTTCTCTTTATCCCATACACAAATCAATTTCACCCCTCTGATTTTAAATGAAAGAGAAGTAAACTCTACCATTTCCTTTGATGACGAAATGCAAATAAAGAACGTTTGTGCACTGTATCGTTTTCAGACTTTGCAAGTAAGTACAATAGGGTGTTTCATTTTATTAGGTAAAAATTTAAATATTACATTGTTGTTAACTTTGCTCATGCACTCAGTCCTATTAATACAGAAATTGTATTTCACGAATTTGAAAAAGATTGAGTAATATTTAGAGGTCGCATAGTAATATTTAGAGGTCGCATATTTTATATGTACAAGGTGTTTCAGAAAGGATTACCTAAATTTGAAATTAGGTAACTTCAAAAGATTTATAGATGGGAGGATGAAATAAGTGGTATGTTTAATGTGCTAGCCATAAAAATCTAATACACGAGTTTGCAAAATTAGTTACACTATAGGCCACAAGGTGGCGCTGCAGTCGTGGAAAAATGTTCTTTAAAAATGGGGGAATTGTTCTTCGTATGCAGTCGTCAAATCACATTACAATGGATTCGAAATGACCCCCATGCATAGCAGTGATGTGGCATGAACGAAGGATGAAGTCTGAACATACCTTCTGTAATGTTTCTACTGAAATGGATGCGCATTCTTCATAGATGAACTTCTTCAGCTGTTCCAGTGTTTGTGGATGCTTACTGAAAACAGTAACCTTCAAACAGCCATACAGACAGGCGTCGCACCGACTGAGGTCGGGTGAGCACGGGGACCAATTTATGCCAGTTCCAGTATCTTGGGTATAGTAGTTTAGTGAAATCTCTCTATCACAGAAATATTCATCATGGAATGTGAACATCCCAGACGTACGAGGTGGTCGGGCATCACCTTGCGTGAACCACGAAATGTCTGGTTCATTCTTCAATGCTTGAAGTGTGGCGACGAATCGTCGCAAATTGTCAATGTGCCGTAACAAATTAACCGTTTCCTTCATGAAAAAAAGGCATTGTGATGCCTTCACTGGATATTGCAGCCTAAACGGTTACTTTTGAGAATGCAGTGGCTGTTCAGCACACACATGAAGATTTTCGGTACTCCAAAATAGCCAGTTTTGTTTATTAATAAATCCATCCAAGTAAAAATGCGTCTAGTCGGTAAACCATATACTGTCGACATCAATTTTACGCTCATCAATCATCTAGAACATCTCATTTGCAAAGTGGGGTCTCTGTCTAAAAGTTGTAACCTTGATCGCCCGATGACATTGAATATGTACGGATGCAGATGCATGCCGGTTCGCATAATTCTGTACGTAGTTGATGCCGACAATTTAGACTCAGGAGCTGCTCTTCGGATGGATTTCCAGGGACTACGTTCGATCACCTCTTCAACTGCCTTTGCATTTTCAGTTGTCACGGCCGATAGGCTACATTCCAAATTTCCGGCTAAATCACCCACTACTCTGTCCGTTCAAACTTGGCGAAGAAATTTTGAATTGTTCTTGGAGTAGAGCCATGTACAATGTTAAATTTTCGTTATAAACTTCGCCTTATATCCGTCGGACTGCTATCTAATCGGTAATATCCCAGTACAATGAATAATACACGTTACTTCGAGGAACACATGATTTCATCCAGATTTCTTTCCACCTCCTTCACTAGAGCTAAATCTCCTGTCACGTTTCGGCAGTACAACAGACAGAATACTGAATAATCTGTAGTTCTGAGCAGTAATTAAAGCGCGCACCGCGACTACGGCGCCACATATTGGCCAATGCTGTAACTAATTTTGCGAACTCATGTATTAGATTTTTAAGGCCTGCACATTAAACATGCAATTTATTTCATCTTAGATCTATCACTGTTTTGGAGTTATGTAATTTCAAAATTAGGTAGTCCTTTCTGAAACACCCTGTATATATATATCATCATCATCATCATCATATTCAACCATTATCTATCCACTGCTGGATGAAAGGTCTTTTCAAATGCTTTCCACACAAGTCTATCCTGAGCAATTCGCTTCCACATCACCCCAACGATCAGTTCTTCTTGCAATATGCCCAGCCCATTGCCATTTCAGTCTTTTTACTTTAACAATGATGTCCTCTACTCTAGTTTGCTCTCTAACTCTTGCAATATGCCCAGCCCATCGCCATTTCAGCCCTTTTACTTTAACAATGATGTCCTCTACTCTAGTTTGCTCTCTCACCCAAGTGTTTCTTTTTCGATCTCTCCTAGTTATTCCAAGCATGCACCTCTCCATGCTCCTTTGCGTTGTCTGTAACTTTCGTATTGCTCCAACTGTTAGACTCCATGTCTCTGATCCATAAGAGAGGACTGGCAATACACACTGGTTGAAGACCTTTCTTTTTAGACACAAAGGCAATTTCCCCTTCAGGATAAAACTGTTTCTTCCAAATGCACTCCAGCCAAGTTTAATACGTCTGTTGAGTTCTTTCATAATGTTGCCATCCATTGAAATCAGCTGGCCAAGGTAAATATATGAATCAGCAATTTCTAGCTCAATGTTGTCAACTTGTATTTTTGTTTCCTCTACAAAATTATTGAACATGATCTTAGTTTTTTGTAGGTTCATCTTGAGTCCAACTTCTTTACTTCTAGTTGAGAGCTCCTGTACCATGTCTTGGAGTTCTAATGGGTTCGTTGAAAAAATAACAATGTCATCAGCAAACCGCAAATGATTTAAATATTCACCATTTATTTTTATTCCCTTGTTATTCCAATTTATCAGCTGAAAAATCATCTGTAAAGCAGAAGTAAAAAGTTTTGGAGAAATGGTATCTCCCTGCCTCACCCCTTTGCCAAGTTTGATAGTTTTGGTATCTTTATGTAACCGAAATTTTGCACTTGCATTTTTATACACACGTTTCACCATGTCAATGTACACATCCTCAATGTCTGTTGATCTTAAAGAGTTGATGACTGCTGATGTTTTTATAGAGTCAAAGGCCTTCTCATAGTCAATAAATGCAACACACAATGGAAGTTCATATTCATGTGTTCTTTCAATTAATTCTCTTAATACTTGAATATGGTCCACTGTACTGAATCCACTTCGAAATCCAGCTTGTTCTCTTGGTTGAGCTGCATCTAATTTTTTCTGCAGGCGATGTGTTAGCACTTTTGTGAAGATTTTATAAATAGCAGGTAACAAGCTAATTGGTCGGTAATTTTTCAAATCCTCTTTATCACCTTTTTTATGCAAAAGAATTACTGTTGCAGAATCCCATTGGTTTGGTATGTTACCGCTGTTAAGACATTTGGTAAAGAATTTTGCAAGTATGTCTTCTACATATTCTCCAGCTTCTTTTAGGATATCTAATGTAATACCATCATCGCCAGGGGCTCTTCCTTTCTTCATACTTTTTATTGCAAATGAAACTTCTTCTTTTAAGATTTTAGGAGCTGTTCCTTCGACTATTTCAGTGTCTTCGTTTAATCCACTGTTACTTTCATATAGTTTTTTGTAGAATTCTTCAACTCTTCTAAGTATTTCTTCCCTATTTCTTGTTACGGTGCCATCCTCTCCTTTTAATGCAATGATGTGTTTCTTCCCAACAGATAAACTTCCTTTAACAACCCTAAGGCTCTTGTTATTTTCAATGGCTTTCCTTACTAGCTCACAGTTGAATTTTCTTATGTCTTCTTTCATGCTTTTGCGCAGAGTTTTACAAAGTTCTATGTACTCAATCCTGGAACTGGTATTTCGATTGTCCACCTTCATATCTCTTCGCCTTTTCATGAGCTGTTTCGTCTTCTCAGATAATTTGCTATTGTGCTTTTTACAGGTTACACCACCAATTTCCCCAGCAGTTTCAACTATTGTCTTAACAATGTTTTCATTTGCTTCTGAGATATCACTTTCATCAATAAGTCCTTCCAGTGCAGAAAAGCGATTTTTTAATTCCAACTTGAATGCCTCGGTATTTACTTTCAGTTTCATTAGATCCACCCTCTTACTTACTTGTTTCCTAATGAGCTTCTGTCGTTCTAATTTAGTATTTAAGTGCACTTTACATCTCACCATTCGATGATCAC
>QLNU02014802.1:142818844-142832179 GCA_006491805.2 Dysdera silvatica
TTATTATTTTTATTATTTTATTAGGTGCATTTATTATTTTTACTAATCTTATTTAGGTGCAGGTAGATTATATTCGAGAGTTAGAGTGGCAAGAAGGTAACTGGCTCTTATATCGTGATGTTCGCGCGGGTTCATTCCAAGGGTGTGGTAGTCTACCTGCCATTTATTGCCTATCGTTGTCCGGGGTTTTGTTCTCTAGGGAACAAAAGTTTGAAATGCTTAGAAAATTATAAATAAATAAAAAATAAAACAAAATTTTATAATTAATAAATTATTATATAATTAATAAAAAATAAATAAAAAAATAAAATGTAATTCCCGGCGCCACATGACCTCAGGTGTCCTTACGCAATGAAACATAAACAAACCAAAGATGTCGTCCTGTCCAAAGGAGAATTACATATTTGTTACAATTTTCTGAACAATATTAAAGTACCGAAAAATACATAATGGGGAATTTCTTCAATAAGTATGATTCATATTTAAAAATACAAAATAGAAATCTTACCCTTAAAACAAAGAAAACAATTTAGAAACATATATTCAGAAAATTATAAGAAATCTGGAGCCCGTTAAACGAAGAATGAGTCATTTTATGAATTTTTATTGATAAACGTCGCACCAAAGAAATCGCAAGTGAAACGGATAGACAAATAGACGAAGAGAAAAGACTTTCATAATTTATAATACTTCCCAATTCTTGAAGCGGGATATTAATAATAATCTCACATTTTTCTCCAGTCTCTCACTTACTCTCCTACTTTATTGTTAATGAATTAAAAATGAGAGTTCGCTCTCTTTCTAATGAATAATGTCCCTTTGGGTTCGCTTTGTTATGAATGCGCTGAATTAGCCATTTTTCGTGTTGCTCCCGTTCGGTCGCTGCCATTAAACCAGAAGAAAAATATTTAGAAAGTTACGTCACAGAGTTAATGTTTGTTCGGAAAGTTACATCACTATGTCAATTTCAAGTTTATTGTTAGGTATTAGGTAATTATAAATGCAAAAATATTATTTGTTTCTAAACAATAAATACTATTAAAGCCCTTCTCCTTTAGTGTACATTTTCTTAATATTTAGGTGTACATTTACTTTTTTAGGTTTATATTTATTATTAGATTCTTACATATTAGGTTTCCTTAAACTATATTTCAAACTGCTCTTACCGTTCTTAGATATTGTAATTGTATTACTAAGTTTGCTCAACTGATTTGTTCTACAAATCAGAACTCTCGCTTCTCTTATCAAAATATTTCGCATGGTTTTACGCTTTAAACGTTATGATGGGCTTCTTTATCCTTTATTGTGTCATTTCACGTACGCACATTTTGTTGTTGTATCTTTTGTAAGTACATGTGATTTATTTTTAAATGCCCATTCAGTTATTCGTTTTCATATTTCATAAAACTTAAATGCCTTGATTTAATAAAAAAAATTGTAATAATCACGTAAGTTCGTATGTCGAGTAATATTTCAATGAACATATTGAAAATTAATACTTTGGGTTTTCAGTATAAAGTTGACCATAACAAAATAGAAGAAAGTGATTAATGTTTTCACATACGCAACCTCCTAGTTATCCAACCAGAATGAATTAAAATAAATAGGTACATTCATAATTTTTATGTGCTTGGGTGCATCGCAATTTTCTCAAATGAAGCACATATATATATTTTTAACATATATTGCCCTTCAGTTCATGGAAAGGTTGTTCGAGCGGTAAATGAATGTTAAAATATTCTATGTTCCAGGCATGTAAGGAAACAAAATCGTAACAGAAATTTAACCAAAACTATAGCGAGAATCCACCCTATCTATGTAACATCTCCTTAATTCTATAACCTGTCTTCCAACAAGCTTTGATTTTTATATTCTTTTCAAATGTAATCTAGACATAAATGCTATTACATTTATTTTTCTGTATTTATAAACTTTGAAAATCACCACATGTATCACACCACTCAACGAATCGAATTGGGTTCAAAAAATGTTAAATAACATGACAAATATTAAGTCCCATGAAGTAAACAGGAGGTTGTGTTTAGTGAGTTGTATAATTAGAACAACTAGTATTAGCATTTTCAGTCAACTACTAGAACTGTCGGAAGAAGTATTTCTATTTTAAATATGTATTTTTATTTTAATTATGCTTTTTAATTTAATTATGTTTTTATTTTAATTAATGTGCATATAATTAAATAATGATAATTCAAATAATAGAATCATAAATAAAGAAAAGCCGTTTATAGTTTTTATAACTGGAAAATAAACTTTTATTTAAAAAAACAGCTTGTGTAAAGTGGAAGAGATAGCCCACTTATTGGACTGAAGTTAACTGACTGTTACAAGTAATCAAAGATATAGGTTAATGAAACTGTTTTACCCTTTTACCAGTTCTAATTTGTGGCATTATAACGAAGTACTATATTCACAATTTAAATTTTATTTAACTAAAAAATATTTCTTTTCAAACATATTTTATCATTTTCCACACAATTAGCTTCGATAAGGCGATAGTGTTAAAAAAATCCAGTCTCGAAAGAAAAAGGCAATTTTCCTAGCTAATTATGTTAAAAATTACATTAAAAAAATTTCTACTGTCCGACCAATTAAGTTTTCTATTTATTTTGAACGCTTAAAAAGTTTAAAAAACCGCAAATAGATTTTTTCCTTTTTAACTCGAGGAAACGCGGAAGAAGCAAATTGCTGACAAGACCGAACCAACAAGGCCCAACATAAAAAAAAATATATATATAATTTCTTTTGCTAGAGGCTTATTTTTCGGCAGCCATTTGTGTTGTATGCCGAGCTATCACCAAGAAAAATTTAGATGGGGGCAGAAAAAGATACAGTTGACTTTTTTTTTCTTAAAAACAGCATAAGCTGTTTCCTCAGGCTTTTGTTTCTGCCCTAAAAAATATCATGAAATTTCCGACTTGAAACTAATGATACTTCCGTTTTTTAATGAATGAGTGCTTCAGCGGTGTTCTGTATAAAAGCCGTAAGTTTCTCTCTTTCACATTTTAAATTGAATTAAAGTAACACAAAATCTCAGGCTTCTTTTTCAGCAGCGATTATTTTGAAAAAGTTATTGAAGAATGTAAGACTAAACATAATATATCAAAATGTGAGTTCTTAATATTCCAGAGCATTTTTAATTTGTAATAAGTGAGAAAGTCTGATGCTTGTTGTAAAGGGCCACATTTTGTCAAAAATTATTATAAAATTAATGAAAAATTTTTATTGTGATTTAAAATTTATATATTATGTACTTCAGTAATAAAACGACATTTATCTGGAAGATATAGCTATAAACGTGCAAAATTCGTTTTTTTACGTCGTGTATTATGATTAAAGATACGGTAGTCGACATTTTTAAATCAACGGTGTTTTCATATCAACCGATGAATTGGCAACGATAGATATTCAACTACTCGCAAAAAAAGAAAAGAATGATTTTGCGGTGCGTGGTGAGACCCGAATCGCTTTCGTATGACATAAGTCACAGATCCACCATACCAACAGCGAACTTGTCCAGAGTAAGTCTTGTGTATGCTCGTAAAGGAGGAAATGATTGACGCCTGTAGCTAAGTAGGTGGAGCACCCAACCGGCAATCAGGATGACGTGGGTTCGGGTCACACCAGGCGCCAGAAAATAATTCTTGTCTTTGCGAATAATTTAACATCAATCGACATTTTTGCTTTTGATATTTTCTTAAAATTTGTTGATATTAACATGCAGAAATTTCGTAGTATTTGTTTTTAAAAATTGTACACTTAACAGCTATTTATCCCTACTTAACAGCTATTTATCCCTACTTACCGGCACACGGAAAAAGTGGAATAATATTTGAAAGACATCTTCGAAAAATTTTATTTGAAGCTTTATAAAGTCAATTTTAAAAAATTTGCAATTATTTTAGATTCCAGTACATTGCAGTGGTCTACCTTAAAAATATTAAGATACCCCTAAGATCCAGAACATTTTACCATACAAATTCTTAAGTTTTCATATACCTCTTACCTAAAGGAAGTTTGAGCGAAAACTTCAAATTCAGAAATGCACAAATAACGGAATTAGATACGGGTATTCCGCTATTTTGACTTTAGAGGCGAATGCCACGTATGTGTCACTTAAAGATTCAATTCAGGCCTATATTAAACGTTCTATCTCCCGACGTGGTAAGCCAAACAGGACTGTTTTAATTGAACTAGCAGGCGCTTTGACCATCTTCTACTCCGTGACGGAAGTTGTTCCTCCTCCAAAATTAGGAATTCATTATTTCAAATTCTCTCTCCTCCCCGGCATTCAATTCTATATCAAAAGTCAATGCTGGATAATGATATGAGTGGTCAAGAATGAGCAAATTTTATTTGATTTATGAATCTCAGTGTTTATAGTTAAGCTGGTTTAATGACATTAATTGACATGTTACGTTTCTCAGTCTTTCTACTGAAACTGCATTCATGCGAAGTTTAGCTTACGTTTTAATCATAGGCGCAGAGTACAACAATTTCATGAAGGAGACGTTTTAATAACGCCCATACAGTTTGAAGAACAGAACTTTTAATACTGCGTATAGAATATTATGAGACGAGCATTATATGCTGGGAAATCATAAATATTAATAGAATTTTAAAGTAACTTCAAATAGGATTGCTCAAGCCTCTCGATTTGAAAGTTATGGAAAGCAATGATTTTTGGGTAAATCTGTTATACTGGTGATTTAAACTCTCATTCTCTAACGTTTTTCACAATCTTTAAAAATTAACTCAGATATATAAAGTATAAAGCAAATAAAGGAAACATAATTTTTCGACAAGCGTATAAAGTGATCTACGTTTATGCTAACTTTAAAAGTAGTTAAAGCCAATTGCAGCAAGCATCCAAACTATTAAACATCACGTATTTAATAAAAATAATTGGCTAAACATCATAATATACACAAGAAATATAAAATTTAAAGTATAGTTTATTTAAAATTATAATCAATAACTCTTACTAATTAGATCGAGCAAATTATGAAAATGGAACTGTTTTAATCAAATACCATAAATTAATGTAAGATACCTATCTCATGATAAGCTGTCCTTTGAAATCTAATTTGAAAAACTGGCATTATATAAATAACCCTTTAAGAGAAATAGTAAATAAAATTAAATGCAAAATGTTCTTCAATTTAACTTCAGAAATATATTAGTCCGAAATCATATGAACGTGACCCCGCGAGTAAGAACCCTTATAAATTTCAAAAGCCAAAAGTTTTAAATGGCCATATCTCAGGAGATAATTCATAGATGGTTGTTTTAGAATATAAGGAATAACCATAATTAAAACATTGGCCATAATTTACCTTTTTTTAGAAAAATCTTGAAGATATACAGGTGTACTTAATATAAACATAATTCTTCATGATCACGCCCCACAGGAATTGCAAGTGCCAATTAAGAAAACCTAATACATTTGTTTCCACTTAAAAGTATTTATCACATGGGGGATAGGTTTAGGGTGTTGTACTAAAATTTCATAGAGAAAAATTTAGCCTAAACCTCCCCTTTAGTTTCCGCAAAATATTTATCTCCTTGCCTATTTTGCAACTTTCGCACTCTCTTTGATGCAAACAACGTAAACAAATGTATAAATGTATTTTATTTGCTTTCCATTATTTAATTTACTACTAAGTGACAAATACTTTTGGACTGTTGAAGACAAAGAACAAATGAGAAGCCTTTGGAAAAATTTATTTTTCGTTAATTCATTTAAAGTCTTAGCTATGAACGAAAGAATAAATAGTTTAAATATGGAATCTATAATTAGAACAGAAACAAAGCTTTTATTTATCCACTTTAACATTTATTTGACAGATATCCCGTCACGTAAGAAATATTTAATGTATTTTGTATCCATCAAATTCGAATTGAACTGAATATTTCTGCGCTTACTTTTAAAGACTTTATTAAATTTTGAGACATTGGGATGCCTCTTCAGATTTCAAGGCAATTGAATTTGTTTTTTGAAGCACTGGGAAATAATTGTTTGCAAGATCTTTTTTCATTTTTAAATCAAGCGGATATCCCCAAATTTCTTAAACTCCAAGCAAATGAAAGTATGAAGTAATTAGTCTCATACGTATTTTAAAATAAAACATTTTTAGTTCTGTCACAAAAAGAAATATCTGATTGAAAAGAACTTGTCAATTTAATTATAATGTTTGCTATCTTAATAATAGCAGGGCAATTCAATTAGCAAAATCAATCAAAAAGTCTACCCCTCGATATCATTTCGTTACTTCTATTCTGTATTTCAGAAAAAGCAGAAAATATTTCAAATTCCACAATATATTATTTTCGTAAACTTTTAAGAATTTGTATGATTCAAGATAATGTGAAGTAACAGGTTAAATTTATAAATATAATTCAACATTAATGATGGCAACGGCTATAGTTACTGGTTGAAACTATTTGCTTTAAAATGTAATGGGCGATCTATCTTGCGTGCTTATCTATGATGAGATACTCATTTTATGAAAGGATGTTCTATAATTATGACCCGTTTTGATTGACTTTGAAATATTTTGGAAATAACAGTGAAAGTGTTAATAGCATGAAGTGATATTAAAGTTAAAGAAATACCATTAGTACTGCATTTTTTGGAGAAATATTGATCATTACTTATAGATCAGCAGAAAGTAAAATAAGCTTACAAGCACAGGAATCTTTGCATCTAAGCCTTTTATTTGTATTTATAAAATGAATTAAATATCTGACTATATTTAGTTTGCCCATATTTTAATACAATGAATTTTGTTTCCTAAAAATTCACGGAGATACGAAACAAAAACGGGAGACCTGAATAATAAGATATGTCAATAAATTTGATCAGAATTAATATGTGCCATCTGCGTATTTATGTTATCTTAATATAACTTAGCAGCATAATGTAAATATATATTTCTATTGCATATTATAAAGACACCTTGATAACATAATATAAAATTATCTTGACAATATGATACAAGGATATCTTTATAATATAATATAAATATATCTTGGCAACGTAATATAATATACGGATATTTTTGTAATATAATATAAAGATAACTTGGTAACCAAATATTATATAAGGATATCTTTATAATATAATATAAATATACCTTGGTAACTTGTAGTGAGTATCTTCATAACGTTGTATATCTGACTTTCTCTTTGCACATAGATATCTATTTTTAAAAAATTTCGAAACACGTAGACCGCACTTTACGAAGCATTGCTCCTTCATTAAAATTCTTCCCTCTCTTTATTTACCTATACAATAGCATGTTGCTGCGCTACAACGGACCTTACGTTCTAGAAAGTGGCAAATTTATCAATAGGCTATGTAGGCTATAGCCTATAGCTGTGAAATATTGACGGCGGCAAATTTTCGACGAAAAGTTCGCCAACGAAGAATTTGCAAAAGCGGGGCTGAATTTTTTGGTGGCCAGTTGAATTAATTTCGAATTCTTACATTCAAAGCTATAAGTACACATCAAATGGAGGGCTGCCAACGGTACCTCCACGCGAGAGAGGATCAAAAATCGCCAAATACACGAATACTTGCGAAAAAACGAATTTGAAATGATAGCCATTGGCGTCAAATTAACAAAAGCGCTAAAATCCCTGTTAACCCTCTAGTTACGTTTACGTCTCTAGTTAAGATGAGGCGGCAAAATATGTCATCCTATAGGCAACAAAATACACCAGAGCCTACAGGCAGCAAACTTGTAAACACATCTCTGGTCCTAGATAAAATAATATTTCAAATTCCGAGGTGATACAAAATAAAGGAGTCGTTTATAATGCCCGACATATTTTAAATTAAGGAAAAAACAAACTTTAGTAAAACGATACAGATAAAATCAAGATATGCAGGGCATGTGGAGATAAAATGAAAAGAAACAAATAAATTTTGGGAGTTAAAGAAAATTCTGGCGAAGGAAAAAAAAATATAAAATGTTAAAACAGGAAAAATAATGGCTGAGACATGTGACATTTCCTTTGAATTTAAAAAAAAAAACAGAGGTTAAAAAACGTAATTTGCAACGTTTCGTCAAGTGTGTCCAAACAATTCCAGAGACATTAATCTTTCAGAGAAAAATATATCCATTTTTGCATAGACGAATGCGTCTTTTATGCAAATATCTTACCTATGTGTTCTTAATGAAACATTTGCTTTTCCGTAAGTTTTTTTTTCTTAAGGAGGCACCTGAGTGTTGCAGAAATGCCTTCTGATAGGCTGAAGTTCAACATTCTATAACTTTTAAAATAACACATATCCAAAAATAAAAATTTGCACATAGGATTATTGTATTATGAGCTTACTAAAATCATTAACAAAATGTATTTACATATTGCTATTTTTTTATAATAAATCAAAATATTATACTAGATTTTGCTCGTTAAAATTTTTAATACCATTTTGCGCGCATAATATAATTGGTTGTTATTATCTAATTACCAAAAGTAATGTGCTAAATGATAAATAATGAGTATAGCATTCAACTAACGAAAAATCTTAAGAAAATAATGATACTTAATATTTTTTAAAACAATAAAAAATAAAACTTTTAAAATTTGCCATTTTTTCAATATTAAAATGCATCTAGATAAAAATATTATTACTTAATCTCTTATCTTTTTCGTCATTTTATTAATTATGCATGGCTACAAGAGTGTGCTAATTTTTATTATACTAGTGTAAAAAGTTTTTTAAATATCTTGCGCGCAAGGATAAAATTTACTGTTTTGAGAAAAACGCGTTTAAAGAAAAATATTTGTCAACATTGGAGTTATTATTTATTTGCATCAACCTACTTTCATAAACTTGTTTAGAATACAACAGACGAGTATGTAGAACCTTCCTTGGATGTTATAGTTTTAAGTTTTTTGCAACTTCTGTTAGCTTTCCACCTAATTATAAGTTTTCGCAGCGGTCTTGGAGCGGCGATCCAAATACGATATTTGTTTTTTGTCCATTATTTTTTTAATATATATAAAAATGTTTAATTTCTTGCAATTTTTACCATGTATTATTACAAGAGCATGACAAATTTCATTACAGCAGCACAAATGAAGTTGTAAATATCTTGGGCACAAGGGTGAAATATACAGTCTTGAGAGAAACACGTAGGGAGCACATATCCCTGGCCTCAAAAATGTCCCAAAACAGCCCAGATTTCAACAATTTATATTAAAATAACACAAACTCAGGTATGAAAAATTGCATGCAACATCATTATACAGTTTCCCTTCATAAAATGCTAGCAAAATGTATCTGTTGCCATTTGTTTTAAATCAATGACAACGTCATCACCCATTCATCAATTCAAAATGCTATATTAATTCCTTGCGCGCATGATAAAATTGATTGTTGTTGCTAAAAAACTAAAAGCAAAGTTTTGTATTACAAACCTGTTTTGATGAAGCTTCTTCAAAAAGCACCAGACAAGTATGAGGGTCCTTCGGCATGCTTCACAGCTTCAGCTGCACCTAATTTTTGGCGTCTTTTCACTTGATGTCGGCATTTTGTGACATTGGTTGCACGACATAGGGAGTGTGAAATTCGTCGTCCATCAGCTTTTATTAAAGGACAGTCTACTTTGAAAATGATGAAAAACTTTAAAAATTTAGATTTTTTTTAATTTCTTAAAAATAAATATGAAGTGTTTTCTTTTGTAATCAGTTGAAAATTTTCGATTCCGATGATTTTTAAAAGTGTGAGAAACATTTAAAATTTGTGGGTGTGTCTGTTTAAATACCCCCTGTTCTATGTTTTCCACGTTTGAGTGATTTTTTGAGCTACCCTATAGAATTATTTTTTCATAGGTATTACATTTTCTGCTGAACGGCAGCATAGCTAATAATTCCGAGAAGAAGGAGGTACAACGTTGTTTATGTTTACAAACAAACCGCTGCTGTTCGTGATCGATCCTTCCACGCTTTTGAAATTTGAATCCAACGTTTTTTGTAGCTTCTGTTGACATATTATTCATTCTGTGTACCTTTTTTTGGCAAGAATGCATGCTATAAGTTCTAGATGGCACCATTTAAATGTCATCATAACATCATCGCGTAACATGGGATGTTACGCGACGATGTTCTGTTGCGTGTCTGTACGCACCCTCATACTACAAATTATAAAATGAATCACTTTATAAAATATTACTAATTTGGCACCCACATATTATCTCAATCTAGCGCTTTTTTTGTTTAAGAGAAAAAGATATGCCGTCCCTGTCCTGGATTCGAATCAGGGTCCCTCCGTTTAGTCGGGAGTGTCTTAGACCGCTAGACGAATGAGAACATGGAACAACGCTCTGTTTCTCCATATATAAGGATGTAAGATATTATTACCCTTCACAGGGATAACACAATTGCCAAATAATGGTCAACACACAAAGCCATCGAGGCGAGTTTGTTGAGGCAATTGTGGGTACTTACGTATTAGCCCGTGGACCATTTTCGCCAAATCAAAAACAGTCGCCAAATGCCGTGAAACATAATGAAAAAATGTTCCCGCGCACATTCGAACACAATAACTTTGAATAGTGGGATAATAAACTATAGTATATATATATATTAATAGTGGGATATATATATATGAATAGTTGGGAAATAATGCCAATGAATGGTTACATTTAGTTATTTATGTAAATGAACTTTGGCGCAAATTCTTCAAAATCTTTGCCAATTTCTTGGTTGACGGGCTAATATGTAAGTACCTAATTGCGTTATCCTTATGAAGGGTAATAATATCTTGCATCCTTATATACGGAGAAAGAGAGCGTTGTTTCATGTTCTCGTTCATCTTGCGGTCAAGGCACCCCGGGCTAAATGGAGGGAAACTCAAATATGGAGGAAAAGGCGAATTTGAAATAACTGCCAAAGATGTCAAATTAAGGATTTTCTGTCAAAATAAGAAAGTACTAAAATTTCTGTTATGCTTCTAGTTACGTTTAAGATCAGGTGGTAAGATACATCGGCCTACGGGCGGCAAAATTGTAAATCCGCCTCTGATTATGACCATGTCAAGTGTTGCTAAAATTTTATGTTTGTGATCGAAACCAGTGTTTTTGACGACCATATGTGACTTGAGGATCAAGGCTGCAAATAAGGTAAGTTTTAATTACAAATTGAATGCAAATACTACATTGGAGGTAAATTTGTTCTTTAGTTTCATTTTTCTCCAAATTTGGTTTTTCGTTTATTTTGGTTATTTAAAACACCCCTCGCGTTTCAATTTTTGCTTCATTTTCTTGAAACTTCACAGAAACATTAGTAGTGTCGTATTAAATAAAACTGTGCATGCATTTGTATATTGAATAATAAGTAAGTGTAAAAAAGTAATATATACATGCTATCGGAAAAGAATATGGAAGAAATTTGTATAAATTTCAATAAAAAATTTATTTTTTGTTGATATTATCATAATATTTGGAAATAAATACACAGTTTTATTTTTAATGACAATAAGAAGCACCATAATTATTATTGAGGTTCTGCAGTTGAAATTAATGCGTGAAGAGCAGTTTTCGTACTTAAATATATCGTATAATTAAAAATGGAAAATATTTAATATTTATAGAAATTATTATCCAATTGATATCAAATTTTTCAGATAAGTTAATAATTTAGAGATGTAAATATGTGCCAAATTTCGAATGAATTACATAGTAATTCTAAATTTTGGTTCTGGAAGTAGACTGTCCCCTTAAAATACGACTTGCCTGCACTCCAGGTTGGATGTCAAAAGCCTTCATAGTGTGGAGACGTCCTTTACCCCCTTCATTGAACTGAATTATGGCTTCATTTGTAGCGATGTCTACAATTCGGCGTCCTGACCCGGACGTTTTGGGGCAAAACTTCCAAATCATTGAGTTGAGAGACTCATTTGGATTTTGAGTCCTCCCTCCTAAGCAACAACTCAGTAATTTGGGATGGGACAGGTCGTTGAAAATCAGTTTTATAAACTTCATGATAGCCTGAGGTAAAGATTGTTTATGGCGAAATATCCCAGTTGCTTTTTTTGTAATAGCTCGCTGGTAAGCACACCACGATATGTTTCCTTTGGGGCAAAAATGGTGCAGTGGATCAGCATCACTTGATCCTTTATGGAAGAAGACAGCCCATACTGCTTTCCTCATCGCACTTAAATTGTCCTTATGCTCCTTGATTGCATTCCCATAGTAGGAACTGAGTTGGTCTATCTCTTTATCAGTGAGCCGGTCTTTTCCTCCAAGACACTTGCCATCTTCTAATTTCTTTCCAGACATATGTTGTTTCATTTTCCTTAGCCTGGCTCCCATGCGCTTCTGAATGTGACCAACACATTCAATTTTTTTAATGTCTACATCATCGTATGGCTGTAAATTCCTTATGGATAAAAATGTTTTTGAATCCCCGTCTCCTATATATCCACTGTATTTAACATCTCTTAGTGCCCCTGATCGTTCAAATATACGGCACATGCCTACCGCCTCCATACTTCCCGATGAACCCGTATGGTTCTTCAAACATTCAAGTTCGTGTAAGGCCTTCCATTTATCGAAGTTTGGACCACGTCGAATACCTTTATATGCATCACACCCCTTGCAAAAAGTTGACATTACTTCTTTATCGATAACTTTCACACACTGTTCACCAATAACAGTACACACACCTACCAAAGACATATACCCTTTGGTTTTCCAGGTACCGTCCCCACTAATGATGATGTTCGATGACCCTGTAAGTAGTGCCTCATCTTCCGCAGCCTTCTTCATGGATTTTGTGGCAACTTTCGAGGTGGCTAATTCAAGGTGTTTGATTTGTCGATTATACGACCCTTCTGCATTTGGCTGTGGCAAATCCATTACAGCACAAAACATATTCATCCCCGACAATCCCTGACCCAGACATCTCATGGAATATAAAAACCGACGGTTTATTTCTGCAACAGCATTCTTCGGGCCAATAAATTTACTGCTGAGAAAAGAACCGATTTGTCCACAGCTTGAGCAATTCAAAATAAATTTAGATGCTAGTCCACTGGTAATTAATTCACTGATGGTAATGCTGCAACCACATACCTTGCAAGAAAGGAGTTGTTCCAGGGCCTCAAACATCAGACCCTTATCCAATATTCGGTACCCTTCAAAAGTTTGATCTACAGGAGAATCTTCTTCAAAGCACAGCTTTAATTTTTTGCTCGATGTGCTTTCGTCCAGCATTTTATGATTTCGTGTATGTACATTTCCGGTAAATTTTCTTTTTTTTTGGCCGTGTTCCGGATGCACGTTTTTTAGTGGGAATAACATT
>QLNU02014802.1:142832279-142905559 GCA_006491805.2 Dysdera silvatica
ATATACTGCTAATAAATAGTATCACATTTTCTATGTTTATATTTATATATTTTGTAGTATATTGTACTATATACTGTATTATATTGTACTATATATTGTATTATATTTCACTATGTCTTGCATTATACAATAACATATATTGTGTTATGTTATACCATTCGATAAGAGATACCATAAATTTGAAATCCGCAGTACTCCTAACAATTTCCTGAGTCTCAATTCGCAACAGATTAATAGGCGGTCTTTTCGTAGTATCATTTTCAAAAATATCCATGAGTCCGTCATGCACATCGCCTATCTGGTAGCGAAGCGGTTGCAAAGCATCAATTCTTCTTCCTTGTCTAGTATTTCTTAGTGATTTTTACGTTGGAGAAGGCAGGCGGCTCAGTAGAGCTTCCCGACGTTGCGTTAAATTTGTTTGTTTGGCTTTTTTATGGCGCAAGAGCATCTGGGCTATACTGCGCCAGAGCTTCCCGACGTTGAGTTAAGAATTTGTTTGTTTGGATTTTTTATGGCGCCAGAGTTTCCCCGATGTTGAGTTAAAGGAGAGAAATATACTATAAATAATTCTTGTTAATTTGTTTTTAACTTTGTTATTGAAGTTTAAATTTATATTTTTTTTTATTGTCCTTTTTTCTGCTTGGTAAATTTATACATATATTCACAATTATATAGGAAGGCATGTATAGTATTTTTTTTAAAATCAATTTTCCAACTAACCGATTTTAGATTATCCGTTCTCTCTGTGGTTTCGACAATCAGTTTTATTGTATTTTGAAATATTTTATTTGCATTTAATAATACTAAGTGAATAAAATATGGATATGAATATTCTAATGAAGTTAATTTTTAGTATTGTGTACATCGACAGAATTTAAATTGCACATAATACATGTGGAATATATGATAAATATTCAAAGTGGTTTGTGTGAACAAGTCACACTGGAATGAAACCAGATTAATCTATTTAGCATTAATGAATAAATTTCTAAGCATAAATGTTGCACTGAAAACTTACGGAGGAATGATAAAATTTATAATTTCCAGTATAGATCGATTTCATTGTCAAAGATTGGTAAGATCGATATTGGTCTGTAGTTATTTCTGTTTTTTCCCCTTCTTATATATAGGTATAATCTTAGCTATTTTCATTTCCTTTGGTATATTGCCTGTTTTAATTATAGATTGATATATTTCGAATAGTGGTTTTATCAGTTCGTTAGCACACTTTTTTATTATTTTAGGTTTAAGTCCTGCATATCCTTCAGATTTGTTTTCTTTTATTTTTTCTAATTCTTTTTTTGTATTTCATTTTGAGTGAAAGTTCCTAAGTATATACTATTAACTACGGGCTGTGGTAAATTACTATATTAGTTTCGTCCTGTATCTCATTTATAATATTTTTTGCTAAGTTTATGAAAAAATCATTTAGTGGATCTGCAACTTCTGTTTCATCAGTTACGACTGCCATGTTTATTTGTAAAGTAATTTTGTTATTTAAATTGTTTTCGTCCTTTCGCAACGATTTATTAATGCTTATCCATTGCGATTTAGTATCCTTATTTAACATATCATCATTAAAGTAAGCTACTTTTTTCCTTACTTATTTTATTTAATTTGGTTTTTTTTTATAAATTCTTCCCAGTTTGATTTTGTGCGGTTTTTCATAATTTCTTTTACATGCTTTATTTTTATTTACCCAGTTTTTACAATTTTATCAAACCACGGCTTTTTTTGTTTTTTTATTACTCTTTCTTCTTTGAAACAGATGTTGTAATGAGTTTTTATAATTTTTATAAATGTACCATATATTTTTTCCACATCAGTGTTGAGACCCTCCAAGACTTTCCAATCTGTGTTCTGTAACATTGTTTTAAATTTGTCTATATTTTTCTTAGAGTCATTTCTAACTGTTCTTGCAGTTTGTTCAACTTTAGTGCTGCTTGTTAATCTTATTAATATTGGCTTATGATCACTTACATGTATCTCCAATATAGTTAGGTCCATTGGTATATTTGTTTGTTTGGCTTTTTTATGGCGCAAGAGCATCTGGGCTATACTGCGCCAAATTGGTATATTTGTAAAACACAAGTCAATAGTACTGTTAAGTATTTAAAAGCGTAATAATTCACCAATTATTCGTTATTTCTAATGAACTTAAGCTCGTTTTAATGAACAAGAGTTTCGATGAAATAATTGAACAAACTTAGGAAAACAAATCAGGTATTACTGGTCAATTGACGCGAGAGAATCAGGAGCGATGATATCACTCTACCAACGGACGTGTCTTCTAGTATTAATAAAGATAATATGAAAATACTATAAACGTACTGCAAAATATCATTTATATTAAGTTATTAGTCACGATTTGGAAAGCCTGGTTTTCTTTGACAGCAGTGGTTCGGATTCCTCTGAAAACTAAGTTCCAATGCCGCACGACTTCTGTTGTCCTTGCGCTGTGAACACATAAAATATTTAATTTTAAATATTTGGAGTGTGTCCATGTGAAGTGGTCGAGGCTCTAGAAGGTGATCTTTCTAGAGAAGGTGAAACTTTCTAGAAGGTGTGTGTGTGGGGGGGGAGGTTTCCCCCTAGGATTGAAATAAGTGAAATATTTTTAATACATTAAAAGGCTAAAGTGTTTATTTGCTTCGGGTTAACACTGGCAAAAAAAAGCCCCTCATAATTTGCCTTAAGGACGCCCTTGGCTAGAATCACCGTTTGGCAATCGACCGGAGCGACAATTAGCAATGAACGAAATCCACGTATGGTAACTGCAGCGCCACCTGATGCCATTTACAGCATTTACATAATATATGCAATATATAATATGAACCACCAGAATTTCGATGTAAACTGCGTAACAAAGTTGATTAGCGTAATAAATTTCACTGCTGGAACTCCAGTAGGAATATAATTACAGAGAAGTGCAGATTTTAATTACAGAAAAGCGCAGATTTTAATTACAGAAAAGCGCAGATTTTAATTACAGGAAAGCGCAGATTTTAATTATTGGAAAAATCGCAGACTTGTTTATTAGAAAACACAAACCTATTTATTGATTATAGAAAAACCCACATTTTAATTATTAATCAAACAGATAATCATATAAGAATTTATCGATTACATATATCTATGAATTATCAAAAATATAGATTTATCCATGAACCCATTAGTAAATTATAAACTTACACACTTTTAAAATGAAGACCCGTGGGCGAATTTTTTAATAGATTTGGTTATATATATTTAACTTAACCCGCAGCTTAAGCCATAAAAGTGTGAGTTAAAATCTAATTTTCTTAAAAAATAAATACGATAATTTTCTTTAATCAATCAATCAGAAGTTTATTTACATATATGAATGAAGGAGATACATCCGAAATGTACATAATCGAAGTTATAGATTATAATTTTTCATCATATATATGTGTCCCAAGTAAATGCTGTAGCAATTTAAATGAAGGCTCTTAAAATTCAGAACTCGAAACATTTCAATTAGTTCTTCAAGTATCTAAACTAATTGAGCGGTTAGCTTTCTCGAAGAAGTGGAGATTGGTTTTACATGAATACTTACTTGGATTTGGTTATTATACTGAAAACTTGAAGACAAAAACTATGTATAGGATTGTTTATTTCCCTTATAGCAAGATTTTGCTAAGAAAATACAGGAATTACAAATCTTATTTAGTATAAACTATCGGAGGTATGCAATTGCAATCTTTATCGTTAGTTGCTTTAAACATGATTGCATTAACCTTATTTCTTTCTGGAAAAAAAGTTCAGTGTACAAGGCCGCATTTAGTTGATTAGTAGACGAGCACATGGACCAAAAAATATAGCTAAAATACGTCCATAGAAAAAAAAAATGTCCACCTTTTTTTTTTTCACGCTAGAGCAAGAGACGTCTTCACCGACTCAGAGTTCGTTCGCGGAAAGTTGATTGATGGTACAGTAAGAAATCATGGGAGCTGACGTCACAGATGGACTAGTTCATTACGGAAGAGGGGAGGACATCATTACAGGCCTGGGTTTTAGCAAACGTTTGATTGCCCCGGAAACCAGTTCTGAAATGACGTACTTTCCTCTTCTGTAATGAATTAGTCCATCTGTGACGTCACCTCCCGTGAATTCTAACGGTACCATCGGTTAATTTTCCGCAAATGAACTATACCTGCAATTTTATTCCAACTAAGAGATTTACGACCCGTATTATGGCAAGGTTGGTTGAAGGCGTTAGATAACTGTCTGTTTCGTTCTAAAGAAGCTAGCATGTGGGTACTGAAATAGCTGTTAACCGTGTTCATAGAATTTAACCGCGACAATATTACGTTTATCGTTTATTAGTTGCTGCTTAGTATAGCGCAAAATCTCCCATTTCATGCATGTAGTACGTAAAAGCATCTTACAAGGAAACTTCCGCCAGATCTCACATGCCGAATTTAACATGCTAAAATTTAATTCAGTCGTAAGTAAACACCATAAGAAACCTAATACGTGAAAATTATCATCCATCTCCTCAGATTAACACTAAAAATAATTAATAAAAAATGATTTTGGTTTGACAGAAGAGAGACTTTATCGCCATTTGGCGCCTTTTAATTTCTTTCATAAATTACTTAAAAATTCCCTAAAAATATTCAAACAACGTTAAATATATTTATAGTCTGTTCCATGTTATCCTCACATGGATAAACAAGATGCTAGAGATATTTTTTGACGGAATTTGAGATAAAAATAAATGATTCTTTTATGCACAAACTGAATTGCAACTTGCAATGTGATTATAAAAATTAAAGTAAATTGTTTTCTGATGTGACTTTCAGAAATAAAATAAAAATAATATAGAATTTCAATTTAACGAATAAAAAAATTCTGCCTTCACTTGACAAAGGGAGCAGTTGGCTCCCGAAACGTCGTGTTTTTAAACCTTACGCCAGTGTCGAAATAACTGTTATAAAAAGAACTTTACAGCTACTTTAAAATCTAATACATTTAAATCCAACAAGTTAACGCAATCACGCTATTACTGGACGTATTCTAAACTTTTAAAATACGACTTCACGTTCGCTTTTCACCCTTTTTGACTTACTAGCTGTTTCACCAGGTATTGCCAAAAGGGTTGCAATTGGCGCTATTTTAACTACTTTTTAACATTTAATTTCTCGATTTCTAAGGGGAAATAATTTTCACACATTAAAGATTTTTTATGATGGGTACATTAAGCTGAATTAAATTCGTTAGATTCGGCGTGTGAGCTCCGGGGGATGTCTCCTTGTTAGAGGAGGTGATTGTAGTACCGCGCTGAAAAAGCAAGTCAGTGGGCTGATCTACAAATTTTTGAAGGATTTGAACCACAGCCAGTATATTCCACATCGAGAAGCAACCTTGGGATTGTGAATAGAGAAAGGTGGTAAAAAGGCGCCTGGCCTTTGCTTACTCCACTAAAGTGGCATCTCTAGCTCATGGAGCAAGGCGCTCCAAGTAGTCACCTATTCAGGTGACAAGTGCGCTCTATACTACTTAAAATTCGGTATTTCAAGAGAACTGGAAGCCTTAATTCGCCTCATACACGACTTATCTTAAAGATACTATTTTATTACCTACAGGAGACTACTAAAGTAACTGGTTATGATTTCCATGATGATGCTGCTCCTGCACGCAAGGATTATGATGGGCATTATGCAACGGAATTGTATACAAAAATGGCTAAGGAGATAATTATAAATCATAATTAATTATAAACAGGTTTGGATACTGAACTCATGATACAAATTGTATAGTCACTCAAGGTAACTTTGACCCGTAATTCCTTTATTTTCATTTGCCCCAAGTAGTTTTATTGATATTTTCATTGCTAATGACATAAAATGAATGAACAGACCTTGAATTATAGTTTCTCTTAAACGAATTATCAAATACTGATGCTAAAAATAAAAGATAGGTTGAAATCATGATAATTGACATACTACGCAAAATTATAAAAGCATAATTCACAACGCATTTATTACGTATAGCACTCAGAAGATCAGCATCTGATTGATTGACATGCCACTGAGTGTTTTCTGAGTATTATACGCAATAAATACGTTTTGAATCGTATTTCTATTTACAAAAGATGAGTTATTAGAATAGCGAAAATAATTTGTCCATTGAGGGCGATTTTGAAGTGGCATCAGAAATTCGATTAAAATTTCCTTTGATTCAATCTCCCTCAATTCAATGGGCCATGGTTTCCACACTTATCGTTTCATCAATTCAATTTCGAACACTCTGTATAACACAGAGTTCAAATAAACGCCAATTGGTGCTTAAATGGATTTTGATTTTAATCGATGTTTATTTTTTTTAATTTTCAGCCCCTTTTTCTATATTTATTCCACCAAGCTGTACACACCGGAAACGGGTACTACTTCCTTCAAGCTCCACCAAAATATATTAACTCATTCTTTAGTATCAAAGGTGAAAATAGCAGGAAATTTTCTGTTAATGCGCTTTACAAATAAAATCGAAAACTTTTTGGCGTAGTATAGCCCAGATGCTCTTGAACCATAAAACACCTAAACAAACGAAAACGTTTATAACGATCACGAAAGGGCCTATATTCTCAGAGCCGACGAGAGGTGGGGGGCAGCAGGGGCTGCAGCTCAGGGGGCCTGGATGAATTTTAGGGGCCTACGCTGGCTGTTGGGGCCCGGCATAGGGATGAAGTCATGGGCCCTGCGTTGGCTCGCGACGCCCCTGACAATTCCACGTTATATCTCGGTTCCCGTTGAAAGAGTTGACCATTAAAATGAAACTAAAAGACCTGGGGTAGAACAGCGAAAATAAATTTAATAATTTATGCATTTTATATATATCATATTTTAAATATTAGGATTTTACATATTTTAGCCACACTGATGTACTCATGTAAGTGAGTGATGGGTCGACGGGAAAGTTCCCATTGCTGTCATTACCTAATTCAGAATGTGTTTCGGTGCTAATATCTTCCGGAGTAGGGATATTGGATGTCATAGCTTCAGAACAAAAGGGAAAATTATGCCCTTTTTACTTTGTAAAAGGGATAAGTCTAACTTTAGACTCGACATAAGCATATTAAGGGGAGAATTTACTAAAGTGTTGCTAGATGTAACAGGTTTTCTGTGGCAAATAAGGGCTTCTTTCAACCTGCACATTTTGAATGTAACCAAACAAATGTTTTATTTTCTCTCGTTTTAGCAGATTTCTCGCTAAAACAGATTTCGCTATAACAAGATTTGACTTTCTTGCCTATATTTGTACACACAAATGGCATCTATAAAGTCCCAAAGGAAACAACATGACTTCACTCCTCGGCGAATTTGAATATGAGAGAAAAGAAGTGGTGTGAAGTACCTCCAAAAGTGGGAATCTCCAATTGTTCACAATCCCTCCTCACGTCCATTAAAAGAAGTTACTATTTACACAAATATCAACATCAAGATACATATACGAAATGTGACATTTTCTTCGAGGGGGCCCAAGGTGAACAATTAAAGATGGGCCCCCTTTTTGAAGTCACTCTACGTCACTGTTAGAAAATAAGGAAGAAAATTCCTAAAAACCAGTCTTTGGACTCGTTTTGATGCAACTCTGGCATGTAATATCATGGTTTTCATTCGTAAGTGATTATTACAGTTAAAAAATTATTGAATACCCGTTGTCTGAAGGAATAGGTAAGGAATAACTGTTGAGCATGCTTATTATCTGGCAATTTAAACTTGAGAACGCTCATAGACAGAGCTGAGGAGATGGGGGGGAAATCCAGACCCTTTTTTCTCAACGACAGACAATTTTTGCGACAATTTCTTCTGCTTGACAATTCGACCAACAGGATTCTCTATACTGTTTGCTGGAGTTATGCACGTAATCCCAAACATGCCATGGAATATACCATACCCATCTATTTTATTAACATATATTGTGCAAACGTATCTTGGTTCACAGTTGGATATTGGATTATAGATGCTTCCAACACTTTCAAGTCATGGTAACTGGAGCATAACTCCAAGTTGGACAGAACATCGAGGGATGACTTGGATCCAATTTTTTGGTTAATGTCTGATGCTATATTTAGCAACACGGGTGCCATAAAGGAGTTATGTTTTGCAACTGAAATCAAACAGTGGGCAATTATTGCAGATTTCTTTTTCAATGTTTTTGGCTTGTCAGACCTTCTCTTCTTTAAGGTCACAGCATCCAAGTAAACTTCTATAGGTTTCGGAATGCATGTATAAATGTTCTCCAAAGATCTTCCATGGTTGTCGTATGATGTACTCCTGAATACTGTGTTTCCAATACATTTTCTTGTTATTTTACCGGATTTGGTCCTCTTTATTTCCCCCTCTTCCAAGTTACGCTTCCGTTTCTCATACTAATGGTTGCTCAATATTTGGTCTCCACAATTGTGGAAACAAGCGACTGGCACGTTAATTTTGTTACATGTTATAACTATGTCGCTTTCATAAGAACGTTCAATCTTCTTTTTAATTGTTTGCATGCTGATAATGAAATGTTGCACTACCTCATATAAACGAAATATGTTTTCGTTTATCGAAAACTGGCAGCCATTGCTTTCTTTCAAGAATGAATATATATATAGTCTGCATAGCCTACGACGATTTCTTCGTTCTGAGGACGTCCTACTGCCCTTCTCTCGCCAGCTCCGGATTTCTTGATTTGAACGTTTTCCAACATGCACAGTGACACCCAGATACAGCTCACCAATGTCCACGGAACGAATCCTTCCATATACTTGTCGATCCCATCTGTCCCTCTTACTTAAAGCTGCTTTTTCAACTTTCAGACAACTTGACGAAATTTGTCAGAAGGGTTTTTCTACGATCGAGACCTTTTTCGAGCAGATAAAACAAAGCCCTGCAAAATTAAAGTCTACTAGCAGTGAAGATCTTAATCTTTTTGGTGAGAAAACATCGGAACTATACTCTGCCCTTTATCTGACATTCCTTTTGCCTTGAGGACACTGGAGGGCTTTGTATACCCATTTTTGCATTTCCGATGGACCACTATTCTGCTTTCAGCGGTTAGTAAAAAGTGTTTCTTTTCCTCTTTTTCTTTGTTGCAATTTTTTTATCGTCCGTATAGCTGACGGACTTGGAACAATTTTTTCACTCATGACCGGTTGTTCATAAATGAAACGCAAATTACAAACTTTACGTTCTTCACTATCGCATCCTAAGAGTCAAACAAGTACTAATATAAGGAAGCAAAAACTCAAATAACTATCGCGACAGAGAGTAAGGGTGGGGAAAAGTATGGCGGTACAGGTGTAATGTTTTTATCTAGGGTATTAGCGAAGAACTCTGTTCTACTCTAAGCTCACAATTCAGTGAACGAACTGTCGATGCGAACTCTGAAAGACATTGTAGATAGGAAGAGAAGAGATTTTTCTTGTATTTTCAAAAGCAAAACATTTTTTCTAAGGTCGGATAAAGGGGAGTCACAGGGGTCATGACCCCCCAAAATATATTTTTTCACTGTAAAAAATTCCAACTTTCATGATAAATGAAGGGTGTTATTCCAAGACTATGGCAAATTCTGTCCTTAACCCCCCCCCCAAAACGGAAATCCGTGTCAGCTCTTGATTTTTTCTCTTCAATGGTTAGTTCTATTGCCTTTAGTTTTATTCGATTCTGCATTCAAAAAATCAGAAATTGACAACCCACACTTCTACTTTCGAGGAGCTAAAAGTTTCCTCTAAATTCCACCATTCTCCTCCCCCAAAAACCTAGTTCCATCCCCCATTCATTAGGGACTCTTCGGATTTTTAAACTGCATTATGAACAGGAGTTATAAGCAAAGTTTTGTGAACGTACCAATTTTTAAGTTGTTCAGACCCAATTCTTCCTGTACTAATATTTCAAATTAAGCTAAAAAGAATTCCAAAAATTAAAAATGAATACATATATTTTTCGTACACTTACTTTTATACAATTTTCTTGAACAAAGAAGTAGGCACTTTTTTTACTGTTTTCTTGAAAATTATGCTAATCATTAAGGGTTTAAAGCAGACCTGTCTAATAGTGCACCATATTCTCCACAAACATTTTTTTTTCTCTCTCTCTCTCTCGTGGGCATAGAAATTCAAATATTATGTGGAAAGCTAGAGTATAATTCTAAAACGTGTCAGGTGTTTCGTTGTTAAAGAGAAAAATTGCTTTTGACATACAAAGGAGGCTGATGATTTGATCTCCCCCTTCGACATACACACAGCGTGATTGCATTTAGTTTTATTATACTAAAGGAAAAAAATAAATAATATGGTCTATAATAATGTCATGATTAAAAATAAATTTAGATTGATGTAATATGTATTTTCAGGAACTGTGTACACCCTTGATGTGTCTGTAGGAGAAATCTTCGCCAGCTTAAACAAAGCCGGTGTCTTAAACAATACTGTAATTGCTTTTACATCGGACAACTGAGGCTCTATTCAAGAATTTATGAATGGCACTGCCTTCAATTTCCCTCTTCGAGGCTCCAAATTTACAATATGGGAAGGAGGTACGCGAATACCGGCTTGGATTTGGAGCCCAAATTTAAGGATAAAAAGCAGAGTGCATGAGAGTTTGGTGCATATTACTGACTGGATTCCAACTCCTTATGATGCATCTGGTATGTCATGAATCACAAATTTTTGGCCGTAAATTACTTAAATAAGTCAGTGTGTGTTACTGTATTACTGATAAATTAATCCAGCAACAGAATTACCATAATTAACTGTATCTAGCAAATGTATTAATGTTGTAAATGTATTAAAGCCATTACAAGATATTCGAGAGATTCCATTTTTATCAGTAACAAAAAAATTGCTGAAGGTCATGATTAGATAAACGCAATTGAGGTTAGATAAATAACTTGCACTTTCCAAAAATGTAACCATTTGTAATAATGACGCTTTGACTTATAAAGAAGCACTAAAATTTCAAATCCATATTTTTCTCATGCAATTAATTCATTCAATGGAATCTTTCAGCTAAAATCTAAATCAAATCAGTAGTCAGATTCTTTACCACAAATATATTTATAGAATCCACTGCAAATTTAATTTCGAAAAATTTAGATTATTAATCGTACTTTAGCTTCTTTAACCCCTTCACTACCAGGCACACCACGTATGGTGTGGTGATGTTCTGCCGTTGACTACCAGGCACACCACGTATGGTGTGTTTTGCCGTTGACTACCAGGCACACCACGTATGGTGTGTTTTGCCGTTGACTACCAGGCACACCACGTATGGTGTGTTTTGCCGTTGACTACCAGGCACACCACGTATGGTGTGATGTTATTCACCGTTGACCTTCCAGACACCGCATGATGTGTGTTTATACGTTCACTGCCAGGCTTCACTTGCCGTTGATGTTTATCCATTCACTAACAAATACGTGACGAAGTGGACAAAACAGCCCACCATACGTGGCTGATACCAATAGTTAATTATATTCATTATGAGTGTATATACCGAGGAACGAGGGAAGAATTCTACAAAAAGTCGTGAGACTCAGACAAATTTCTGTCCAGGTACCTCGTAGAGTAAATTAAGCTTATGTAATTATGTTTTTGGAGCAAATAAGGAAAAAGAAAAATGTATTATATCAATCCTTTATTAAATTAAGGTTTACTTAAAACAAAATACAAATACGTATTATGAAACAATTATTTATAATGTACAGATAAAAGGTATATTAATATTTTAATTTCACTGCAAAAGTGTAAGGATCTATTATTTACGTCTATAATTAATACCATCTTGAGCATCTTTTTCTACGCACAACAGAGACAGGTGACTTACTTTTTACCGTCTTAAGAACTTTCGTAAACAATTTTTTACTTACCATAACGCTGGGAGTATGCCTTCTTTAAGGCTTCTGAAAATGGGAGTTGGTACATCCGCCATTTTGATGCCTAAGTTAAGGTTGCAAATTGCATTTATTGGCGACATTTTAAAAGTTGCGCCAATGTTTACATTCGTCGGATAATCGCGGATTGTTCATTCATTATTTTTATGACAAAATAGCGATCATTGCGCCAATGCGGAAAACCTTTATCACTAAAGTAAATGATATCGTACAACAAAATGGCAGCTGATGCGTCGCCCCGTAATTCTAGGGCAGTGGTTCCTAACTGGTGGTCCACGAAGGAGTTCGTGAGACGGGTCAATATTTAAAAAAAAAATTATAAAAACACTTATAAAAATTATTATTAAATATTAAAATTAAATATAAAAATGAAACTGATGGTATATTTGTAGTATTTTGCTTCCCCCTTTCCTCCAACTCTTGAAGTAAAGCTGGCTACGCTTTTGCACGTAGGGAAAGGTAAAATGTAGGGACTTTCTATCACTGCTAGTAGGGATTTCACTTTGACAGCACTGCTTTGTTTGGCTTCACTGTTGGCAACACTGCTTTGTTTACTTCTATACATTTACATCTCCCCATCCCCCATAAAAAGAAAAAAAACCGGCTCCCTCGCAGTCAACCCGGGCAGGGACGTATTTAGAGATCATTCAAGGAGGGGGGGGGGCAATTAGTGACTTGATTTTTGAAAAATGACACCACATTGGACCTTTACCTTATATCTTTTCAATGCTGAACTTTCATTTAAGAGCGGGGGGGGGGGGGATAGCCCCCACCCTTTAAATCTACATCTGATCTCGTGAGAATTTTTCAAAGTGGTCGCGGGTAAAATTGAAGTGGAAAAGTGGTCCGCGGCTTAAATTGAGTTGGGAACCACTGTTCTATGGGCTCTAGCCTTCTCCAGTCGCATCTGAACCGACCGTGCATGACATTTAAAACAAACAGGCTCTAGGCACTTATTTTTTTTCCTACGCTGTAATTTGTCCTCGCCACTTACGCATTAATATGTCTGTCAAATTACAGTTTCTTCACGGTCAATAGCAACTTTATTGTATAATTGACACATTCAGAATATGTGAATGAGTTCCGGCAAATTCATTTTTACAGGAGGCAATCCAAGCGAGCTGAGGAACTTGGATGGCGTGAACCAATGGCCAATTATATCAGAAGAGAAATCATCACTCCATCAAGAAATTCTTTACAACATTGATCCCATAACTAACAATACAGCCATTAGGAGAAAACAGTTTAAATTAATAAATTTTACTACCCCTCTTCTAAATTTTGACAGATGGTTTGACCAAAATGGTAATGAAATTCTTAATGGAGAACATGAAAAGTATCTTAGTGACACCACTTAGGGTATGGATGAAACCGTTAGTATTTTTTATATTTAATATCTTTTCATGGTTATATATTTTCTTGATTGACACATTTCCTTATCGCTAGGAATCGAGGCGTATTCGAGACGTAAGAACACCTGATCTTGACGATATTTCAAAATGGCCCAAACAGACGGATAAGTTACGAATTATAAGAATCAGGACCTGTTCAGAAGAAAGATATTTTGTATCTTAGAGACGATAGTGGACGCAAGTTTAGTGCCACGTATTATAACAGAAAAATGGACAATGGCGAACTTGAGCTAAGACCATGTGTAATACCCAGTGTTGACAGTCTGCATGTTTTGTTTCTGCTGCAAAATGTTCTTAACAACAACCCCGAGAGAATCGTTCAGCAATTTTGTATCAATCTGCTATGAACAATGGAAGAGTTTATTGAAAGCATTTCATACACATGAAATCGGTCTTACCCATATGAAACTCATGGAGACGTGGTAAGACTTTAAAAATAATCTAGGAAATAAGACGACGCTTGATTCACATAATCAAAAGTTATATGAACTTGAAAAGAAACATTGGTAAGATGTTATTGAAAGGCTTATAGAAATAATGAAATTTCTTGGATCTCAATGTCTTGCCTTTCGAGGTTCATCTGAAAAGCTTTTTGAAAGAAATAACGGGAATTTTTTGAAATCGATAGAATTATTTGGGAAATTTGATTCCGTTATGGCGACTCACATTGAGAGAACTGCAAGATGGGTTCACATATTCACTATTTTAGGAAAGACATTCAAAACGAAATAAATAATCGAAATTTTAGGTGCATACATTAGGGAAAAGATTTTGTCTGCAACATCAGAGAAGCGAAATACTATTCTGTGATACTTGATTGTACTCCAGATATCAGTCATATTGAGCAAATGAGGGTCATTGTTCATTTTGTGTCATGCTAAGAAAATTTTGTGCTTATTGAGTAGCATTTTCTTGGTTTATTACCAATAAATAATTAAACGGTGAGGGTTTGTGTGACACTGTTGTCAAGGAATTGGAATCGTGAAATCTTAATACTGACAACATAAGGGTGTCAAGGGCATGATAACGGTGCGAACATGAAAGGCAAAAACAATGGGCTGCAAAAGCATATTTTAAATAAAAATCGTCGAGCTTTCTATGTACCATGCACAGCTCACAGTCTGCATTTAGTAGTTAATGACGCTGCCAGAGTAAATTCCGAAACAATTTTTTTTCGGAATGGTACAGGAAATATATAAGTTTTCTTCAGCATCAGTAAAGCGTAGGGCAGTTCTCAAAAAGCACATTTCTTCTTTGACATTAAAGCCTGTCGCAGAAACTCGATAGGAAAGTCGCATTGATGCTTTGCAACCGCTTAGGCATCAAACTTGGGGAAATATACGGCTCTTCATACGAAATATATAGTGACGAAAATTACGACAAAGAAACACGATATGACGCACAAATTTTGTGCACCAAACTGACGGATTTTCAAATTTTATGCTGTCTAATCTAGTGGCATGATTTATTGAATCATATTAATCCCTAACAACAATGTCAATAAATCAACGTTTATTGGCGTAGTGATACCAGCGCCGATGTTATGGCGTGATTAGATGGTGAAACGTTCGGAAGAAAATAAATATTTCTGCGTTCGGTTCGGTGGCACCTGAACCCACGACCTTCCACTTGCCGGGCGGATTCTCTACTCACTGAGCTACGAAGGACAATATATAGGTTCAGGTCCCACCGAAGGCAGAAATATTTATTTTCTTCCGAACGTTTCACCATCTAATCACGCCATACCATCGGCCTTGGTATCACTACGCCAATAAACGTTGACTGATTGACATTGTTGTTAGATTTAATCTGCGTAGTGTTCGATTTATATAAAATGGATACATATTAATCCCGTCAGTAAAATTCTATAAAATGCCGCTGAGAATATTGTTGTTGCTTTAAGAGCCATCAAATACTCGGAATCATTTATTTTGCAGTATCGTACCACCTCTAGCTTTGAGTTACTGCTTCAACGTGCTGGACATTTTTATTAAGATTTGGAAGGAGAACCTGATTTCAAAACAAAGGCTCAATTGCGTCAAAGAAAGAAGAGTATGCAATTCCAATATGAACCGCTACAATCACCAGAAGATAAATTTCGAGTGAATTTCTTCTACACAGTTTTGGATATTGTGATGGCTTCACTTGAACGATTTGAGCAAATGGAACAGTGTGTCACCAGGTTTAAATTTCTGTGTGATATAAATAGACTTATGGATGTAAATAAAGAACTTCGAAAGAATTAAAATAATCTGAAAAATTCATCTGTCAGACGGCGACAAGAGATGTAAGTGGTATTGAATTGCTCGATGAACTTTTCGCTTTTAAAGATTGCGAAATTGACAAAAATCAGATGCAAATCAATGTCCACGAAATCTTGAATTTTATTTACACAAATAACCTATCATTCCCAAACCTTAGTATTGCATTCAGAATTCTATTGACCCTTCCAGTGAGCATTGCAAGTAGAGAAAGATCTTTTTCAAGGTTCAATATAGTTAAAAATTATTTACGGTAAACTACTTCTCAAAATAGCCTTATAAGCTAATTAGAAATAATTGCAATCGAAAATGATGTAGGTTTCCAATTAAATATCAGTGAGCTAATCCATAAGTTCGCAAATGTGAAAGCGTGCAAGAAAAAAATTCTGTGTAATCATTTATGTATTATCATTTTTAATTAATTTTTATTCATTTTTTTGGCTAAATAAAGGCAATATAAAAAAGTAGTTTTTTATTTTATTATTTGCACTAAAGGTCTAACTTCATTATATACTTTTCACTTACCTTTTCACTTACATTTCACTTATATTTTTAATAATAGTTGAATTGAAAGATGAACTTAGTGGTAGGGGTGAGAAGTGGTATTTATAGGTCGGGTTCAGGGGGGTCTCTTCCCCTCCTCCCTCCGCCAAAATAACATTTTTTAAAAAATTACAATGGATGTATTATTATTGAAGAACAATAATAAAAAATTACAATGGATGTATTATTATTGAAGAACAAACGTATATGCGTATTTTTGCCTTTAATTTTTTTTGTGTAGAACCGCCATTGGGATGGGGGCGCCAATTTACAACTTGAAATTGGGCGCCAAACATACCAGCGCGGGCCCTACCAAGAACTATTTTTAGAGGACAGAAACAACAACGATGTCGTCATCATCGATGTTGTTCTGTTCTGAAGAAACTAGTTCTTGGCCATGGGAATAGGTATTAACGTTTCAGTAAATATGTAACGTCGATTATTTGTAGTTTTTGAATATTATATCTTTGGATTGTTTTTGTTGCAATCGGGTGCCGTTTCGAATAGTTCTGGCAATCAAAGCGTTACTTTCTCTAAGAATTAATGAGTTTATGGCAAAATACAGAATGCACTTAACAGTTTTTATGTTTTCTTGTAGACAGGAAAATGAACTCTACCTGTATTCCCTTGCTTCAAGAATATTATTAAAGAATTATGGAATTGATATAATTATGAAGTTATCTTCTCCGAAAGACAAGAAATTGATTGTCAACTATCAGCTGACTAAGAAACCAAAAGGAAGTTGTAAAATGACGGAAGAAATCTGTTTATTCGACTTAGAAAAGGACCCTTGCGAATAAACAAACATAGCTGAAGAACACCCAAAAGTATGTGCTTTTAATTACAATTGTTTAGTGGTAAAGTTAAATGCGAAATTATAATGATGTTACAGATAATATTGCCGTCTTATACCAAAGCATTACTATCCGATTTAACGAAAATTACGAAGCAAGTTAGGTTCGAAGTAGAGGAGATTGAAATGAATCTGTTGCTTTGTAAATTATCTTTCCTTGACGTTTGGACTTGCCAGAGAGTCCTCTTCAAAAGATTGTAAGAGGTAAGGAATAAAAATATTCAAACAGCCAACATGGATTTCGTTTTTTGGATATAAGTTTAAAATTTGACTCTCAAATTTTCAAAATCCTTTGAAGGAAACTTCCATAGAAAGAGATTGAAAAGTTAAGAAAACGGGAATACCAAGTTTAAAAAACATCTGCTTATTAAAAAAAAAGTAAGGCAATTTAAACGAATTTTATTCCTACATGCTATATTTCACACATTATTCTTATTCCTGTGCTTTTCTTCTCGACTGAGGTTGTCGAAAAATTTCAGTCATTATTAGTTCATTATCAAAAGAAATCAGACTGCAGATCCCAAAGCGGATCCAAACATCATGATAACACTTATTCCCTGTCTGTCAAAAGTGTAAGCAATTTCTTGCCATCTAAACAGTTCATCCACCGTCTATTGGTCCAAGAATTAGCTAACGTTTAGGGTATCATCTAAAAAGAGTCATGATGACATTGAGGTTGCTGATTTTTCAGCAGAAACTGCTGTAAAACGGTCATTCTATTGCCAGTTTACATATCTAAACATTACGAAGGGAATACCTTTCACAAAACAGTGAGGTATAGAATCAAGGAAACAAACACAAGGGCATAGTTAACAGATAAGGCAATCTACGTCACGAAATACAATTTATTTTATGTATATTGCACGTATGAACACAATAGATGTATGATGCTTATATAAGAGTGCTTGAATTATAAGCGTGTGTTAAGAAAATCATTCAAATACGGTACACGAGAGATACGTAGATACGTTTCTGTAATTTTATGGATGTGTGTATATGCATGGATATGGGGAGGTTAAAAAGCCAAAGGAATATAAGCACTTTTTCTTCCATAAACGTAGTTCAATTGATAAATATTCTGTTTACGGATGGATAAACCATTTCACTGCGACTGACGTGCTGGCGCGTTCAGTAGAATCTTTTCAAAACTATCCTAACAGAAAAAATTCTTTTCTGTTGGGATGGGTAGAGTATCTATTTTTGTGCACGATTATTTTAAAACCAACAAATTTTTTAGATTCCACTTTTCACTAGTTTCTCCATAATAATAAGTGTGTACATGGTTTATTACGCTTTTTATTTATGTTAATTCATGAAACTTATACATTTATTATATTGTATATATGATCAAATTAAAAATATATTACCGAATTTCGATCCTTATTGTATTCCTCAACTAAATCATTAATTTAACGCATTTATAGATGGCCACCAATTGGTTTTAAACCAATAACTTGGTAAAATCTTAAAAAACACACATGTATGAAAGCATTCCACACACGTATGAAAGCATTACACACATCGTATGTTGTATCTGCTAAAAGAAAAAGAGTTAAATTCTGGGCTCGTTTGTAAGATAAAATACAGTTCGTTTTTCGACTTCAGGGAAAAGAATGGAAACAATATTTCAAAACTCGTTCAGAGAAAGTGACATTTTGTGCAGCGAAAGCACTCCAAAAATTTGAAAATATTTTCAAAATTTTGAAACCGGTTTTGAGAACATGCAGTTGTTACAAAATTTAAGTCGACCGGAAGGATATAAAATATATTTTTCTCCAGAGTCAACCGACGTGTTCAAAATTTCCACGTTGTTTATATTCCAACTTCTTCACATTAGTTAAATGGGTTCAAATTTAGCTCTGTTCATAAACAAATCGTTCTATTGTAAACGACGAGAGATATGAGAACCAAGCTTATACTAAAATTTCATTCGTTTCCTTAACTGAATGCCAATGACTTAACCTTACTCCAAACTTTTTGTACAGGAAGTCGAGAATAGCAAAGTCATCACAGTAATGACGAATAAATAAAATTTTTTCCAAGAATCCTTTCGTTCAATATTCGAATTTGTACATATTCGCTGGCAGATAGATTTAGAAATGGGTGAAAGCAGGTATAGGACTATTTCGATTAAAGAAGTTGTATTCATGAAATTGTTAAGTATATTGTTCGAAATTGAGTGGTTCAAGTGGAGAAAATTTTAACATACTGGACATTAAAGTAATGCTCTGCGACATATTAGAATTTCCTTTGGCGTGGGGTAATTTCCAGTAAAATCCCCTTTAATGGCAACCTATAAATAACGGCAATTTAAAAAAAGGTCCCTACCTTAATGTAACTAAAGACCAAGATTAATATTAGAGCTAATTTGTGATTAAAGTATGCTAAATGTCTACACCCATTTTCACGAAAAATCGGCTAACCACCATCCAAGTACGTTTTGCAAATTTATTTTTATAATTGAGTGTCAACAATGCAAAGTACAATGCATAGACGAAGATATGGAAATTTCTTCTACACTTTAATATCATCTAGAAATTGATCAAAAATATTGAGAAAGAGGGGAAATAATGAGATGGAAAGAGTGAAAAAAAGGAATAGCCAAAAATTTCCAATTTCAAACCAGATTCCGATGTCTCTCAAACTTTTGGGAGATCCAAAGCTTTGTTTTAAACCAACGTGCTAATGAATAAAAGCAAAAAAATAATAATAATATATATATATTATTTCTTAAAAAAACTCCGATGTAATTTTATTTGTTTGGCGGAGAATGATATTGGGTACTCTTGGGCAATAAAGTGTCACTCAACTTACAACCAGCAAATTCGATTACCGAATATTTGATGTAAATTAAAATGAATTAATATTAATACAGTTAAAACGACTATATTTGGGTTTTACTCATTTTACTTTTTTTTAAATATTGGATCTTTAAATAACGACCATCTCCGGAAGGCGGTCACTTCTGCAGCGTTCCATGGATGACCGTGTTCAGATGTTTTACTGTATATTTCGTGGTATTATTAAACTGCTTACGATTAAAAATATTAACAGACGTTAATTTTCAGAAATCTAGATGGTAATAAAACTGACATGGATATACCTGTGTACTAAAGCATACTTGCTTTTCTTTCTTTTTACTTTTATTACTATATGACTTTACACGACGCTACTTCACAAGACGGTAACCCGCCAAATGTTTTCCGTTTGGCGTATTTGGCAACTTTGAGTGTAGACATTTTTGTAAAAGTTACCGATTCAGGATGTTGCGGTCAGGGAGCACTGTAAAACAATAGAGAGAGCCCAAGCCTCAGAAAGTGTAACCAGTTGCAAGTACATTGTCAGTTCCCCTGAATATCATTCGATGAAATGGAACCAATGGTATTGTTTTGGATTTTTCGACGGAATATTTTTTTCATCTTAGCATTTATTTCTTCTTATCTAGCAACTAAAATATGTGAATTTTTAAAAAAAAGAGAAATATAAACTATAAAATTACTAATTATGCGAAATTAGGCGACCACACTTTATTTACTTGTAATAATTAAAATTCTATTAAACAAAACAGAAAAACGAGTTCTCCCCCCCACATTCGTTAAGTGTGGGACGGAGTCTCCATTAGGCATCCATTGATACAACAAAAGTACCGAGCAAAATAAATGGAGACTTAGATTTAAAAAAATTCGACATCTTGTAATTTCAAAACACTCTACAAATCACGAAAAATCTTGGTTTCCATCATGGTTGACACGCATGCGCGTTGCTAGTTCGTCATGATGAAAACTTTAGAAAAGTCGCCAGTTACCGTCTGCTGAAGTAACACCACTTCGTATTACTAAACAGGTGTTGATTGTAGTTAGGTGTAAGTTTTGTAAACTAAGCATTAAATATAGCGGTCGATTACGTGAGTGCAAACAATTAAGTAAAATAAATTAAAATAATATGCACTTGATAAAAAAAAAAGAATGAGACTGTTAACATAACGATGGAAGAGTTCGATTTTAAAGGATAAGAAGCGGCATGTGTTGCGTTCTATACTAAAAGAAAAACTTCAAGATGAAAAGAACTTCTAAACTAAAAGAACTTCTAGATTAAAACATTTTTATTTTACTAACACCCACCATTTTGTCCTCCGAACATTTAGTGTCCTAAATCCTATCTAGTTTAGAATCAAACTAAGATAATTGCTAATAGATGTTACTCGTTTGTTGACAAAGAATTCCATCACATTAGGTGATTGACATTGTTCCAGTTTTCTGTAGCGCGCGGTCAGTTACGAGCAGTCACCTACCCGAAAAACGCCATTTCACTCAGTTGCTCAACTCTGGACGAGAACCGTTGTTTTAAACATTAAAGAGCAGTGGGCTATAAAATTCTGTAAAAAAAAAAAAAAAAAAAAAAAAGGCTAAAAATTTTGTAAAAAATAAGTACAAATGACGCAAAAACACACGCAGGGGATATGGGAGAATTATCTGCACTAATAAATGACTTTATAAAAATATTACAAGAAATTCTACTTCCCAAAATGTAAAGGAAATTCTACTTGCCAAAATGTAAAGGGAATTCTACTTGCCAAAATGTAAAGGGAATTCTACTTGCCAAAATGTAAAGGAAATTCTACTTGCCAAAATGTAAAGGAAATTCTACTTGCCAAAATGTAAAGGAAATTCTACTTGCCAAAATGTAAAGGAAATTCTACTTTCCAAAATGTAAAGGAAATTCTACTTGCCAAAATGTAAAGGAAATTTAACCTATGCTTCAAAACCTTTTAAAATTGCCTAACTGAAACAATTGCATATCTTTAAAATGCCTGATTTTCTGAAAAGTACCTTTATATATGGCAATATGTCTGAGTTCTTTGCAATATGCTTGTAATTTTTAATTTCGACTCTTGCTAATTGGCGAAGGAAAGATCCTAAATTTGGTGTTTGATAACTATTAATACAGCTGGCATAAATATTGAAAAAGGAAAATTTGATTTTAAAATTCCTAAAATAATAGCTACTATCAAAAAGAAAGTACGAACTCGTGACAAAAAAATCAATAGGTACTTTTAAAAATCAGATAAGGACACAGGTAATAGAATAGAGGAGCATCCATAGCTGACTTACAACACTTTTTGAAAGGAGCAATAGTTGCATGCCGGGAATAAGGGAAATCCATTCTGCTAGGTCACATTATTTTGGGTCTTCATATCTCTGGTTCTTTTATCCACTAGAATGCTGAAATTTTGTATATTGACCTATTGGAGTATGGGGCACATTTTACTCATTGGAAATTTTTGTGTACAGGGACCGTATAAAAATTTAAATTTCGTATTTCTTCAAAAAATAATCCTCTGCAACTTTAATAAATTTTATAAAATTCTGCACCTTTTTTTTACGCCGCTTTCCAATTTAATACATATGTCTAGAATCGATATTTAAGGAATTAGAACTGCGGTCAATGTTTTTGGGACACCCTGTATATGGTTTCCTTAAGCTGGACTAAGACTGAACCTTGAGAAATTTACCGTACCTCAAGACTTCCATAAAATCGCATAAGTACGTTTTCGCTACGTCCGAATTTTTAATATGTTTGCGTATTTGGCTGTTATTGCCATTACTGGCATACCATTATTTCATAATATTTTTTACTGTCGTCGGAAATGTATTCTTAATAAATTCTAGAATAATGGATGAATGATATTGAAAGCCTCTTTCACGAAACTGATTTGTAGTTTAGTTTTTAGTCTTTTGATGACACCTTTTTTATGTTCCTCTTAAATAATATTTTAAAGCGATATTTAAAGTAATTTTTTTCTGTTATAATCTGGGGAGTTTTCATTTTCAGAGTGGAATTAAATTAGCGGAAATGCATCACGTGAGAAATAATAAATTATTTGTTTAAAGAGAAATTATTCTTTGAAGCCAGCTAATTAGAAAATGGAAAAAACGTAGAGGGAAGAAATGTTTAATTTACAAATCATTGGACACATTAGTATTTATCTTTCCAATAATTTAAATGCTCCTCCTGGTAAAAAAAACGTTCTTTCTAAAAATATGGCATCACTTTTAAATAGAAAGAAATATGCAATAATGGCGCTGGGAATTGTGCAGTGAAGCTAACATTTAAACCTTTTTGTACATAACAAATGCCTCTTCGACAAATTAAAGTGGAGAAAGTTGCTGTTTATAGCTGTTTTAAGTTAATTAGGCAACCACTCTGGTAAAGTGTTTCTGAATATTTTGCGGTATTTTCTCGGTGCATTTTTTTTTATCCTACTCTACCGATAGATTTGGGAGTAGTTTAGGTATTTATTTGATTTATGAACTTTCAAGTTGATCTTCGTTGATAAAGAATTAAAATACACTTAAATAAGAAAAACTTACTTACTAGTATTTACCATGCCGAGTGATTAATCTTCGTCATTGCAAAGTTTACACTTTCGCATTTTTTAAGGATGCGCTTTTCAAAATGAGAACTACCGAGCGTATTTGTTTAAAGCACGAACGGAGGTAAACACGCTGTTTAAACAAAGAAATCATTTTTAACATCTTAAAAGTTGTTAAAAGTTCACGCAGTTTTCAAAATACTCTGTTTATTACGAAGAAACTATTTTAGTGAGGCAATTTTAAACCTTTTATGACACTTCTCAAAGCCACAAGAAGCAAAAGAAAGAACTGTTAACAGGCAAAACATAGCGCGATTTCACGTATCTTCTTTGGTTACACAAATTGCAATATTTTAATGATTATGTACAATTTTTGACATAGTCAAACATCTATTTAACTATCGTCTATTATATAAATGTCTCTAATCGTTCATGGGTTACTAAATAATTTTTTTTTATAAAATTATCTCCAAATAATAAGCCCATTCTTCATTTAACAAAATTCTTCACACTTCTAAAACACACATTTCACAATTATAACCCAATAATCTGTTTCTTTGCGCCATATGAAGATGCGAAACTTAATAAACTACGCGGTTTCAAACTCACTATGACTATTTCAAAGTTAATTTATATAGAAGAAAAGTACGTTAGATAAATTGTTTTTGTGGAATGTATGCGCATGGGCCTAAAACACAGTTTTTATGGTAAAATTAAATTTGCATTTATATTTACAATATATATGTATTTGGATCCATATGGTGCTATATGACAGTCTATAATAAAGTCTAAAATGTTCATTGAAACATTAATTTATATATTTTCCATTTAGCGAAGTTCTCGACGGAAGATTTCGGCGTCGTTAAAGAGTGGTGCAACTGTACTTATCACAGTTATACACTTTACAGTAGGGCTCCAAAAGAAGAGCTGGCATTGTGATATCATCCTATCACGTGATCTCATTCACTGCCGTATAAAATTGAGTGATTCACAAGTGTGTTATTTTTAATAAAATTTGGTGAAATGGGTGTGTGCCGCTGTAAATTGTTCAAATCACTCGAGAAATGAATATAGAATGTTTAGATTTCCAACAGATCCTATAAAAGAAGAAAATAAGCTATTAATTTTCAATGGCAAACGCTGCGTTACGAAACTAAGTGTACAACAAAATGGCGGCTGATGTGTTGGCCTACGATTCCAGGGACTCTACAGATGTACCTAATCGTTCACTAAAACAATCAAAGAACGAGTTTTCCCCATCTATCGTAAACAAGTAGATTCATTCAATGGCTCGGTCATTAAATGATTGATTATACTTATCGTGGCAGATACATTACTGTCACCACACTACTAAGAAGTACCTTCATGCTGTACGACAAGGCCTTGCTAGAAGAATCATGCTGTGCGACAACGTCTTCCTAGAAGAATCATGCTGTGCGACAACGTCTTCCTAGAAGAATCATGCTGTGCGACGTCTTCCTAGAGGAATCATGCTGTGCGACGTCTTCCTAGAAGAATCATGCTGTGCGACGTCTTCCTAGAAGAATCATGCTGTGCGACGTCTTCCTAGAAGAATCATGCTGTGCGACAACGTCTTCCTACAAGAATCATGCTGTGCGACAACGTCTTCCTACAAGAATCATGCTGTGCGACAACGTCTTCCTAGAGGATCATGCTGTGCGACAACCTTCCTAGAGGATCATGCTGTGCGATAACGCCTTCCTAGAGGATCATGCTTTGTGCGATAACGCCTTCCTAGAAGGATCGTAACGTACGTTAACGCCTTCCTAGAAGGATCATGCTGTGCGATAGCGCCTAGAGGATCATGCTGTGCGATAACGCCTTCCTAGAAGGATCATGCTGTTTTGATAACGCCTTCTAGAAGGATCATGCTGTGCGTGCGCCTTCCTAGAAGGATCATGCTGTGCGATAACGCCTTCCTAGAAGGATCATGCTGTGCGACGTCTTCCTAAAGAAGAATCATGCCGTGCGACAACGTTTTCTAGAAGAATCATGCTTTGTGCGACAAAGTCTTCCTAGAAAGAAACTGAAAATTTCTCTCCGCCAGGGGAGAGAGTCCTTTAAGTTAACAAAGAATAATTCCCAGGCCGCAACTTTGTAATAAAACTTATATCCACACGATACGCCCATTTGACATAATACATAAATAAGCAAGAAAAGGACATGCAGGTTGACTACAACATGCTTCGTGAACTTCGTTAGTTAATGTTCGTCACATACATTAACATAAAAAGCAATTGTTGGTGTTTGTGAATTATTGTTGTAAGATATTATTACCCTTCACAGGGATAACACAATTGCCAAATAATGGTCAACACAGAAAAGCCTCCGGGGCGAGATTTTTGTGTTTTGTTTTCCATGGGGAATAATTATACGCGGTTATTCCGACGCTCAGATTTTTTTTTAGCTCAAACTGGAGCTTTTCTTCTATAACAAAAAAAACTCTAGTTTGAACTGGAAAACGTGGGTTTCGGAATTACTGCGTGAATTATTATGTGGAGGTGACCACCAAAGGCGGCTCTATAATCCCTGTAAGGCCATTAGTAGTACCGACGTCTGCGTTCAGCAGACCCCTTCTTCGTTCTCGCAGAGAAGGACTTCGTTTGGAAGTGGGACCAAGATTAGCATTCTTCGTTAAACTGTTGGTCCAGTTTGTCAACACGTCTGGCTAGCGTGATTAGTTTAAGGTTAAAAATTATCGCTTTCTCCATTATGTGCATGTGTGCTGGCAGCGATCTTCATCCGGTAGTGGACTGAGAATGGTGGTTGGTTGTGCTACAATATGTGAAATAACATGGTGGTATGTCAACAATCTGATTTTCTTATTAGAACGTCGTAAATAATGCCATTTTAAAATTATAATTCTTAATTTAAACTAATCGAAATCTCTGTCGTTAACTTCAAACTAAAAGCAAAAAAAGACAACGACTGGACCGACGGTTAACGAAAATTAATTATCCAAACAGTTTATTTCTTATCATCTAAAGGATCTATATAATGATTAATTGCATTTCGATAATGAGTTGTCAGCTTATCAATAGCTTATCAATATCTTATCAATCATTTTCCCACTTCCATTAGAAGCTTTTAAAGCCCTTGGTTTCTTTGCTCGTTTTAAACCAATGTGTTATAAATTCAAACGACTAAAAAATTACGTCGATTTCCTGATTGCAATTAACGTAATTGGCGGTCTTGTGACTGAAAGATTCTTAAAACTATGGCCAGTTAATGACATGGTTAACCAGCTGCATTTGGAAACTTATCAAAAAAAATGAAATTCATTTGAAAATGAATAGGATTCGCCGAAAAACGTAGAAGTAAAATAGGACCTATATTACCCGAATCACAACAGGTCCGGCATTATTTATAATATTAATTAAAAGCACATCATTTTCCATAATAGATACACACAAAAAAGGAAAAAATATTATTTTAAAAATACAGTTTTGGATTTTGCTGCGAAATTCAAAATCCACAAAGGTTTTAGTCTGAAATTTCCTTTGATACAATTTGGGCTCTCTTTGATTTGCAACTCAATTACAGGGCTTCATCTTTTGCACTACTTGGAAAAAATGTGATTTAACACAAAAAAATTTCAATTAATAAAGATATATGATGCCGTTGAATTGCATTTTTCACTATTTAGAAAAAACATGATTCATCATATGTAATTCTGTTAATGAAGCTCCGTAATTCTGTTGAATCGCAGTTTTTATTTTGTCTCAACCACGCAAAGCTCCAAAATATAATCACTACAAAAACGATTGTCAGTTAACAGATTTTCGGATAAATGGAATCTAATAAAGATTCTATAAAGGACTTCAAAACTGACGTAATAGCTGTGTTGGACTGTATTTAGAAAACTGTGTTTAAGAAAACTACATTCAAAATGTTAAATACTGGTAAAAGAGAAAACGATCAGCCAAGCTTTCGGACGTGTTAGTAGCAGTCTTTCATCAAAACTGCTGTCACTATTTGTCAATATCCGTGCCGTTACCAGCATGATTAGCGCCAATCTTTTATTGGATATGGCAAGTCCTGGTGAATTTGTATATTATATATATCATATTGAGGGAAATATTGAAATGCTATGTATGCAATTATATGTATGTATATATTATCCTAAATAAATATGGAAATTAAATATCAATATCAACAATACAATATTGACGAGAGAAATACATTGGTTGATCTCTATGGCGTTCTATTTAAAATTTGCATTGCAGAGTCATTTGAAAAAAAAATTAATATTTTAAAAATTTCCTAGAAGCGAATTAATTTAATGTAATTTTACTTACAGGTCTATGCAACAAGAAAATTTGATGCTGACATGACAGTCTGTTCATAATGTAAATTGAAGTGTTTAGCTAAATACTTGAGTTACTAAATTTCGATCAAGGCATAATAATGATATATTATAGATTGAAATACTCAATAACAATAGTTAATTATAAACAGTATATAATATCTGTGAGACTAAAATTATTAAATTACACCAAATACGCGTATGTCTGTGGAAATATTCTCCAAAAAAAAAAAAATGATAAAGCAGTTCTTGTAAACGTGGGTTCAATGATATGGTTTTGTCCCCATAGAATACAGAAATTAAGAGATTTGAATAAAATATAAAATGGTGAAGTGTGGGTTTTGGAAGATAGGAGGTGCTTCTCTATCTTCTCGGAGACCCCACTTTTCTTGCTGAAGGGAGACCCATTACGTGGTCGCAAAGTTTCTACGCTATCGACAGAAACTACTTTCAGCTGTCTGGAGTATTTGAAATTCTTGTATCATCCCTCCACTGAATGAATTATTAAACCCAATGAAAAGGAAAACAAAGAGTGTTTTCTAATTCAGTAGGGGAAGATGAAGTGGAGAGGAATGGACATAAAGACTTTATTTCGGTGGAAAAATTCTTCTCGCAGATTCTTCTAGAAGCGGAACTGGCTATTCTTGAAAACACGTTACCTTGCACTTGAAGCTCCAAGTGATTGATGCCAGGAGCAGTGCTCGGCTGGGTGTGGTATAAATGGCGATAAAAAATACCCCTTTCAAGAAAGCACCTTCGGGCCATTTTCACATAGCTACAGGAGGACACATACGCGAGAGGCTGAGTTATTTGTCGCGCATAGCTAATAAGTCACGTGGGGTTGAATTTTCGGGGGTACTGGAAAAGAAGGATTTTGGGTGTACTAATGATAAATGGTGAAAGTTAAACAGTATTTATTACAGGCTGCTCTACAGTTCGTCTTAAGCCTCCATTCCATTATTCAAACACGAAATGTATTACGTGTGGGAAAGGTTATTTAAATAATGCAATACCCGAGAAAAATAAATGTAGATTGATGGAGTAAATCAGCACGCCATGCGTTCTAACTTATATCCTATCTTGGATGCAGCACTGAATTTTTCCTCACAAAATTCTATTTTAAATATCGAACAGAAATTGTAGTAATCATATTCATGTAAAAGCAATCACTAAAGATTAAATGGCATTTATACAAATGACAACTTTTAATAAATCAGTCATTTTCGACGAATGAATCACAAATTTGTAGCGAACTTATAAGTCGTAGTGCACAAATTATGTATTGCAAAAATTGACAATTTTACTACACACACACAAATTACAATCTATTGGAAAAATTTACAATTTGTAAGTCACAAATTATATGTATTGCAAAAATTGACAATTTATAGCCACGAGATCCCTTAGATTGCAAAAATACTTGCAGTGCGCAATAAATATTTAGTATTGCAAAAATGGCAATTGAAAGTGCATTAAACGATACTTTGAATTGCAAAATAGCATTTTTAGTACGCAATAAACATCTGGTATTGCAAAAATGGCAAACTAAAGTGCATCAAACACAACTTTATGCTGCAGTAAACACTACTGTTAGTGCGCAATAAATATTTTATACTGCATAAAATGACAGTTTAAAATGCATCATACAATATTCTGTACTGCAGAAATAAAGTACATAATGTACAACATAATACTTTGCGTTGTAAAACATACTAAAATACGCAAAATATTTTTATTGAACAAAGCTATTTAATACGTAGTGCACGTAATATTTTGTATTTTGAAAATGATAATTTGAAATATATGAAATATTTGGCATTGCAAAAGTGGCAATTACTAGTGCAATAACTAATAATTATGCAGGAAAAAATGCACGCATGCTGCGCACTCAAATTTTTGATTCTGATGAACTCCAGTAAAAGAATTAAATTTGCACTTTTAAACACTTTCTCCATCCGTTCTTGTTCATTCCTTATTTCACAAAATTTCGGAAGATCTAGTTTCATTTTTTTTTAAGTTCTCTGTTGTTACTCGAAGTGAAAAAGACCTTATCTGAAAGTCCGAAAAAAAAAAAAATAATAGGCAATGGAGTTCGGCAATTGATGAGATTTCTCCTCCAAATGTAAAAAAGGAAAGCTCAGAATTTTAAAATAAGGGCCAAGGCTTTTTCCACTTTTGAAAATAAGCTTGGGTAATAGATAGTCCTTGAGCCATTATTAACTAATAATGATGTAAAAAGTTAGGAATCTCTATTAAAAATTATTTAAATATGAAAAAAGAGCTTAATTTTACATATCAATAACTATCAATCAACATTAGCTGAGGGAAGTGTCTTTCGATATTTAATTACACCGGTTTCGTTTTTACCCCAATTTTTACAAAATTAATAGCTCTAGGAAGAGCACGGTTCGAGTAAACGACGCCGCAATGTACAAGGACGGGTGAGAAGGGGTCAACGTTAATGACCATGTATCGGCCTTCGAAAATAACTGTCATTATCTGTACATGGTGCGCAGATATCTACCAGATAGCATAACTTATTCAAACAAACCATCGCATACATCGCCGGCTGGATTAATTTCAAGTCTTTTGCAGGAAAATGGGGCGATCGTTTCAACGCCGAGAGGGCAAAAAACAAAGTTTAAGGGCTGCAAGCCAACCGTTATCTAAAAGGACGTTACGTTTAATTAGGTAAAAAGTAGGTTAATCGCTCCGGCCTTTTCGAGGGGAAGTTTCTTGAACAAAATTGTAGCGTTCTCTTTGTCAGCTTGCAAAATGTATCTTTAACAATGAATATGAACTGGTTCTTAAAAAATTGGAAATCAATGGATTCTTTAAAAGAAATTAGGATTTTACTAATCGACCTGGGACTATTTTATCAATAGTTTGTTTAGCCCAAAGAATAAATTTCTGCCCTGATTAAATTTTTAATTTTTTCTCCAATGTATCGATCCACTTTTTTTATATATAAATTATCATTATTATATACTTACAGTATACAAAATACGTAATTTTTATTAATACATGTATTAGATATTGTTCTATATATGTTTGGACATCGAGAGAACAGCACCCACCACTCGATTCGGAACGAATTGTCAGTGTTTTCATTCTAGGATTCGGTGATATATTCCATACTCAGGGAAGTGCGGTCCATAGAAGAAATGCAAGCATTGCTTACCCAACATCAATTTAAAACAAAAGTTAAAAACATTTTTTCATTTTTGCCTTAATCGTAAAGGTTCACAGTAATCGTGTATCTGAAACTTTATCCGAGGTCAAACTAATCAGTTGCCATATTTTTGTCAATCGAGGGCGGAGCTTGTGACGTCATATTAGAAGCAACTTGAGGGTTCCTCTCCAGTGAGAATGTTAACTATGGGCATATCTACGTAAGCATTTTATTGCTATCGTATTTTAATTTTATATACGATCGTGTTTTCTGCTTGAAATCTGTGGGTTCCTTAAATTAAACAATTAAATCTGTGAATACTGATTGTTCTAACTTCTTAAGTCACATAAGCACGAAATAATTTTAATCCGAGAAGCAATTTTAAAAGCGCTTATGTGACCGACAGTGCTGCCATCTAGTAACATCAATGCGAACTTCTATTGCATTTTGTATAGTTTAAGACTAGTCTTTTTGGACAACAACTCTTTTAAGGAACAAGAATAGAATAAGAATAAATTTTATTTTACCACAATTGTGCCATCTAGTTTTCTTGGACAAACTGTGTTAGAGAGCACTTCTACTTCCTGGCATTTCTGAATAGATTTCCAGGATCCTACACCGCGTAAACATAAAAAAGATGAGCGCTGACAGCAGAAATATATTGGGGGAGGGGGCAGTATACCAGTGGAAGGCAGCTTGTTGTTAATGAGGGCCGTAGCCAGCGGGTGGTTCGAAGGGCCCGTCTCCCTACAAATGCTTATTCATTAGCGGGATTGTAAAAAATTTTTGCCTCCCCGAAAAAATTTCTGGTTAAGGCCTTGTTGTTAACAACTCTTTACAGGGATAACAGACATCAACAAAGCAGTGTTTAATTTAAATGTGCTTCTGCTTGATGACGTTCACTTTACCATAAAATTAATATTCTAGTTACATTTCCAGTTTCATTTTCACATGCAATGCTCCTTACTAAATTGCGTATTTATTATGCTAATAGTGATGGTGTAGACAGTCCCTTTAATTTATGTCGTTGATAATGAGCTTAGAGGGCCAAAAATTTCCTTGAGCTTGCGAAATTAAAATTGGGAAAATGTAGTTGTGGTTGTAACGTTATTAAAAACGTTCCGTTTGAAAGTTGAAATAATAACACGTCAATGAAAACGCTGGAATGCAGAAAAGAGAGCTATAGAATACAATCCAACAAATGGTATAATTACATCAAATAAATGACAAAGTGCATTTTTTTTTATTTCGCACTAAATACACTACGCCGAAAAAATATAACCACACTCCTTAGATTTAAGAAAAAAAAAATATTTTAATTTTGAACGTTACCTATTATGAAATTTTTGCTTGAAATTGGGAGGAGCTCATGGAACCCTAATACCAACACTGAGAGGGAGGAGTCCCCCCTGTGCCACACGCTAACGGCGCCTGTGCTGAAAACTTTCTACAAACCTCTACACACCTTCGCAACTCTGTTTAGAGCCAAAGATCCTATCACACTTATTCAAATTTGCAGTACCGTTTGAAAAATCCCTTGCAATAACTGAAACAAAGCATATATTAGTTAAATCGGAAGACCTTTGGACTTGTAGGAGATGCGATGCTTTCGCTCCGGGTGCTGCAGCAGAGTTGCATAACCTCTGCTTGTTTGGGTACCTTTAAAAAGAAAAGGAGAGCAAAAATGCCTAATTGGCTAAAAACTAGCTCCTAATTTCAGGTTATACGACATGAGGGTAGCAGAAACACCAGAGCTCAGAATGGATTGAAAAATATCAATAAGATCAATGAAGGTGGAACAGGTTTTCATCAATAAAAACAGTATATGCAAAGAAGAAAATACACTATTTACAATTAGAAATACATAGATATATTAACAACCAACACGCGTCTCCATTGTGTACATAGGATTGTGTGAGAAATATATACGAATTTACGAGTGGATATAAAACAATATAAAAATACTTATAGTAGACAAATGTATACTGAAATGTGTGAAAAGAAAATATATACAATGTACAAGTAGAAATACACGATGCAATAAAGGTAATTACAGTGGAATATAACAGACTTTACTTTAGGACAGACAAGACTTTTGGAACAACGTAAAAAAGAACGTTTAAACGCCGTTTTCCAAAGGCGACTTTTCAAGTCAACTCTCTGAACACATGCATCAAGAAAACCAACCTGATTGGAATTCTCTAGAGATTTTACATCAAAGCGTTCCAAATCTATGAAGCAGACTCTTTTTGGAATCATTCGAAAACCCTAAAATCGGACATTTTGCCATAAACCAACCTAAGGGACTCCCAGATCCTTACTAGATTTTTACAAACAAACTTTCTAAATAATTTTCCTTACCTCCACCATCAATTTTCTCTCCATTTACCATTTCCTTCATAACCTTATTTCTTCGCGACTTAAAAATCAAGAACATTTTATTATTTTTTGTTTTTTGTATCCTGTATTTATTTTTCTATTTTCATTTTCCTTTTTCAGACTCCTTAACTTGATGAAGGGAGCCATTAGCTCCCGAAACGTTAATTTTTAATAAACTGCTACAGTGACGAAAAATCTTCTGTCTCCACTTCTAATCTTACTCACCGGCTGATTGCTTGCACTTCGAATTGCCTCAGCGTTATGGTTACATCACTAAACAGTTAAAGGAACTGAAAACGGGTTTTACAAACGGTTGGTTGGTTGGTTGCATGTTTATGGCGCAAGGACAAAAAGGGTCATTCTTTACCATTCACAAATCGTGCATAAGGTCAAATGTGTCGGCAAAAATAGCTGGCCGAACTAGTTGACTTACTCAATTTCATAAAAAATTGAGTTATGTGAAATGGTCTATTATTATAGTTCCAAACTAATAATATGAACTGAGTACATAGGGAAGTGAGAGAAAGGCACAAGGGGATATGCCTTTAATGACTCAATGTTAAACTACATATTTAGACGAAGCACTATAGTAGGCAGATAAGGACTATCGTTATTTTTCACCTTCAGGAAGGCTACCTATGAGTAATCGTGTTTGAATTAGCTGTTGCTCCCTCACTAATTTTCATTCACTCACCCCTCGAGCAGATTCTTGACACGTGAATCGGTCCTTTTTATCGAGAAAGAGTGTTAAAATGACAGTTTTTCTGTCGTAACTTTATAGTATTACAATATTTTATTGCTGCATCGTTTCTTGTTTAAGTAATAATTATATCATTTCACAAGCAATTGCCCATAAGATTTCAGTATGAACTTCACAATTTTACCACTCTTCTGCTACGAAAGCAATATTTTCGAATTATCCGACTGCATCATTAACCACAGTTATCTGGTCGAATTATTTGACTGAATCACTAACTACAATTATCCGTCCCTTCATGACAGGTTAAGCGAGAAAATGTACCGCATGCAATCCCCAGGGATTGAAAAATTCGGCAGCCTGGTGTCCATTGGCAACTAGCTTTTTTTTTTGGAGTTATCTAGTAGAAAACTTCTCACCTATAGGTTTCAAGGTTTTTGATTTGAGGGCTGCGAATACCTTTCCTGTCTGGCAGGTAGGGTTTACTACGAGTTGCTGACTCCTAATAATCTCTGTATACATGCACGAACTGTACACGTACTGTGTACAAACACTAAAATTTTAAATAATTATACATACTTTGGCCATGAATATTAACACAGCATCCTCTCGTAAAAGAAGCCAAGATCAAATTGATTAAATAGGTAAAAATTAAACCAACCGAACACTCAAATATTAAATTAACCGGAACGCTAAAGATTAAACTGAATAGCAAAGATTTTAAAACTGAATAGTAAAGATTAAAACTGAATAGTAAAGATTAAACTGAATAGTAAAGATTAAACTGAATAGCAAAGATTAAACTGAATAGCAAAAGATTAAACTAACTGAATAGTAAAGATTAAACTAACTGAATAGTAAAGATTAAACTAACTGAATAGTAAAGATTAAACTAACTGAATAGTAAAGATTAAACTAACAATAGTAAAGATTAAACTAACAATAGTAAAGATTAAACTAACAATAGTAAAGATTAAACTGAATAGTAAAGATCAAAAATTTTTTACATAACGATAAAATTCAACCAAAACTAATACTTTTACTGTTTTTGCAGTAAAACTTTGAAACATATTTAAATAGCCATTTATTACACTAAAATATTTAAAATGCAAATATGGCGACGTAAATTTTGCCTAAACATTGCATTTGAGTAACAATTTCTATAAGAATATGCGAATGAGGGAAACTAAAGTATGGCGAATAGTGAACTATTCTAATGCAGGAAGTTGGCTTAATATCAAAAACGCCTTTGTCATGTGCGGATGTATTCATAAAAAATTAAAGTTCAAAGAAGTTACGATAAGGCGAATGGGGCGAAAATAATGAACTAATTTATTCCCCTATGGCCCAATCTTTCACCACACGGGGATAATTGCGCTAATCTTAGAAATAAATGATTCTCTCAGCAATTAGCCGCGCTTTTAGTACCATGGAAAGAGGTTTTTGTTCGGCTTTCAGAATTATCATCCCATGCAAAGTAGACGCGTGTTATTAGGTTCTATTGCAAGGCGAATAAAGAAAAGGGTGGCTGATGTATCATAATCCCGCAAATTTATATATTAGAATAAATTTTATAAAACAAAAAAGAATTTCTAATTCCGCTTAATGTTTTTGAGCTAGACCATATTCATATATATCAAATTCATAGATGGTTATAGTTGTAGATATAATGAATTATTAACAACGGTTTCAGAGGAAAAATAGTCTGCCACCATTGGAACAAAATGCAGTCTGTTTAAGCAAAATATACTAAAATAATAACATAATAAATTATAATAAAATACACTAAATATATATCGATTGAACACACTGTATTTTGTTCTGATTTTTGTCAACCACTTTCCTGCCAAACTAATGGTTACCAACTCTGTTACGACTATTCGTAAAATTTTCGTCTAAATAATTTGCATAGAGGATTTCGCTTATATAAATCGAATACTACGCAGATTAAATTAAACAACGATATTAAGCCACGTTTATTGGTGTAGTGATACCAGCGCTGATGTTATAGCGTGATTAGATGGTGAAACGTTCGAAAGAAAATAAATATTTCTGCTTTCGGTGGGACCTTAACCCCCGACCTTCCACTTGCCGGGCTCAGTGGGTAGAGCCTCCGCCCGGCAAGTGGAAGGTCGTGGGTTCAGGTCCCACCGAACGCAGAAATATTTATTTTCTTTCGAACGTTTCACCATCTAATCACGCCATAACATCGGCGCTGGTATCACTACGCCAATAAACGTTGATTGATATTGTTGTTTGATTTATTACTTTATTGTTGAGTTAGTTTCCTAATTAAATTATGCAAACCACAAGTATAATTTATAGTTTCAGAATTAAATTTTCAGAATAATAGCGAAAGTTATGAGCCAATTAGAAATCTACAAAAGTAACGTTGTTAAAATTTGTAGGAAGCGAACCCAGTACCGTTTGGCTGGGAGGTGGACGACGTCACTGGTCACTACGCAGGGTTGCAAGTGTGATTTCAGATCTGGGAATGTCGGTTTTCCTGGTATTTTGCGCCTGAAAATAGAAGTTTTGCTTTATTAAATGAAGCGACATACAAAATGGAAGGGGAAAAAACGCTTCCAAGCATGTATACGGCAAAAAACACTTATTTACATTAATATTGATGGTGGAGGAGGGGGAAATAGTACATAAAAATGCGATTTTGCGTGACTTTTACAAATTAACTGAAAAATGAAATATCCGTTTTAAACATTTGTAAAAATATACATCAAGTTCAGAAAACGTTCTTTTTTTGCAATTTACAGTTTGTCAAAAGGATGCAACTAAAATAAAAATAGTGACAACGGCTTCTGCATAGAAGGGACTCGAACCCATGACCTCTTTGCTGAGAGGAGACTGACGTCACTGATCATAGCGTCACAAGTCCGATAACGTAATTTCGATACCGAAGTTCGGTTCGACGTAAGTTTCTGACGGACTTTCGCGTCTTTCTTCAGGGATAAAAGAAAATAAAAACTAACCATTAGAATGTTAACGATGTTGTTACCACGCAGTAACATCTTTAATATTCTAATAGTTATTTTTTCTTTTCATATTCCTGATGAAAGGTGGCCAAGTCCGCCAGAAGCGTGCGTCGAAATGAACTTTTCAATTTTGCTTACCCTTATAGCGTTTCTTTTACTTATGTTTAAATGTAGTTTTAAACGCTTTTTCGATAGCTTTTCCATAACTTTCTAGAGAAGTGTTCCTAACAGTAAGCGTTTAAGTTGGTACAACAGGGTAAGGTTATGGGTGCTGTCGGCGACCTCTAGTGGTAGATAACAGAAAAAGAAATTAAGGAGGATAAACCACACGGAGGAGAGATGAATGAATGAAAGTTGAAAATAAAAAGGTAGGAATTAGAAAAGGAAGGATATTAAGAAAGAACATTGATAAGGGGAAAACGTAATCACGCCGGATGGATATTGGCCTTAGTAGCCCTATCATTGACCAAGTGCTCCATGCTTTGGTGGATGAGAAATACTTAAAAGAAATTTAAATTAGCCAGAAAAGGTGGTTTCGAGATTAATTTAGCTTGATCAAAATTGAAGTTATGAGATGAACAATGAAAAGCTATGTATGGATGATTTAGAAAATTCCTAGATTTTAACGCGATTGATTTGATTGACTGTTTGGCTTTTTTATGGCGCAAGGGCGTCTGGGCTCTTGCGCCATAAAAAGCCAACCAATCAATCACGTTAAAATCTAGAAATTTTAACGTACGCTTGGTGTTCCTTAAGTCGGAAGCGGTGGGCACGTCGTATGTGAACAGACTAGGTAGGTTCGTAGGGAACGCTGACAGGAATGAAACTATCAAAGAAAAGGAAACAGGAAAGAAACTTAAAACCGTCATTTTATAAAAATTTAAGCACGTAAGCAAACGTTAGCAGAGATTTATAATCCATTTTAACAGAAAACATTTATTTCCAACTGGGAAAATTGATAATTAAATAAAATATTAATGTTTTCTTAAATAATTTCAAATTTAAAAATAACTGTTTTTTAGAAATATAAGTCTCAGCACATTACTTCGCCAAATATATCCTGCGGAAAAATAAACAGGATGAGGAAAAATAAACAGATTGAGGTTTTTATTAAATGCAGCAAATGACGAAATCAATTTTCTCAAAGAAAAAGTAATATAACCAAAAGTATTCCACCACAAATCCATTTAATATGGTAAGTACTTCGTATTTTAACGTGAGCTCATTAGATGTTCGAAATTCAAGTTTGGGCGCTTTCATTTGTTTTCAATTAGGTAAAATTCAACTAAGAGATTGCATGCATTTGGATTTCCTTGAAGTTGTTTAAAAAGCAATAATATTTTACGTTTACGCTTAAAGTAGAAACAAACGTCATTTAAAGATTTTTTTTTGATATTAAGAAAATAAAGATTTTACATTAAATTAAACAATACTGTATGGTACGTAAACATTTTAATATTTTTACCTCATTTCATCGACCTTTCACATATCTTTTTAGTAATATTCATTAAACGTTAGAGATACACAGATATAGTTTTAAAATATAGGAATTCCATATTTAATGAACGCTAATGAACATAAAATGAAAGATAAAATACATTACTAGAAATATTACTGGAAAATTTCTGAATGAAATAATAATTCTTATTCATTTTTTAACTGTGTCCATCAATTCGCAGTTTCCATATTAGCAACATTTAAATCAATGTCGGATTCAACTTACTTAACACCTATACAACCATGATAATTCTGAATAATTCATTTTCCATATACAATATTTTAAATTAACAAAAATTTACAATTCATGCTTTACATAGTTAAATTTTAAACGACCACAGAATCCTTACAATTTAACTGCGCGTTATATAGTAAAAATATATAGAATCCCAAAATCCTTTATACATTTACAACACCCAAACAATCAGTATATGCCTTGTAGTCAGGGGCGGACTGTGTCCTCCCAAAGGGAGTATGCCTTGGATTTTCAGAAGGCCAGAGTCCTTGCCCATTTGAAGGCCAGAGTCCTTGCCCATTTGAAGGCCAGAGTCCTTGCCCATTTGAAGGCCAGAGTCCTTGCCCATTTGAAGGCCTGAGTCCTTGCCCATTTGAAGGCCTGAGTCCTTGCCCATTTGAAGGCCTGAGTCCTTGCCCATTTGAAGGCCTGAGTCCTTGCCCATTTGAAGGCCTGAGTCCTTGCCCATTTGAAGGCCTGAGTCCTATCGCCATGATGGCGCACTGGCTCGTGAGGTGGCGGCCAAGTCCGCCCCTGTTTGTAGTGGGTCCAAAGAAAATTTGGTATATACTATAATAACATATAGTGCACTCTAGGCAAGTCTGAATGTGGCCAATAACTTTTGAATAAAGATAGCTTTTTCAACAGAAGTTAGATATAATAAAATGAATATGCACTATCAGATGGGATTTATAGCAGCGCTCCAGGTGTCGAATTGAGGAAGTTAAAAATTTCATCGCGAAAGGTAATTAAGGTAGGAAAATATTTTCAATTAGGAAGTTGTAGAGCATCCTTCAATTAGAAAGGAAAGATAACGTATCATACATAATATATATACATAATCTGCCAAAAAGTAAGGTGTTCTGAAAGTTTCAATCCATCATTTTCAATTGGTGCGTTTTTGGCGTTTTAGAAATCGAGTAGCAGTTTTTATAAGAAAAAAACCATGCGCTATCAAATGATATATATATATATAATGATATATATATCTTTCCTCTAAGAACTTCAAATCAACTTTTAAAACTCTAGAAAGCATCAATTAAAACTTTCGGAACTCCTCAAGTTTTGGTAGTAAGCGTACATATTTTGTATAAACGCAGCACATTTTCTTACTAATTAACGGATGTTCCACAACTTTGTAATTGAAAATATTTCTCTAGTTTAATTATCTTTGGAGATAAAGTTTTTAACTTCCTCAGTTCGCCACCAAAGGCGCTGCAGTTAATTTCATCTGATATTTGGATAGTCATTTTACTATACTAATATCCAACTTCCGTTGCAAGAGCCATCTTCGTTTGGAAATTGTTGGTCGCATTCGGACTTCCCTACGGACAATGTATATAGTACTAAAATAGTTATGAAAAGATCAAACTAACGACTAATTTTAACATTCTACTTTTCTCATATGGTTCAAAATAGAACCTATATCTTACCTAGACAAAAAAGCATACAGCACATTATATTCCTCACGCAGACAGGAATATAGCCATGACTCTTCGGCTTGAGAGAAGGAGTGTGTGGCTCATACGCGTTTACTTTACACTATAGCCCCCTAGTATTGTAGGCCGGCTGATCAGCCGCCATTTTCCTTCATATTTCCGGTTTCATTTACCTTGGCGATAAAGGTTTTCAGTTTTGGAGCAATGATCGCTATTTTGGCATAGAAATAATCAACACTCCGCCATTATCCGACTATTGTAAACATTGGCGCAACTTTTAAGATGTCGCCAATAAATACAATTTGCAACCCTAGCTTAGTTTTTGATTAATGCAAAACTATAATGTAAATAATCAAAACAAACTTTACGCTGCAAACATTCTATGTTTATTCCTCGAATGATTAGAACAATTCCCAGCGGAACACTCACCCATTTCACCTTATTTTATTAAAAATAACACACTTGTAAATCACTCAACTTTAACACAGCAGTGAATGGGATCACGTGACACGATGGTAAGAAAATGGCGAATATATGCCAGCTCTCTTTTCTAGGAGCCTTACTTTACACCCCATCTAAAGTACAGGTTCTAGGTTTAACCACTTAGATAGGTGGAGTGTCAAGACTTTCAATCGCATTGAATTAATCATCCACACTTTCTTTTATTTTTCAAGGAGTTCCTCTTTTCTTTCTCAAAACAAACGACAAAAATAGACAAAAGTACAGTTATAACTATCTCTCCATTATGACCCTCTTATAAACATTCTGTGTACATCAATGGATATTACTGATAGATGTTAAGAATTTTCCTCTTTCAGTGGGTCGCTGCATTTCGCAGGGCCAAACCACTTAAAAAAAAAAAAGAATACGTATTCACAAGCCCCATATCGATCTCGGGCCCTTATGCAGTGAGGAAAAGCCCATTTCCTCGTAACTGGCACTCAAGCACTCAACTATTAAACGCCTCTTCATTTGTCAGTGTTGCGCTTCATTTTAGAGTGTTTGTTTGTGGTTTTACGGCTCAAAGACTACAGTGGTCATGCTGCGCCGGGACCTACTGTTTTCCGAGGAATCCGAACCTCTTAAGGCCTAGGGAACCAAACCCCGGACTACAGTGAGCAGTGCGATCTTTATGAGATCTCTGAGTAAGCGTTCTTTGCACTGCTGGGAGTCGAACCCGGATTTTAAAAATACACATTAATTTATAGTTAAAGTCAAGGTTAATTATTTTTAGCGATATGATAAAAGATTAATGGATTAGTAAAACGTCATCTCAAACGCAATCATGACTATAGTCCGTTCTCGCAGACCTTACGTCCGTTCCCGTTATTAGACGGGTTGTTCCATTGCAGTTTAGGGAAGGGAGTCTTGCTGTAACTGGTTTTTCGCGCGCAAAAAAACAGTTACTGAAAGATGCCCTTCCCTAAACTGCAATGGAACAACCCGTCTGGTAACGGGATCGGACGTCAACTCCGTGGGAATGGACTATATGCTCTTGATGGTGGAAAGAATGTGGAACGTAAGTAACAAAAAAATGTGAAACGCAAGTTTTGGACTTTCGCGCATATAAGGAGGAGAAATGCGTGTTGCACAGGCTTCGCAACCAACGACCGTTCCTGTCTGGCGAATATAGATGATTGTGTCTGGCGAATATAGATGATTGTGTCTGGCATTTCTACCCATACCCAGCTCCATAGCGGCTTGCTGTTGCTGCGCCTCAGGCGGCTAGTAGATATGCTATTTTGAATATCGAATCATTTATTGAAATGTTTGGGATGACTGCGATCATTTTTATGACATGTTTCAAGCTAAATGAACATATTCTAATAAAATAATAACAATAAAAACATTAACACAATTTCTTTTTCACTATAATTAAAAACTGGTTGTTGTGCAACGCTGCAATTTAACCACCAGCTGCTACTGGTTAAATAAATAATTCATAAAATTCAATTAAATAATAAAAATTTAATAATCCAAAACTTAGATTCGATTGGGTGATGTTTAACCCATTTTTCTCTAATTTTGCTATTAAAACTCATACTTTTGTTTTTTATTTTAAGACAAACGTATGTCTTGCTTTCTTTTCTATCCTCCAGGCCCAATCAATTATATATACAGTCCCTTTACTGCAGAATTTTTCTCTTTCAGAATACTTTTTGTCTTACAAACGTGGAAAATCTCCATTCGAGAAATCACGATTGCTCCCAAAGAAAATTAAAAATCTTACGAAGTAGCACTCAGTAGCAACTAATTCTTATGGTAGTAAAAAGTAAGCATCTAGCAGTTTGTGTCTACATCAAAATAATGGTGGGTCTTTGTGGATCTCAAAAGTTTTGCGTAACTTACAAAAGTCATTTTTTAAAGCTTTATTAAAATTAAAAAATATACGGCGATTATAAACTATATATCCTACCTTTGGTGGACGGGTCCATTACGATTTAATTAATTGAAACCTTTTCGAATCAAAAAATAGCAGACTATAATTTTTTAGCGCAATTTTTATTGAGAGTGATATCAGAGAACCTTCATCCAGGCTTGAAGTACTTTTCTTACTTGTAATCATTATGCACTGGAAGTGAAAATAAATTTAGTTTCGTTTTAGAAAAATACTTTAATTCACATATACTGTATTACATTTTCAACTGCCAAATCTGATCTGGGATTTTCGGCTTTTGCATTTCTAGATCGCGATTTGCCCTACTGCGTGACGTCCCAGACCTAGAGTCGAACTAAGGTTTAGAGCCTAACCCAGAGTTTAAACTTTAGAGTCTAAACTAGAGCTTAAATTTTAGAGTCTAAGCTAGAGCTTAAACTTTATAGTATAAACTAGAGTTTAAACATTAGGGACTAAACTAGAGTTTAAACTTTAAAGTCTAACCCAGTTCGACCCTAGGTCAGTGACTGCGCTTCTTTTTCACCTATACCAAAAAAAGCTCTAGCTTGAGCTTAAACTCTAAACTAGGCTTAAGTGAGTATAAACTAGAGCTTAAACTTTATATGAGTATAAACTGGAAGTTTAAAACTTTGGGGATAAACTAGAGTTTAAACATTAGGGACTAAACTAGAGTTTAAACTTTAGAGTCTAATCCAGTTCGACCCTAGGTCAGTGACTGCGCTTCTTTTTCACCTATACCAAAAAAAGCTCTAGCTTGAGCTTAAACGCGAGTGTCGAAAACTAGCCAATACAGTATGAATTTTAATAATTTGTACGACGATGTATATGTTATGCGTTCATCTTTATGAAGTTAATGTGAATTTTTAAAATTTTCAAGAAAATTCAAAATTAATAAATTTTCTATTGTTGTTCCCCATAACAAACTGCACGGCGCGTCATCAATATCATGAATATTATTTGTAAATATTTGGTAGGCGCACAAGATGGTTTGTCATCACCGCTCATCGTAGTTCGACCTATGCATTTCAATAATTCTGCTCTGGAGTCCGGATTAGGTTTCGCAGCTCTTAACAGTGCGTGGTTGAATCCTTATTTAATCTTTACCTGACGGAGAAATAGTCCCTAAAACGGAAAAGGGTATCGGGATCGCCTAAGATATTTTCGCAATCCTGGCAGAGAGGTTTTATTGGCTTCCTTTCTTCCAGACACCTTAACGAAACTAAGACGCCAATATTCAGATATTCCGAAATAAAAAAATAATCGAACTGAAGGGAATTAGGAATGTTAGAATAAATGGTGAAAAAGTAGAGGTAGTGGAAAAAATAGAATTGCTGGGCGCAACATTAGCAAACTAACCGGAACAAATACATCAACAAAGAATGTAAGAAGATCAGCAAAACCATAGGAATGATTAAATAAATAAATATCGTGTGTCATCGAATTACCATTTATATTCATTCACTGCCACGGTTTATTGCAAAATTGTACAGGGAGATATAGAAAAACATATTAAAGATGTTAATCTATAGATAATGCCGAAAATGTATGTATGAATAATAAAGAAATTGACTGAGAAATAGTGAGTTTAAAATGTGGAATATTACAAGAAAAGGTGACATACAAATATCGTATAGAAAATAAACACGCTGAATGATAGAAAATAAACACGCTGAATGAACACGCTGAATGATAGAAAATAAACACGCTGAATGAAATGAAATACAGAAAAGACAGGATGAAACTAATTAGAGAAATGAGTGATTTCCATTTACCACGAAATTGGACAGAGAAAAGTTGAGACCATATAAATTTCAAAGGACCAAAATATTGAACAGACTTTTCAGGAGAAATTAACTATTTAAAATTATTTAAAATGAGATTGCAAGGGGAACTGCTAGATCAGTTTTTGGAGTACGATGGATCGGAGTAAATGGCGGTACAACAGGGTTTTGAGAAGGTTATACTGGAGTATTTATTTTGGTTCTTCTAAAATGCATATATCAGTATATCATTAATATTATATTGTATTGATTTAATGAATTCGTTTTTGACGAATAGAAAAAAAAATATGTATAGTATATCATAATAAAACGAAAATTCTGACGGTGTGTACATACTAGTTGAAAATAATCAAGTTTTCTGCAACATACTTTCCTTACTTACCAGCTTTTGATAACTCTGAAAGAATGTACTCATAACTGGCGCTATGTGAGAATGTAACAAATTATGTCATTGCAGTCTATGAAGAATCAACACACACGATTATAATGACTGCATAGAGAGTTTTGCAAAGACCCAATTGATCCCGATAAGTTAAGTTTTAGCTAATCGATTTTCGCACGTCGAGGTTTTCCCATTTGAAGTCTCAATATTTATAAATACGTAACAAATGGAAGCCAAGGGACTGTTCTGTAATTAGGAAAGGTCATGGATGGTTCGTAACCAACCGGTTTACATCATTCAAAATATTTTCTATTTTTTCCTAAGTTGCGTGTGTGATGATTGGGTGGGGGGTCGTTCTTAATTTACATGAGTTGGGAGGTCAGTTCCTGTGAAATTCGAAACGCAAGCATGACATATGGCCATAGTCAGATTAGGGTTAGGGGGTTAAGCCCCTTGAAAATGTTATCAGCCCCCCAGAAAATATTTTATCTCAAAATAAATTTTTGTATAATTTACAGATACTAATTTTAAATTCTAATTTTTATGCGCATTTTATAATCAACTGGGGATTCAAATTATTGCAATAATATTTAATTATTGTACCAAATCTTTGGAGAATATATAATTGTAATCAATTAAAAAATAAAAATTGTAGAATTTTCTTTTTTTTTTTAACTGCTCTTGACAATGGTGTTCTTTGACATCAAGATTATATTCAAAATAGATTACTACGGTAGATTTTGCGTGTGTCATGTTTTTTTTTTACAGAAGTTTGAGTCCCTATTCACTCTATAGTAAGGATAAGGGAAACTAAGTTTTGGTACACTTTAAGTTTTCAATGAAAAATATACGCTAAGAAATATATGAATATTAAGTAAAGCAGTCTGTATAGATATATAGTAGTATTATTAAATATATTAATAAAATACATCAAAATATGTAAGAATTTTAAACCCTTCGTGGTTTTCAGAGCCTCCTGTATCAGGCGTCTAGTTATGGGCCTGGCATGACATAAGTATTGTATAGAAAAGAAGCATTTGGGATAGACTTATTTGAAAGCACTCTGAGACCTTTATCCAGTAGTGGACAGTTAATGGCTGAATGTGATGATATATATGAAGATAATAAAATGATAACTACTTTCATTTGAGGTCTATATGAGAAGAGTGTATACCATTATTTCTCCTTTATGTACTTTTTCTTCATTTTTGAAAAATACAAGTGCACCTACATGTATACATGTCCGTGCATTCACACATGGAATCACGTGCATACTCATTATAAAACAAAGATTCGTGTCATTCATAAAAACCATATACTCTAGAGATGGGCAAAAACATTCACTGATCGAATCACTGAACGACTCTGCCCATCTCCAAGAGACAGAAAAATTCGTCACACTGATTCGATTAGTGACCGATATTGCACATCTCGAATATTTCGTTAATGAATATCGCCGAACAGATACGATTAAAATGTGTTGCCATTTTTAATCCAAGTAATCCCAAAAATATCGTGTTTCATTTAGAAAGCGTCCAGAAAAATATCACGTGTCTCAACGAAATATACATGCTTTCAAAAAGCTTTCATTGCATGCAATATTTATCCGCTATATTTGAGAGACAAAGGTGGGGAGGAAAGTGACGTGACTTGCAGCGTTAATGTTTCAGGAGTTCCCGTTATTCAAAGCTTTCCGCAAAATAGAAAATAAAAATTCACAATTTATGATTCCACTCTTAAAAGGAACCCAATAAAATATTGCTTATAGATAAACCACTTTGGCGAAAATGGATGGACGAAAATAAAATATGGACCTCGGGAGGGAAAATGGTTCAGCAGTGACCAAAAATGTATGTATAAGGAATTTTTTAAATGATATTAAATGTTCGACTCTTAAGTAAAGATATGAGAGTTATAAATAAAAGTAAAGTTTAGAATCACGTTATTTATTGTTATTTCGTTGCCCATTTTTTTGGCGGACAACAAAATACTTTAAAACATTTACTAGCAAGAGACATGGGGGCCTCCAAGGATATTAAATTATAGGATATGGAAGATAGTCTGTGGTAGGTTGCAGTGAAACGCAGTATGAGCATTCTCGTTTTTCAAGTTTTGTTTTTGCTAACGTCTACATCAAAAATTTAATATGTTCTTATAAAAATTGTCCCAAAAATATCATTCCAGAAATTTTGTACGGTTGACACAACGACCATACGTTCGCGAAAAATTGAAAATATAAATCTTTTCTCAACATCTCCTAAACTCTTCCTTCTCAAGAAGATGCAGCTCGTCCGATGAAGACGCTATAAAAATTTCATAAGTTTCGTATTTTGATTCCATGATTTTCAAGTGATCTGCTCGATCAATATCCCGTACCTGGATATTGGATTCTTATCTTCGAACGGGGCTGGAATTAAACGATTTCTGTAGTCCGGTCCGAATAGATTTTTTGCGAATGCTTTTTTCGATACAAGCTCTTACTCTAAAATGCCATATACACGGGGCGGACGAGAAGGGGCAGCAGGGGCTGCAGACCGGGGCCAAGATGCAGTTTAGGGCCCGCACTGGCAAGTATCTATGCTGTGGGGGCCCCCGGTCACCCGCCCTGCTAGTTGGAAGGCCAGAAAAATTGTTCTCTAAATCCAGATTAATAAGATTTTGTACACTTTTAATGTACAGTTTTTTAATTATTCTTCATTAGCCTTTCTCGATTATTGAAAAAAAAAAAAAGCTTACGATAGTTTCTTTTTTCAGCAGTAACCTTGTAAGTAAGCAGAAAAGAAATGAGATTTAATTTCCTACTTTTTGTTCATTGGGGGATTCAACCCAACTCGCACCAAAAGGAAAAAGATATCCATGACACTGCCCAGGGAAGGGTCATGAGGGCCCATTGAAGTGAGCCTGGGTGCTCATGTTGGCTCTCAGCGCCCCTGCATATACTATACCGATTAGACTGTTAAAACCAATCTACTAATACTGCATTGAGAGCCCTTTTGGAATTAGTACTGCTTGCTTATTTGAATTTGTATCATGACGCAAGGAGAGTAAAGATATTGACTTGCCGGGATTTGCAGTTTTCCGAGGAATCTGAACTTGCTATGGCTTTGGGAGTCAACTCCCGGACTACAGCGACCAGTAAATATTTTTTGGCACTGTTGGGATTTGGACCTGAAGTAACGGCATATTAGGCGAAAATATTATCATTGGGCTTTGAATTTACTAGAGTGTTATAAATGACGTTAATTGAACGATTGATATGAGTAATATTAATAGTGATTTCTGTGATATTAATAGTTTAATATAAGTAATATTAATTATATTGCCATTTGTGATATTAATTACTATTGCCATTTGTGATATTAATTACTATTGCCATTTGTGATAATAATTATTATTGCCATTTGTGATAATTATTATTGCCATTTGTGATATTAATTATTATTGCCATTTGTGATATTAATTACTATTGACATTTGTGATATGACTTGACGTTTGTGATATTACTATTGATGCTTGTTATATTAATAGTATGATATTTGTGATATTAATAGTATTATCTTGTGATTTTAATAAGGTGATATTTATAATATTAATAGAGTGGTTTGGGATGCGGGTATATATAATAATACAGGTATATATAATATATTAGTAGAGCGATGTTTGGGATATTAATGGAGTGATGTTTGTGACATTAATGGAGTGATGTTTGATATACTATTGATGTTTATGATATTACCATTGATGTTTGAGATATTAAGAGTGATGCTTGTGGTATTACTTTTGATGCTTGTGGTATTACTTTTGATGCTTGTGATATTAACAGTGTGATCTTTGTGATATTAATACAGTGCTCTGCGATATTAATACAGTGATTGTGATATTAGAGCGATTTTTGTGATACCAATGAACTGATAGCGATCACAACAGTTATATTAATGATAAACAGAGTGACATGAATGATATCAACAGAGTGATACTAATAATGTCAACAGCGTGATGGAAATGGTGTTACAACATCGATATTTATGAGTTCTATAGGGTTTCAAAATGCATTTTACGAGAAACAAGACATTTCATAACTACTGAATATAAAACTGATCGTTATATTTGCTGACAATATTTCATGTTTTGCAGGCATTTCAAATTCTTAACTTTTTAAACCACATAATCACTAATATTACTGTAATATCTTTATTAAAAGAAGTTTCATTTGTGTCAAATTGGTGGAGTACTTTGCGTTCAGTCCGCATGTAGTGAAAATAAGAGCTTGTAATCTTAAAAATGAAATATATTGCTCAATTATAATATTGCAAACGTTTCATAGAATCTCAATAGGCGTTTACATAAAGCTTAAACCAAATTACAAATATTCCATCTTGAGTGCTAGAATTATGAGAGAACACTCAGAGTTAGAAGCACGCGAAGGTGGGAAATGAATTTACAATTCGCAAATTTGTTTGTCACTAAGAGTTTATCTGGCATATAAACTCGCTTGCCCATTAATAAACTAACGTGCTATAAAGATTTGTGAGCTCGTGCATAAGAGTTTACATTTTGCGCCCGAGAGATAAATCTTTGGGGCTCAAAAGTAAATCTCAGACATAAACAAACGCTGCTAAATAATGCATTGTTTCCCAAAATTTTCGGAGTGCCTAGCAGCTCTTATTATACTCCATAGTCTCGTCGTTCAAATTTGCCTTCACGTGTAGTAATAGGACAGCGCTTACTGTTAGTTAAAATATTTATATGTTGTAGCTTTTTGTCTACTAAACATTAAAATCAGTTTCATGTTTCTGTTAGCAAAAGCGAACAAAATGACTATTTTCTTATGTTGTAAAAACATTTGCCATTAAAATTGATGTAAAATTGTATACTGCTACAACGAGTCTTTAAAATGCTTGAGATATATTTTAATAATCGAAGATTTTATTGCTACTTTTAGCTTGGAAAATGTTCACTTTTGTCTATTCTATCCTAAGTCTTCTCTATGTTCTCCCTCTTCTAGGTTCGTTCTCTCTCTTCTATGTTCTCTCTCTCTCTCTCCTAGGTTCTCTATTTTCTCTGTTCTCTATCTTCTTACGTCCTAAATATATATTTGAACACCTACCTCGTATATCGTGCGAGCCACAAAAATAGAGAGCTTTCCATATATAATGCGTGCAATATACATAGGTGCATACATAATACAATATACAAAATGTAGGAAAATACACAAGTTTCGGGATAAAGAGGTCTTCAAGACAGACAGGCTCTACCGTATGGTATATAATTCTACACACGGCAATCAATCCAATTAAATTCTCGATGAATCTGTGGTCTTACAACGCATTGAAGTATGGCAAATAACCTCAGGAAATATGTCGACATAGGCTTTGAACAGAAAATGCAGCTTTCACATTAGGTGTGTGCTCTACCGTTCAATGACTGAAGCACTGAACGAAACTTCTCGTCATTGAACGAAACTTCTCGTCATTATGTCGGTCACGATAGATGGGCAAAAACGTTCATCGATTCATTCCATGAACGAGTTGGCACGGGTCATTCTGCAGCAAACGACGTGGAACCGTACATTAAATTAACGTATCGTTATTATCTAATTTGTTTTAAAAAGGACGAATTTGCGTACATACAAAGAAACAAAATATAATACGATACACTAAAAACAAATGATGTAATAAAATCAGATGAGATCGCAACAATGGTATTAAGTAAGCAATTAAAAATAATTTGATGATCGAAAAATTGCGAGAAATGTCTCATGGAGATTAAAATTATTTCGATAAAAAGCTAATGACCGCTGCGGGTTAAAATTTGAACTGGTTAAAATGCATAAACCATTTAATGGTTTGCTGGATGGGCCGCACACACACTGGGTCGTCCTCGCCATTCAACAGACGTTAATGGAAAAAAACATGGCAATTGAAAGATTTTTGTATTAAAGGACGGTAGCGAGCAATCTACAGTACAATAAGAACTTATTTGAAGAATTTCTAAACGACAGAACTCTTATTGATGGTAGGAATTATAAAAATATGACATCTTCGCGATGAACAATAACATTCTAATAAGATAATAGGGTAAAAACACATAAGCCTTCGCATTATTTCGGTAATGGTTGCGTTTTTCTTTGAAGGGTGATATTGGCAGTTTACACGCAAATTTTCGTGCCTGTAAAGAATTATTGATTTGACCGGAGCTCGCCGCATTTACGGTGTTTTCTGAAAGAAAAGCACTTTGAAATAGTCAAAAACTAAAACGTTGACATGCAATGCTCCAGACGCAACAGTTGCTTTTGGGGATATCTCAACAATAAACTTATTGATAAACAGTTTGGAGGCAATTTGGCTTGGGAGAATCAACGGAAATTTAGCATTTGTTGGCTATATTCCTTATGTTATTCAAAGCAAGCTCAGCTGAAGAAGAGTTCAGCATTTCTGTGAATCGTCAATGTAACTATGTTTGCTAAACCCATTAATGGGTCTAGACAGAGGATCAGCAAACATGAACTGCTATTAAGCCTGAGTAAAGTGGTCTGTAGAGTAAATTAAATTACCGTAATTTTAACATTAATAAAGTTAGGATTATATGCATGTGCATATGGAATTATATATTTTAGCTCTTGAGCGTTATTGCATATAAATGCATAAAAATGGTGAATCTTGAAATAAGCGCATCTCTCAAGGGTTTTGATAATTTTAAGAATTTTATTATTATTATTTTTTTTTTTTGACAGGAAATTTTTCACACGAGGATTAAGTTAGTCTTTGCTTTTATTTCCGTATGAGAAGGGAAATGGACTTGCAAATGTCATGTTATATCCTGAGGTTTTAAAAATGTAATCGCATTCGTAGCTGAATTAGGTGCTATCCTTCTCAGAGTAAATGGAAGTGTTTAGTTCTACTTTAGTTTTATTCTGTTTGATAGGCAGTTAATCTATGGTCGAATTAAACACAACAAGCATTTCTAAAAAGGGTAAAGCCCAGTACCATTATCTGCCACATATAGACGTTGCTGATAGTCTGCTACGGATAGAATCTACATCGTAAACTACCTGTAAGGTTTTATAAATACCATTCAATAACCTTAGCAGAAAAAGACATATTCGGCATAAAATGTTGTTGAATAACAGAAGGAAAAGTAATTGTTCAACACCTTGTGAGAAAAACTGTGATGATATAATAAAAATTATTTTATAAATTATTATATTAATTATTTTTAAAATCATACTGAAGCTTAATACTGTATGTCAAATATATCTACACAGCTAATTAGTAAAAAAACAAATCTTCTAAGACATAGGACGTTTGTTTTATAAAAAAGTGAAAGAAATATTTAAGTGCATATTTTTTCGTTTTAAGTGTGTCAATTTTTTGATTGCATATAAATTCATATTTTAGGGTATTTTAGTACATATTTTGCTGGGTTTTTATTACATATAATCGGGGCTTTTCTTCTATTCACAGGCGGTCTAGAAATTAGGAAGAAAGGGCATCTTTTCCCCACATCTCTAGGTTCCGCATATCGAATTCATTTGCAATATTTTTCCCCAAGAAGGGACTCAAGTTTATTATGGGGGAGATGTTATTCTTATCCCTAACAATCCCCTAGCGAAGGAAATGTTTCCATCAGGCGTTTCTCGCATAAATTCAAGAAATTTCCGAAACAGTTTTCGATGTCATTTTAATTAATAAAATTGATATCAACACCATCAATCATTATCAATCCTCTGTAGGATGGGGATTTCTGTGTCGTCATACATACACGTAACCTCATGAAAGAAACTCAGAGGATTTGGCCTTAAGCTCGTGCTGCTGGAGAATTAAATTAGCAAACTGGACGTCACGGATAACGCGGAAACCTAATATCGGTCCCGTAAATGAAGTCTTAAGCTATGTTGGGATTTTGTGTGTCACCCTCCCAGAGAGTGACCCATCTTCTGGCTGCTGCTAATTTGGTATTCTTGTGGTGTAACTGTGGATATCTGTTGTACAAATGATGCCTTGCGCAACACATTCATATTCCTCGGAGCTTTAGCTTGTGGTTTACAAGATGTGAAAAAGTCTCCAATCAGTTCGCGCTGATAGGGCCTTGAAAATTTATTTCAGGGCCAACAGATATAACCAAGCGGTACTGGAGAACTTCAAGACTTACGTTGATCAACGTAGCCAACGAAATCAGCATTTCAATGTAGGACAGCTGCGAGACAGATTTATACATACCCAAATGTACGTTAATACACGTGGATCATTCCCAGTATAAAATAATCGAGATTGAAAATGCTCAGGATTTGGGAATACCGGAGATGGTCGAGTTAAGAGACGGGCGAAAATATCCAGATTTTCAGAACAATTTTGACGTAAGTACTGTAAACACGACACCAACACACAATGAATGTAAATGCATTTACAGTCTTGGAAAGGAACATGGAAAGAGAGAGATAGACTGATGATTCAACAACTAGATCCTTTGAGGATGAAGATATTTGTTTGCTTTACAAGGACGACAAAGGTTATGCTGCGCCGGGATCTACAATTTTCCTAATAGGAATCCGAACTTTTTAAGGCCTAGGAAGCCAAACCACGGACTGCAGAGAGAGGTGTGTTAGTAAGCGTTCCATTTTGGACCGGCTGGGAGCTGAACTCGGGCTAAGGGTACTCTAGGCAAACGTGTTACCACTTCATCCTAATAGGAACCCCAACTCTTTAGCAGAAAAAACATGTTTCTGTTGAACTTTTCTCTTTGTTCTTGTGAATGAATGTGTTTCTGAAATGTGTTGTTGTTGTCAACAAATGTTTCACAGACAAATGTGCTGGATAGCATCATTGTTATGAGAGAAATTGCGTAGATGAGGTGTTTTTCTCAAATACTGCAACAGAACAGCCCCGTATTTCCTAATAGGCTATACTAAGTTATAGACCAGAGTAGCAAAATTTTGTGTATTGAGTCTGATATAGCAAAATCAATATCATACGAAGATATAACTAAATGTTTTGCCGAGAAGAAAGATAGACATCATGCTTTCCATTTAAATACCAGTGTTCTATAGGCTTTTACTTTTTACTAAAATTAAAATTTATTTCAATAAAATTGAATTTGATTTATTATATACCAAAAAGAAATAATACTTCAACATAAGTTAATATTGTTTCATGTTTATTTCTCAATTTGTGAGTGTTTTTCAACGTATTTACTGCCGATACGGATGTTTTTAGCGTATATTGAACGTAGCAATTTTCATGTTCCTACCACTACTTTTGGGGGTGGGGGCGTACGGATAGAGAAGGGTGGAAAAAAAAAATAGCCACGGGGCGGCCAAAAAACATGTAACCCAGGGGCCGAAATGGTAAATCCGCCTATGCAACAGACCACGGAGTAAAGACAAAAGTTAGTTTAAATTAGACTAAGGCTTGGAGACAGACTTTGAACAGGTTGTTTTCATGTATAAGTGGGCTACCTGCTGTGAGAGCGAAGTCATGGATTTTGGATAAGAAACATTCATCCCGTACTCCAAAGCTCCGTCATAATTTTCTTATTAAAATGTATTCTTTTGGTTGTTTAATTCTTAGCGAAAAACCGTAATTCCAAATGGGTGAGCTTAAATTATTAGCTTAAGAATACAATAATAAATTTACTAGTTGAATCATGCTAGTAACCAATAGAAATAGATGTCATAACAAACAGTTATTTCGACACTGGCGTAAGGTTTAAACCTTACGCCAGTGTCGAAATAACTGTTTGTTATGGAATCTCCTGGTGAAACTCTGTATTGTTTCGTTAGATGTCATATTTAATATAAAGTAAATATAAAGTAAAATATTTATTAGTGCTAGAAGAATCATAAATAATTAACAAATTCAGAATAATTAGCTCCAAAAGATTCAGAATAACTAGTTCCGGAAAATGCAAAATAACTATTTTCGAAATGAATCAGAATTAGTTTAGGAATGTGCAGGATTAGTATATTCAAAACGTTTCCTTTGATTTTAAAAGCTTTATAATTAATGCATTTATTAGTATTCAAAATCCTCACAAATAAAATATTTAATCAAAAATAAGATAAAATGAAATAATAAATTTGAAATTTCCATTCTGTAATTATTTTTATTGATAACGTTCCAATTAAAAATGGAATTATTTGCAGCAGATAAAATAGAAAACAAATTATTGCTTTTTCTTATGTGGTAAGCTTCGTTCTTACGTTTCTTGTAAATTGTGAAGAAAGAAAAAAATATAATCGTTTTTGCTTTAAAGAAATATGGTAAATGAACTCGTTTATTTAATTTTAGCTTTCGTTGTATTTATTTACATTTTTGTTAAGCCAAGAAATTATTATTGTTCAAAAATCCAAAATGAACGATAAAATTTAATTGGATAACTACCTTGGATAAGTTCCAGAAATGTGTTGGATCGCGAATTTGAAGACAAAAGTGCTAATTTGCATTAAATGTCAGAACCAACATTAAAAAATGTCATAATTTGACTACGGGATTTTGAAGGAGGACTACAATCTCCAGACCAATACGTATAAGTCAATAAGCAATATATATATAGACAGTAAATACGTCTGAAGACGGTTATCAGTGATATTTATCGTCGTGTAAAAGTCTACACTTATAAATTTGGTTTTTAATATTCGCAATATAATATTTTTGGTATCATTATCATATTCAACCATTTATCTACTGCCGGATGAATGTCTCTCCAAATGCTTTCCACACAAGTCTATTTTGAGCAATTCGCGTCCATGTCACCCCAACCAGTTCTCTTATTTCATCCACCTATCTAGTTTGAGAACATTTTCTAGGTCTTCGATGGTCTCTTAGAATCCAGTTGAGAATTTCAGCTGTCCATTTTTGGCATACACGATATAAAATATAAATAAATGAATTTCCGACAAAAATAACTAAAGAGCTCCAATGTTCGGATTGGCAAAATATTCGGATTATCGCAATTTTATATTTTTGCGTATATTAGTAAATGCTCTGCAATGCAGGGGTGGATTTAGGGGGCGGTGGTTGTGATCGCCCCCCTTGAATGAAAATTTAACATTGAAAAGATACAAGGTAAAGGTCCAATGAGGTATCATTTTCAAAAATCAAGTCATTAATCGCCCCCCCCCCCTTGAATGACCTCTAAATCCGCCCTTGCTTCTAAGGCACGACAATGTACACAGAGTAGCAGAGCAAGTTCCAGAATAGCATAGGATAGCTGCATAGCAAACATCAATAGATATCACACAATCCTAAAATATCAAAACATCCTTTGCGCACACATTATGTGAAACAACGTTTAATTTTGTTTAAATTTGTGTAATTTTTGTTTTTTATGTTTGTTCGAATGGTTCCTTGGCAGATTTAGAGGTTTAAGCAGACATTTCTGCATATTAAAATTAATGAGCGCTTGTGATCTCTCCGGTTTTTTAAAATGCTTTCCCTTTTAATTGCGTTTTTCATACTTTTCTCAGCGACATCGTGGTTTTATTGTCGTGTTTATTAGGTTTACATCTTTTGTATTTTATCTTGTCTATGATTTCATCATTGTCTCCGTGTTTCAAGTGTCTTTGACCTGTCGAGTTTTAAATAATTTTACAATTTACAAACCAAAAACATGCCGCAATTAGGCAAGCGATCAACATTGTTTCCATCGTAGGTCGAACTGTAATTTTCGGTAAAACTGCAAAGTTCTAGCATAAATGCCAAGTGTAATAAATATTATATACCAAAAATGTGCTAAAAAAAAAAAAAAAAGCATCAAAAATATTAAATCAATAATTTTTCATATTAGCCCATGATGTGGCAACAACAGACGTTAAATTACCCGTAAAAAAATGGTTTTCTGTCGTCCGGTGGGGGCCTGATCACTTGACTGGTAATCGAAGGGTTGTGGGTTCGGATCCCACCAAGCCCCGGATAATCATTTTATTTACGAGTAATTTAACATCTACAATATTATTTTCTTAATTATTTTTTATTTAAAATTCCGCTAAATACCAAAACCCTCCGACACCAGAGTGGTGAAGAACGCATTTAGTTATCCGGTAAATATTGCGTATACGGGCTACATTGCCAAAATTTTAGCCAAGTTGTTGATGTTTACGCCATTACGGTTTCTTAAACCTGTTTTTTCAGATTTTTGACGCTAATTACGATGGTTAGGGTTGCTCCTTGGCGAGAGCTCTTTGGTGTTTGGTGAAAATGTTTGGCGATATGTCCCGTATACGCCATATTAGCTTGTAAACCACCATACGCAAAATGCGGGTTTGTTTCCAGTAGCGCACCTAACGCTTGTTGCTGTTTCTTTCTACAGGTCTGCAGTTCGATTCCTCGAAAAAATTTAGGTTCTTACGCAACATAACCTTAGCCATCATTGTACTATAAAACACAATTCAAATTCCAAGAAATTTATTAGTAAAGCAAAAGTTCGCAGAGTTTGGAAAAAAGGGGGAAAATAGAATGAAATGCAAAGCAAAAAATGGCAAATAATTTCCAATTAAAATAAATGTCAACAATCTGGTTTTTGAGCTAACGACGTCGCGCTGCCAAAATGCCGAAACGCACTTCAAAACTATCTCATTCTCAGCAGATTGGTAAAGCAACAAGAAAGAGCAACAAATGATAATCCAAGTTTTAAGATACGCATGGGCAAATTCTAATTTAATACAAGGGATGTTTATTTTTAAGACAATCTTATTTAACTATCGGTGTATGGCAACAAGCAGCAGTTTGCTTTTCTGACTTAGGAATGAAAGCTTCTGATAAGCGTTTTTTTTTGCTTCAAACTCGACCCTCTCACCGTAACTGATAATACGTGATGTATTGCTCAATTCTAGCTAGATTGACACGGATACTTGTAACGTAAATATTCCTAGTTTTAGCCACCGTAGTACTCTCTTCTTCTCTCTAATCTACTGGGAATAAATAAATGATAGAGGCGTTACCATGGGCGGATTTATTTTGCCTCCCCTGGCCTCAAGGCCACTTTTTGCCACCCCGTTCCCGTCCGTCCGCCCCTCTCCAATCAGTGGTAGGAACATAAAAATTGTTACATTCAATATACGCTACAAAAGTTTATATTAACAGTAAAAATGTTGAAAAACAAACTCATAAAGTAAAACGTAACAATAAACAATATTAACTTATATTGCAGTATTATCTTCTTTCAGAAAAGTTGCCTATCAGGATTTGACTTCATTTATAATGAAAACATCACTGTTTAGGGAAAATTGGTACATGGGGTAGAGTACAGGGGCCGTGAGTTGTGAAGACAGACAGAGGAGGTGGGGCGAGACTCGTTAAGCCGTTTTCATATCGGCTTTTTTCTCGGGTCTCCTGCTAAGCCAAAATTCATGGTGTTGGTACGCTACACTGTACTCCATTGTGTATAATTGTGCGTCTTGGCGAAATAAAGATTGATTGATCTATTCTTTGTATTATAATATATCAAATTCAATTTTGTTGAAATAAATTTTATCAAAAAAATGAAAGCCTATCGAACACTAGTAATGGAAAGCATGACGTCTAGCTTTCTTCTTGGCAAAACATCTGATTATATCATCGATATGGTATTGATTTTGTTATATCAGACTCAATACACAAAATTTTGCCGCCCTAGTCTATAGCCTATTGGGACATACAGCACTGGGCGTTATCTCTTAAATATTGAATTAAATACATTGAGATACGAAACTTAGAGAACTTAGAGCTACATATATGTTGGCAAAAAAAAAAAAAAAAAGCAAACGCAATAGTCAAATTTAAAATCATTCAGTTTAATTCGAATATAAGTTCAGTTAAAATATATGCTCGAATAAAATAAAATTTAATTGTAGCTTGGTTGTAACGAGAATTCATTTATGACGAGCTCTGCCATAATAAGAATTCAATTACCCGTTTATAACAAGTTCTCTCTCTCCCAATAGAAAGGTTTCATCCCATATATATATTTTTTTTTTAATGCAACCAAAACAAGTGTTATTTTCTTACGTTATAAGCCCTTTTTCAATGTAAGAGAGTTCGTTATATTCAGTTTCGAGTGCGTATTTTGTTTTAAAGTAGTGTCAGAGTAAATTTTGGTAAAATTAAGATTGGTTTGAGCAGCATCGGGCGCGAATGTGAAAACATGAATAACGTTGTATCCACGCATTTACAAGTGAAAACCCGGAAGATAACGCTTCAGACATTGACCGCAGCTCATTTTTCAAATTTAAAGCAAATAAATGAAATCGTTGTCAGCCATTTTTCTTACTTGAATCCTCGGAATTCTTTCACACCATATAAACTTCAATGGTTTTGTTAAGTCGTATAGAACAGTTTAAACCATTTTCATGCTCCGCACCGCCACCTTGTGGAAAATTGTTTTATAAACCAGTTGTAATTCAGGCGCCGACTGCGTCGGCCTCATTGCAATTCTTTAAAGCGATGATTTCATCAGCCAACACCATTCTCCCATTAACGCGGAGAAAATTAGAAATAAACGTAGGTGTTTTTTTGGTCTGTCGTTTGAATCTTAATTCAGCACCACTATATAGTGGGCAGCCTCGAGTCCGAGTTAGCAATCATCATGAATGAAAAGTTAAAGTCCTTAAATCAAGCTCGCGCTCAAACCAAAGCGAAACTAACCAAAACCTTAGAAGAATTTGTGGAAAAAGAAGATTCAGTGATACATATCGCACGAAAGCTGGATAACCTTCAAGATGCGAAGGAGGAAATAAATCGACTGTTTACAGACTACGAGGCAACTCTGGAAAAAGGCGAAGACATCGTGGATATGGAAGCCGAGTTATCGGAATTGGAAGACCAACGGGAAAATCTTGAAGTAAGACTTAAATATATTCTATCAACGTTAAATTCTAAAGCAGTTAACGATTCTAAACAGATTAACGATTCTAAAAGGACTAATAAGATAACGTTAGTTTCAATCTAGCATCTAAATTACCGAATATTCCATTACCGATTTTTTACGATAAAATTGAAGAACTCTCTAATCTTAAAAATCAGTTTGTAAAAATCATTTCTGAAAATGATAAATTCTCAACCACACAGAAGTTATTTTATTTAAAACCAGCTTTGTACGGTGATTCTAAAAACGTCTAAAAGAGTGAAGATGATTTTGAGTCGCTGTTTCATGCTCTTGAACAGAGATATGAGAACGAACTGGCAGTTGTCGATACACATACAGGCAATATTAAAATTAGAGACAATTTCGCACGAATCATCAAAATGTTTAAGAAACCTCACAGACACCCTAAAAAAGAGTTTAAGAGCCTTAAAGGTTTTGAAATTGGAGTGTAACGAGCTTACCGAAGCAATGCTTGTTAATATTATCCTGCAAAAACTTGATAAAGAAAGCAGGAGAACGTACGAATTATCGTTAAATTCCAAGAAAATTCCTTCTTTGACCGAGTTAATAGAATTTCTTGATAATAGGTCAATGGTTTTAGAAAATTTAAAAAAATGTTCGCCTTCCAAACCATCAAAGTGGTTTCACAATACTATGACTAAACCTAAAAAATTGTTTGTAAGTTCAAATAAAAACATTTGTAAAAATTCCATTAAGGCATGCATCTTATGTAAAGAATTTCACAATTTATACAAGTGTTTGAAATTTTTAAATATTCCTATGCCGCAAAGACTGGATACCATAAAATCATTCAAACTGTGTAGAAATTGTTTAAAGGCGCGAAGTTTGCCTTGCACTTCATACTTTTAATGTAGGATATGTAACAAAAACTGTAACACACTAATCCACAGGGAGTGTGAAGCCCAGCAGGTGGAAATAGTCAATCAACAAGTGCACTCTGAACTTCCAAGCTGGGTTTGCAGTTTCGTTCTCCCAGAGTCTAGACAGCAGCGTATAGAATCCTCTCTTATCGGCGCCGTTCAAGAACAAAAGTCAATTTTGTTAGGTACAGCAATAGTTACAACATTGAATTCTTTTGGTGAATCCATAAAGCTTCGAGCTATATTAGATAGCGGGAGTTCTGTTAATTGTTTAACAACTGAAGCTGCCAATGTTTTGGGTATAAAAAGAGAGCATGCAAACACGTCCATCACCGGAATTAATGGCGGTGAACATTTTATTAAAAACAAAGTTACTACGATAATTTGTAACGAAGGTGGTGATTTTTTGGGATCATTGACCTGCCTGGTGTTGCCAAAAATCACAGATTTTATTCCAAATCACAAATTAGATATCTCGCAAGTTCAATTACCCAGCGAAATTAAATTAGCGGACCCCACATTTTGTGTTCCAAGCAAGGTCCATCTATTAATAGGTTGCGAGTTATTCTTCGAATTATTAAAGAACGAAAGATTTCGAATTGAGGATGGGTCATTACTGCTACAAAATACAGTGTTTGGTTATTTAGTCACAGGGAGTTTAAATCATTTTTGCCCAAATTCATTTTCTGGCTTTATTTCGGAACATGATAACCTATACATTACGGTAAAGAAATTTTTTCAAACAATCTTTTCCCGGCGATAATAATGAAGGTTTAAAAAATACTAAAAGTGTATAACAATTTTGTGAAGAACATTTTGTTCAAACTCACACAAGAGATGAAACCGGAAGGTACATTGTAAAGTTACCGACAAAGGATAATGTGCGATAAAAATTAGGATATTCTAAGGAAAATGCAGAAAGGCGATTGAATCTTCTTTGGAAAAGATTAGATGAACACAAGGATATGGCTAACTTGTATAAGGAATTCATGAACGGATATTCGATACTTCATCATATGGAGAAAATTGAGGACAATAAATGTTCTCACGAACAAACTGAATATTGTATTTCACACCATGCAGTTTTTCGCCCAGATAGCGCGTCTACTCCCCCGAGAGTGGTCTTCGATGCCTCTGTAAAGTCAAGCAGTGGTATCTCACAGAACTCCATATTGTTAAACGGAGGTACATTGCAATAGGATCTTTTTCAATTGTAACTCGATTTCGAAAGTATTTATTTGCATTTAGTGCAGACATCACTAAAATGTATAGACAAACACTAGTCGATCCTTCAGATAGAGACAAAGAATTCTATGGAAGTCAAGTCGTTTTGCCCCAATTGAGATTTATAGACTGAAAACAGTGACATATGGAACGTCTTGTGCACCGTTCCTGGCTACAAGAACATTAAGGGCGTTAGCGGAAGATGAATGTAAAGACTTTCCCGATGCAGCTGATGTAACTTGCAACGACGTATACATGGATGATATACTGTAAGGTGCAGCGACCCTAGAAGAAATAAAACAGTTACAGCTTCAACTTATTCAGCTATTGAAACGAGGTGGAATGGAACTATACAAATGGGTGTCAAGTCATCCACAGCTATTCCAAGACAACCCCAATTTGGAATACGCATTTGATTCGCAGCACGATACAGTGAAAACTCTAGGAATGCTCTGGCGACCTCAGTCACATTGCTTCACCTTCAAAGTAACTACAAACCTCCAGGATAGCTTCACAACACGGGACGTCCTGTCTACAATAGCAAGACTGTTCGACACACTAGGTTCCATCGGACCCGTGATATCTAGAGCTAAAATCTTCTCACAAAGACTCTGGACACTAACTAAATTGGTCGGATCCAGTCCCACCAAAGGAAACTAAAGACTGGATCAACTTCCTGAAATAACTTTCCGAGATAAACAAATTACAAACACCTATACATGTTATTGTTGCCAATGCCACCAAAATTGAGCTCCATGGCTTCTGCGATGCATCAGAACGGGCCTTCGGTGAGGCCATCGACCTGCGCTCAACTAGTGACCAATGAGTTGTTTAGACTTCACTATCGTGCGGTAAATTCAAGGTAGCGCCCATAAAGCAATTGACAATTCCTCGTTTGGAATTATTTGCAGCATTACTTCTCTCACGACTTGTGTCAAGGGTAATACCTATCCTTCAGCTACAATTCACCCACATATACATGTGGACCGATTCTTCCATTACACCGGCCTGGATCAACACACCTCCTGACAAACTTAAAACATTTGTGGCAAATAGAGTTTCAGAAATTCAGACTCTATGCAAAGACTATAAGTGGAAGCACGTTTCTACACGTGATAATCCATCTGACATTATTTCACGAGGAACAGCAGCTAATGAGCTTCAATCCAACTCATTATAGTGGACTGGTCCCACTTTCTTGATTTCGGACATTCCAGATCCAGTGAAAACTCCTTACTTAGACAACGATGACTTCAAAATTGAACTCAAGAAATCCTGTAGTGATTTAGTGTTAAGTGTACATGAGAACAATAACTTTGCTAATATTTAAAAAGTCATTAATAATGATTTTACTAAACTTTGTCGCATTTTAAGTTATGTTTTCAGATTTTTACATAATTTGAAGAATCCCAAGGAGCCATGTACTGACCCATTAACCCACTCAGAAGTATGTAAGTCATCGAAAACCCTAGTAAAACTTGTCCAAGAAGCGGAATTTGTAAAGGAAATTTCAATATTAAGCAAGGGTGATCATTTAAAGAAAAGTCAGGTAAGAAATCTTTGCCCTTTCTTAGACAAAGATAACATTCTTCGAGTAGGTGGTCGATTACAAAATTCAGGTTTAAATCTAAATCAAAAACATCCGAAGTTACTGCCTGCTAAGCATAAATTAACAAAAATTGTAATGGAATATTTCCATAAGAAAAACATACATATCGGTCCCCAATCATTATTACATTGTGTGAGACAGGAATTTTGGCTTTTATGGGGAAGAAATCTAGCTAGAAAAATCGTTCACGAATGCATTGTTTGCTTTAAAAATAATCCCAAAACTGCTGAACAATTATTAGGTAATCTTCCATCCGAGAGAGTTAATCAAAACCCCCCATTTTACAATTGCGGAATTGATTTCTGTGGGCCATTTCTAATTAGATATAAAGGCCAACGAAAGGGAATATTTCAAAAAGTGTATGTTGCCATATTTATATGCTTAGCTACCACGGCCATTCATTTAGAAGTAGTCACTGATCTGACCTCAAATGCTCTGATTGCAACACTTAAACGTGTTTTTGCAAGACGTGGAAAATGCTCGTCTGTATTAACAGATAATGCTAAGAACTTCGTAGGTGCTAATTCTGAATTAAAAAGGCTACATAATTTGATGAGTAAGCCCTCTGAAAATTTAGCTCACTGCTTAACCTCAGAAAATATCAATTGGAATTTCATTCCACCAAGATCTCCAACATTCGGGGGAATTTGGGAAAGTGGAATAAAATCATTTAAACACCATTTACAAAGAACAATTGGTGCAGTTAAATTAACCTTGGAAGAATTTCTTACTGTTACTACTCAAATTAAAGGCATACTAAACAGCAGACTTTTATTACCCATGTCTTCTGACCCAAATGATTTTGAGACACTCACACCTGGACATTTAATTGGTCGTCCACTTAATTCTGTTCCTGAACCAAACTTAATTGAAAAAAATGATAATTACTTATCTCGTTGGCAAAGAACAACAAAATTAATGCAAATTGTTTGGAAAAATGGAGTAACGATTATTTAAATCATTCACAACTTCGACATAAATGGCAATTTGAAAAGGAAAATGTTACTCCATATTCAATGGTATTAATAAAGGAAGACAATTTGCCACCATACAAATGGTGTCTATGCAGAATTCAAGAAGTTGTGCTTGGTGCGGATAAAAAGGTTAGAGTAGATATTGTAAAAACTGCTCATGGAATTGTAAAACGAGGCCTTGCAAAGATATGTTTATTACCAATTAATACTTGTTGAATTTTTTTTAATTACTTGTCATATTTGTACATAATTGTTTTGTTAAGTATTGTAAATATTTTGTATAATTTTTTGCTTGTAGTGTAGAAATCTGATTTTGATTTGAAATTTATGTAAATTTTAACGCGCGGAGTAGGTTAAGTCTTATAAAACAGTTCTACCATTTTCATACTCCGCACCGCCACCTTGCGGAATATTGTTGTATTAACCAATTGTATGTAATCCATGCGCCGACTGCGTCGGTCATATTGCAATTCTTTCATGCGTTGATTGTCATTAGCAAACACCATTCTCCCATTAAAGTGGAGAAAAATAGAAATAAACAGATTTTTTTGGTCCGTCGTTTGAATCTTAATTCAGCGCCACCAGGTTTCGTCAGTCAATTTAAAGTTTACGGCTGATTAGCATGTCAATATAAGTTTCACGTGCTTTATTCCTTAATTGTTTTTGGTTAGATTCGTAAAACTAGAATCACTGCTACATTCTCATAACTGAATGTCAGAAATATTTTTGTAATATTCTAAACTTCGAAAGATTACTTGTATAAAAGAAAATTCTCTAAAGAAGTAATTATGTCAGTAAATTTAGGAGCAAAATAACGTTGCCTCCAGTAACACACCTATATGACATACATCAACTCTTAAAGACAACACTTTCAAGATAGTATGAATAAAATCAGAGTTAACAACTTTCTTGGAATTTAATGCAATAAAAAAAGGTAATTTTCACTTCACGAACTGTTTTAAGCAATATATAACAAAAAATATATCCAGACTACGAGACTTATTTCAAATGAAATAATACAACTAAATCTTTACTCGAACTTCTATCTTGAAAAGGTCTTCACAAAACATTTTAGCATATCGAAAAGGTAATTGGATTATTTTTCGTTAAAAGCTTCCAATAGCGTATCATTTTAAAACGCAAAGGTGGGGAGGGAGTGCTTAACATGGCTTTCAAGAAGATTATGCGCTTCGGCCTTAGAGAAAATGTGTTTTGGTATCCAATGGGGGAGTGGCGTAAGGCTTGAGCCCAGGGGCAGACTGGGCCTCCAACAATCCCGGACTGTGCGCCCTCATGGGCGATAGGAGTCGCGCCTCCGAATGGGCAAGGACTCGCGCCCTCCGAAAATCCAAGGTATGCGCCCTTCGAGAGGACCCAGTCCGCCCATGCTTGAGACCCCTGACTGCCTTCCTTTTTTATACCACTGACTTTGAGAGAACTACTAAAGTTGGTAAGGATTAAAAATATGCTTATATTTTTTAATGCTATTATAAATTTATACACTAAAGGAATCTTATGAAAACTACAGTTACGTTAAACAATATTAATCAACGTTTTTATTGGCGTAGTGATACCAGCGCAGATGCTATGGTGTGATTAGATCGTGAAATGTTCGAAAGCAAAATATTTTTGTGTTCGGTGGGACCTGAACCCACGACCTTCTACTTTCCGGGCTTTACCATCTGAGCTGAGATAGTAGCGCCTCCGCACGACGAATGGAAGGTTATGGGTTCAGGTCCCACCGAACTCAAAAATATTTCTTTTCTTTTGAACGTTTCATCATCTAATCACGCCATAATATCAGAGCTGGTATCACTTCGCCAATAAACGTTGATTAATATTGTTGTTTAATTTAATCTGCGTAGTGTTCGATTTATATAAAAACTATTAGGATTATTCTAAAGAAAAAGTCGCAAAACTGCTATTACTTCGGCCTCTAAGGAACAAAAAATGGCGCAATCTTCCTTCATCAAGTGATGGACTCTTGAATGCAAAGCATCTTACAGATGAGTCATATTCACACGCTGAGAATTGTGTCGATTAAAGGAATTCAAATGGGCATACTTTATTCACAAAAAGAAGTCCGATGGTACAGTTAGAAATAACGGGAGGTGACGTTACAAACGGCCTATCCCATTACAGCAGAGGAGGAGGACTCCAATTTCAGAACTCGATTTTTTGGCGCTGACAAACGTTCACCAAAAACCAGTTCTGAAATTGTAGTCCTCCTCTGCAATGAACTTTTCCGTTTGTGACGTCACCTCCCGTTATTTCCAATTGTTCGATCGGACTTCTTTTCGTGAACGAACAGTATTTCCGTATCTATAAAATATACTTCTTTTCCGTATTTTGATTTTGTATTGTATATAAATTAAATCACTATTTACCTAATATTCGTTTTATTATCTTTACTTTCACATTAGCAAGGAAATCAGAGGGGAAAAAGTAAGTCGGGAATGAAAAAATTACAAATTACATTGCATCGATGGGAAATAAGTTCCTGTTTCACGAATTTCCTTTTTACACATAAGGGTTCGGAACAAATTATTTAGAAGTTCTCACTTTCGTTTACTTGTATATAATGAGGGTCTGTATTGCGGAATAAACTTTTTAGTCCACAGAAGTTAATCAGGAGTCTCTACGTAAGTTGTACAGATATGCTAATGCTATATAATTTAGATTCCTCCAGATGTTTTTCGAAGAGATGCTAGTTTAATAATCGGCTAGAAAATCTTCGCGAGCAAGACGTGTTAAAATTCTGATAGTTTCAGCAGAAAAAAGCTAAAGTGGTAACAGAGTAAGAAGGCATAGAGCTGCTAAATAAACGAAAACTTTCTGGAGACGATCATATGCGTAACTTTATAAATAAGGTTTTACATGAAACAAAACAAAACAAAAAAAATATGCACAACTTTTTTTCTGAATTTACAATTTTCATTAATATTGTAAGTTTATTAAGCAATGTGAGGTCCCTTTTAGGTGAACTGGCCTAAATGCGTGGGCGCAAAATTTAGAGGAAACACTGCTTTTCACAAATTACTACGGAAGTTAAAATAACCATTACCAACGAGAGATAACAGTTACTAAAGATAACCATTACGAGAATTTCAAGGGGCACCGAATAAATAGGGCTGTAAAATATTTGAATGCTTCTAACACACGCTATATTCCGATCCAAAGATGTTTCCTTTGTAACCGCTATGCATGTATTATGCTTTGGAAATATAAAGTGTGTGTCAGCTTTTTGGCAAAGGTTTAGTTTAAGGCTTCGCATAGAAAGCCAAGCTATTTCCTTAATACGTAAAGAATATCAGAACAACGTTTTTGTAAAAGTTTTGAAACTAGTCGGAATATACGAAATGCAAAAGACGGCAACACACATCTTCTGTAAGAAGCATGTGTTATCGGCAAAAAAATGTTTTACCTTCTTTATTTCGTATGTTCCTATCAATGTAAAAAAAAAAATTGCTCTGTAAACCCTGGTCAATAAATCTTTGTTGTCACCGTTTTTGTTACATATAGATTAAATGACGGTGCATCGCCCAAGAGTATGTTGAAGTCAAAATTAACACCAGATCAGTTATGCAGGTAGACGTTCTTGAAAATACCATCACAATAGATTGGTAATCACCCGAAAACCACCGTTTTTTGGGTTCTACTCTATCTTTCGTAATGATAATAGGTTTTTTAATATTATCGCCGTCAGAATATTTTCTTTCCGGGAAGCTACAGATGGCTTTTTCCAACTAATTTATAAATTTAATATGAAATTATTTGACGATAGATGGCGACACGTGACTACCGTCTTATTTTGGAGACGGATTAATTAATTTCCGATTGAGAGGCAAAACATATCAGTTTATAAATTTGTTTTGACGAGAGTGGAAAGTATCAGTGCTGAAAAAATTGAAAACGGAGTGTCAATTTATGTAACTTTGTGTAAATTTCGCGATTCAAACTTTGTTGTTCTATACTTAAGCTAATATGTAGTTAGTAGTATCGACAAATTTAGAGTAAGAAGCAGAGGCATAGTAAGGATGCTTGCGGTGTCAAGCCTCTCATTGGCAAAGAACATTTTCATCATATGATCGTCCTTAAAGATACTTGGGACCCACTTAAGTTTTCAATAGTTACGCTATTTATAGGAAGAAATAAAATATAGAACATTGCATGTTCTACAAATTAAGGCATTTTCATGCAAAATGTGTGTTTAATCGCCAAATGTTAAGCACATTGCAAATCCTACATCGTCAAATATTGAACTTTTTTTTTGCATTCCTGCAGCATTATATTAAATTTTTTCAACTAAGTCGCAAAATTATTTATAAATTTTGTAGCATTTAACGTGCGTTGGAAATGCAGTGTCTGCAGTCAGGCTTAACACTTAACAGATGTTTTTTTTTCTCTGTCTTTCTCAGTTTCCGGGCATTTTTCAATCAAGAGAATTAAATAAACGTGTATGTATGGTTTTAAAGCGTTACAGTACAAAACTGTGCAGTAGGTTCAATTGACGAATAGTGCTACAACTAATGGTAACAAGAAATAAACCCAATACGCATAAAAATGAAAAACTAACGCATCGTAATAAAAATTCAAGCAAAAACGTAATTCTACGTAGCCCATCCTAGGAAGTCAGAATGGAAAAACGTAAATTTACGTGACCCGTCCGTTCAGTGTTAATTGAATTTTTTGAACGCTGCCATAAATTTAATATTTTTGTTACGGAATTTCCTCCCCAAAGCAAAAACTTCCGTGAAATGTTTAGAGTTTAGTTATAAAATGTAAGAGTTTCTAATCTTATATTCAAAAAATTCTTCCAAACAAACCTGAAAATACCTTTTTTCGTTGTATTCGGAATTCCTCAAATGGTATAAAATTTGTAAAATTTCAAGATATACTAAACGCGATTTTTAAAAAATATAGCGGAGCGAAAGAAGCTGACATACAAAAAACCCAAGAAAACAACAGTATGAAAAATGAGGTAGAAGTTGGAAAAAGACGAAAGGGAGAAAAAAGCAATTTATCAAGTTATGTGAATTTTTTTCATTCTTCATTGAAGAATAAAGGCACTCGTTTATTTTACAAAAAGCAATCGTCCCGGAAACATTAAAGTAACGTTTTTTTCTTTCTTTCCTAATCCCGGTTTTTTATCATCAAATTAATTTTTTTTACTTTATTAATGACAAATTAGAAGCAAAAATGTTTTATGAAACAGTTTGGTGGCAAATTAAACTTTTATTTGTCTTCGATACGATAAAAGTAATTGCAAACATTTACTTTCTTCTATTAAAACCCTTTTTCTCTTTCATCGAAAACAACTTTCAAAGATTTTCATTTGTTCATTTCAAAAAGGAAGCTAAATCCCGAACTCGCAGGTAATTTTCCTTAAAAGGATTTTTGTGTGTCAACCTGCTAAAAAAGAAAAATTACATGAAATGATACGAACTTTTCTAAAATCACAGTAATAAGAGAAAAGTTACAAGGACCTTCGAATTAATAAAAATACAATTTATAATGCATTGGCTAGCGAATATATCCTGATAATGTTGTTTTTTTTCCATTCTGTTTCATTTTTTACACCCCAAGATGTGTTTTATAATACCTACCACTTTGCGCTATTCCACCACTGGGTCCGTAACAAAGAGGGGAAACTTCGACTTGTCTTATCAGGCCACTCCTTTCTAACATGAATGGTTCATTTGGAAAAGTGTTAGACACCAAGGGGTATAGCTCAAGCTAAAGTTACACGTACACCGTTGCAAGATTTGGTGGGCTGTGGAATGAAAAAAAAGGAATTCCTGTCTAAAGCCGAAGTTGAACCGCGGACTATTCTGCTTGATATGAAGTCTCTGGTTCGATCCCGACACGGAACGATGCTTTTTTTTTTTTTGTAAGTCAACGGAGTCTTGCAGTGTTGGGTTGTGCTTATTGTTTTTGTTCGAGATATATACGTAGATATCTGAATGTCTTCCCAAATAAATATCTTCCTAGAAACAGAAAACAATCTTCCAGGAGCATTTTTTGTGTTAACCACTTGTTCGGTATTTGTGCTATTCGAACAGGAGATCAATGGCCCAGTTTATCAGATCCTGCGCTCGCAATATTCAAACTTTCAGGCTCTGCGCTATGGTATAGCTACAGCATACCGGTACTATGGCAAATAATCGTACTTAGTATGTGGTTACTAACTGCGCTACAGCAGCTAGCAACCTCACAGCGGTTATCCACACGCAGTTAGCAGCCACATCCAAATTGAATAAAATCTCTCTGAACAAACAACCCTCAGATGCAGACACTCCATTTTTACGGTTAGATGAAATTCTTCGCAAGGAAGTCCTTCACAAAAACATCCCTTGCCTTCCTAATCATCATGTTTTATGGACAAATTTTTCTGTCCATTAATGTGAGAAGATTTACTGTGATTTTCTTGAGATACTTACCAGAATAGAAATTAAAGTAAAACTTTTGAATACGAGTACATAAGACTATTTGTAACGCGTAGTCAGGGTAAGATTAAGATTTCGTGGGGCCCCAAACGAATATATTTTCCGGGCCCCTTGTAGTATAAATTAAAAGCTTGTGTATAGTCCTTTCGCGGAAAATTGGCTGGCAGTACCGTTAGAATTCAAGGGCGCTGACATCACAGACGGATTATTTCATTCCAGTAGAGGGTAAGGCGTCTTTCATAACTCGTTTTTCGAGCGCCAAAAAGAGAACTTGTTTTTGGCGCAAACAAACTTTCGTTAAAAACAAGTTCTGAAATTGTAGTCCCCCTCTGCTGTAATCGGCTAGGCCGTTTGTGACGTCAGCTCCCGTTATTTTTAACTGTTCCAGCGGACTATTTTTCGTGAAAGGAGAGTACGTTGTACCCTTTCCATTTAAAGTTACTACGTTCACCACGTCTGATTTATTATCTTTATCTTTGAATATATAATAGCCGATAGCTTTAGTACTAAGACTATTCCTTATTCGGTAGTGTTAGGGTATGAAAAACATTAGAACTGGCAATGGAAAAAGTGTCCGCTATTTAGGAGTGTCGGGTTAAAGGGTTTACTGCATTTTGAAAAGTTCACAAAAGATCATCCCTAAGATCCACAGGCATGGAATCATGTGGACACGTGGGGGAGTCCGAACCTCTTAAGGCCTGGGGAACTAAACCCCGGACTACAGTGAGCAGTGCGATCTTTTATGAGATCTCTGAGTAAGCGTTCTTTGCACTGCTGGGAGTCGAACCCGGATTAACGGCGCAATAGGAGAACGCGTTACCACACTGCGCCACCGCAGGGAAATGGATCCCAAGATGTCTGATTTAATTAATGAAATTGTCAAGTTATAGAATCATTTTTCAAGTATAGTAGATATTAAATGACCTTTTATTCGTTACAAATAGGAAAACGATCTTTAAGCGGAATTGGTTATTACCATGTGATCATAAATATGCTTAAAGCGTTGCATTATTTTTTCTATTCGTCCAGCGGTTGTGACGTTTCCACAGCAGAAAAGACATGTCTATCTGCCGTTTGTTTTCATTTAACCCACGCCCAGGGTGTTTTACACCCCGCAACTCAAATTTGTGAAAAAGAACCGTCCACCATTGCTTCTGAAGCTGGCCAATTTCTTTCCGGTTGCCTTCAAAGTCACATTTTCTTTGGGGTAGGGTGACAAAGAGAAAATTTCACTTATTGTTTATTGTAAAATTGGACGTTTTTAATGAAATAATGCTATATAATTAGATGGGGTGCAAAGCACCCCGCGCGTCTTCTCGCGTGTTAAATTGGCGAGGAATGGATAGAGAAATCGTGCCGTATTTTGATATGTAGAAAAGATTTCTGAGAAATTGAAAATTTAAACGGTCAAAGAAGTTAACCACGTCTTCGTAAATTTTTCGTTGTCGATAATTTGCCACTGTAGGATTCAGCCAACTTAGCCTATTAGGGGCTGACCATAAATGATGTCACGCTTTCTGAGGTTATTTTTAGCACCCCCCCACCATCTTGTCACGAGATTTTCCAATCTCTGGTCATGGTGTGTCACACGCACAGCATCCCCACCCCCTGGACAGTGTCATTATTTATTTATATTCCCTTAGTAAATCGACCATTGCGAATACACTTACGCAGGTTAATAAATTGTTAATGTTTGCGCATATTTCCATTGACAATTTCGTGCGTGCTGAGTTCAAAGTCGCGAATTTCCGTATTAACACGAATATATTACTTAATAACTAGCACACACACAGATGTTTACGTATACAGGGTGTCCAGAATCGACCGTTCAATCTCCTCACAGCTGTATTCCTTGCAAAATTCTACGCAAAAAGTTGGAGAGCGAAAATTCTCAAAAATGCATAATTAAAAAGTTATTAAAGACCATCCAATTGCCGTCGAGATAGCTTTTGTAAACTCCTTACACAGTTTAAAACTAGTTATAAATCACTTGCATCTGAAAAGGTGTGGTTAAATAATCTAACCAATTTATTCGATAGTTGACTTCAAAAGTAAAACGTATGTTCGAATTTTTTACTTCAGCCAATAGTAAATTATTTAGGTCATTTTGTTTGATAACCCTTAATTCTCGCCAACATTCATGCCAAAAAGTTAATGTATAAAATACTAAATTTTTATTGTACTATTTTATTATATTACTTATAAATTTTATTGTTTTATTTTGTTTTATTATTTCTATTTTATTATATCGTATTAATTTATTACTAATTTATTATTAATATAGCATTTATAACATATCAATTATCAATATTCCACATCGAAGTTCAAATATGTATGGCCGTGCTTGTAAAATTTAGTGTCCACACAGGGGAAGTGAGGAGCAGTGATAGCGATGGACGGCTTTAGCATCTCCGAATGCAAAATACGTTTGAAATGTTTTTTCAATACAGCTTTGGGATTAATTGCATCGAAATACAATTCAACAAAATAAAGTTGTTTGACAAATATTAGGTTGCTACTGAATTAAAAACAACGTAATAAATTAAGACTGGAAAAGTGACGAACACTACGCAAATATAACAATAATGGAAAAATAACAACGTTTTTTATCGTAGTTGTAAGTTTAAAAGATGGTTCGACGCACGTTTCGAGAGAACAAGGTCTCTCC
>QLNU02014802.1:142905659-142918853 GCA_006491805.2 Dysdera silvatica
GAGAGAAAAGAAAAAATTTTTAATATATAAATTTTATGATCTTGATATTATAAATGAAATTTTTATTAGTCTACTTTTTAAATTTTTGGAAGTTTATGAGTATTTTGGTTTAAGTTAATCTTAATTTTTCCTCTATTATCTCAAAATAAATAATTACGTAATTTATAATAAAAGGGGCCGGGGATGAAATTTTTTCAAGGGCCTCAAAAAGCCTTAACCAGCCCTGCGTCGTAGTTAAATTTTATTAACGTCGATAATAACTTAAGAAATGTCAACTGTGAAACTTTTGCGTTTAATTGTAAATAGTAAGCTTGTTTTATTTAAAATGTAATATTTTAAAATGTCTTTTGAAATTAGCCAATCATTACAATATGATTTGAAAAAAAACTGCCAAATTTGTAAATCTTGCTCCTAACGTGACGTAATAATCGTAATTAATTTTGGGGTGTAATCAAAAACTTAACTTCTTTGGTGAACAAAGCAGAAACTTGAATTTCTTCTAAGTTTTAAAAAAAATTAGGACGGCTTTACGCCGTCGATGCTTAATTGGCTAATTCCGAAAAGTGGCTGGTGCAGTTGTAACGCTATTGGCTTTTCTTTGATCGTTAATAACTTTTTTAATATGCATTTTTGAGAATTGTCTCTCGCAAACTTTTTGCTTAGAATCTTGCAAGGAATACAACTATCAGGAGATTGAACGGTCGATTCTTGACACCCTGTATATACATATATTATTTCTTAATTCGCGAGCAGGCGCGCCGATTAGAGGAACGCGAGAACGCGCGCGGGGTGCTTTACACCCCATCTGATTATATAGCATTATTTCATTAAAAACGTCCAATTTTACAGGGAACAATAAGTGGAATTTTCTCTTTGTCACCCTACCCCAAAAGATTGTGACTTTGAAGGCAACAGGAAAGAGTTTGGCCAGTTTCAGAAGCAAGGGTGGACTGTTCTTTTAACATATTGTAAGTTGTGGGATGTGAGATACCCAGTGAGCCTGCTCGCGGGTTAAACTTCTTTTACACTAATAGCTGTTTCGTTCATGTAGGTCGAAATTGTTGTACGTTTCATCGACTGGTTGATAGGTATGGCACAAGTGTAATAAAGACCATAGTGCTTTGAATAATATCAAGTTGTACCTAGTGCAAATTTGAGACCAACTGTGGTGAAGGGGGCACATCGTTTACATAGAATAAAATAAAAAAATTCTTTGCCTGTACTTTTTCGGTATTGGGACAACCGTTATATTTCATTATAAAGCTACAGGGTGTCCTAAAATGGACACCCCAACTTTAAACAAAAATAGTGCGAAAACGGCTAACGATAAAGCATTCATTTTTGAGGCATATGTATGTGACAGGGAGTAAAATTAATATAAGATAATGTCATTCTTTAGTTACAAATACTAATAATAGATGGCACTGCAGGTAATTCGACGCACTTTGTAAATTGATAACTTGCCAGACATTCTGCAGTCCACCGATACAGAACGAAATGTACAGGTTGTGGAATAAATTACTGATGGTAGACCTCGTAAGTCAATCCGAAAAACTACAGCTGAGGTAGGATTGAGGGAAACAGCAACACACAAAATATTGAAAACATGTCTAGACTTCTTTTCGTTTAGAATTCAAACCTATCAGCTGCTGACTCTTTCATCGGTGATGATTCATCTGATGTTCGCGAATGCCATGTTACAAATGATGGATGTTGACGACTTTGATGTCAATTCCATATGGTTTCCGAATGAAACCCATTTTTTATATTGATGGATGTGTCAATAAACGGATTTGGCGTATTTGGGGAAGTGGGAATCCGCATGTGTGTTTCCCGCACCCATTATCCACAACGCGTCACTGTATAAGCGGCCGTTCCCAGCAGAGGAATTATTGGACCATTTTTCATGCGTAAAATAGTTACTTCATCAGGCTACATACAACTATTGCAACAACTTGTAGTCATATAACATGCCGTGGATGATCCACCACTGACATCGTGGTTTATGCAAGATGATGCGCGACCACATCGGACTGCTGCAGATTTTAATTTCCTGAAAGAGTATTTTGATAATCGAGTAATTTCTCTCGACTACTCCCGCTCAAATGAAAAGGGAATGGATTGGTCACCACATTCACCAGATTTAAATCCTTGCGACTTTTTCCTACGGGGAAACTTGAAAGACAACGTATACAGTAACAACACTAGAACACTTGAGGAACTCGAAACATTAATTACCGATGCATGTGTATCCATTCCAGTTGACACATTTCATTGTAGAAATTTCATTGCCTGCTTATAGCGGACAAAATAGATCGCAAGTAGCGCCATCTATTATTCGTATTTGTAACTAAAAGCATTAACTTATATTAATTTTACTCCTTGTCACATACATATGCTGCAAAAATAAATGTTTTATCTTAACCGTTTTGCGGTTATTTTTGTTTAAAGTTGGGGTGTTCATTTCAGGATGCTCTCTAAATGCAGCAGCGTTAATTTATGCAATACTGAATAGTGCAAGGATGCAACAACTGTATGAACGATGTAATAATGAAATCCTTAATCAGAATTTATTCGTGTATAACACATTAAAATCATGACATACAAAGGATATAAGACAAAATAAATATGAAAACTTTTGTAGCCCGGGCTCATTTAATATCTGTTTCTCCGGAAGGTACTTTTTTTTAATTTATTTTTTAATTTGCTTTTAGAATTAATACGTCTGTGTAATACATAACATAAAGGATATTTTTATATCTGAAAGGAAACTTCAAGTTTTACGATTTCTATCTGATAGTAATTCTAAATCGAGGGGTAGCTCAAATGCAATAACTGTATTTTTATGTAATTTAGCAAGAAATCATTCACACGAAATTTGAAAAAATGGGAACTTTTCCCATCTTATAGATACTTCATTACTTTTCACGAATAAGCTTTATATTAACAGAACTTTGAAATACAGCAATTTATCATGAATGTTTTACAAAAACAATTCTTCCTCTTTCGTACTTTAATTCATAATGTAGTAGTTTTGGATTCTGAAGATTCGAATTTGCTTTGTTTATATGTGGAAAACAATTTTTCATTTTATTTCATTAATATTCCTTAATGAATTAGAAAGTATCTCTTGTTTTTTCTTATCCTGCTTATTATTTATGCATATATTTAATTTTCTTCTTACTTACACTCAACGTAGAACTACGTAAAATACATTAAATGTTAGTAAAATTGTAAATTTTTATGCTCGGCAGAGCGTATCGATTCATTTCGGAAAGCTGTTGCTACCCACCTGGAATCGACTCAATATTTATAATTTATATTGTAATTTATTTATAATAAATTTTTTGTCTTACAATATATTCACCATATTTTTCACATCAACTAGGTCTTTTTCTGGGTCTTGTCTCCAGCGTACTGATTTTATTTCCAAATCTTCATGAACGTAATTGGGACATTGGGGGGGAAAGACATTGTAATCTGTATCTCTACTGCCAGGCATCAAATTTGGCGCAGTATAGCCCAGATGCTCTTGCGCCATAAAAAATCCAAACAATCAATCATCTACCTCCAGGCGTCAAATCCAGCCGTATCATCACGTCTGGACAGCAGAAAATTTGAGGTACGCGACCCGCACGAAAGCGAACTTAAAAATTTCATCCCGCTAAGAAAGCTGTGGCTGAAGCAGCAGCTTTATCAGTGTCTTACGGCGCAAGGACAACAAGGGACATGACCTTTGTTTACAACGTCACTTTGGAAGCAAGGTCGCGGGATCTAAGCCATTCTGTGGAATTCGAGCTATTTAAGAACAGGGAACCAACCTCCTAGCTACAGTGAGCAAGTAGTCGACAAGCGGATTTCTTTTGGCACGGATGGGAGTCGAACTCCGTATAACGGTACGCTTGGTGAACGCGTTACCACTTGACCACCGCCGGGTCTAAGGAAACAGAGTTCCACATAGCCTTTTTGCTTGTCTGCTTCGTTGAATTTTTGCGGCGCTAGGACAACAAGGGTTATTCTGCGCCAAAAAAGGTGAAGTCGTATGTAGTTCGCTTATGTGCTACAGTGGTAACGCATTTGTCAAGGGTATTGTTATCTCAGGTTCGACTCCCAGCGGTTTAAAAGAATCACGTATGGTCTAATTGCTTACTGTACCAAGGGAATTAATTCCCTACGTCCTAAGAGGTTTGGATTCCTCGGAAAATGATCTGCCCTTGCTCCCTAAAACTCCATTTTTTTTTTATCCAGGAAAGAAAAAGACGATCCCTATGCTTTAATTCATTTGGACCAGCAGGGCTTTAGCTTGAACGACAATACGATTCTTTTTTCTCCTTATTTCCCTATTCGGCGTAAGAAACAAGACGTCGGCGCTTCAGTTACTTCCCATCTAGAATATCTCTGAGTGAAAAACCAAGCCTAACCATACCCTTAAGAACCTTCGCTTCTACTGCTAGCCTTGGTATTTTTTTTTCTTCTAGTGCTGGTTTGCTCTGTGGGCTCCTACAATCCAATTGCAAACGTTTGAAGTAATGCAGTAATTCCAACCAGTTGAAAACGATGTTTATTTACTGCTTTGAATGTTCAGAACAGTTAATTAAAACTCCAGAAAACTAAATGATTAAATAGTGTTAAAAAATTTAGTACGGCGTTTGGGCGGAGCCTCCGAGAGTAACGTGTGCACACTTCGATGGTAAAAGAAATACTGATTTGTTCTTAGAATTCGGAAAACATAATTACACATATTGTTGCCGAACATAAAAAGTGAAATTATAATTATGCAATACATGTTGCCAGATACGGAAAGTGAAATTATGTAGGTTTGGGAAGCATCGAATAAAAGAAAACAATTTGGCATATTGCCAATTTTAGCAATCGTAGTTGTTAAATTTTCGTTTCTTGCTATTCAAAGTTGCAACAGTCAAGGAATCCAGTAAACTGAACCTATAGCCTTTCTATTGTGGTTACCCACAGCTCCACCGTTTTTACTCTTTGTCGTAGATAGTTCTTTTCTATTCTCAAAATATGGCTCACCACTCGAGCCTTTTTTCACTCTGACGAGGGTTAACTTTTTTGCGTTTTTATCGCGAAAGGACTGCAAAGGTAATGTGTCGGAGACTAAAGGTCCATGAACTTCTATCTACAAAGGAACCAAACCCCCGGCTACGATGGGTAGAAAAATTGAACACGTTCTACGATGCTCTTGTAATTCGTTTCCGGGTTAACAGTATGCCACTACGCCACCACACGGCAGTGAGTGGAAGCATTTTTCCGAGGAATCCGAACCTCTTAAGGCCTAGGGAACCAAACCCCGGACTACAGTGAGCAGTTAATCGGTAAGCTTTTCTTTGCACCGTTGGGAGTCGAATTCTTTGTAATAAGTAGTTCTCTTCTCAAGACATGCCTTACAGCAGCCAATTTTCATTTCCTTTCACTGACAGGTGTTAAACTAAATTATTTCAATTAAAATTGACACGCTCCCCAGTCTTAAAGCGAGGGATGAAAAACCAATGATTTATTATAAACTAATAAATATAGTTAATTCAACTTAATGCCAGTAGTCATTCCTATGGGGTAAGATCAGAGCAATGACAAGAAATTTGAACTAAAACCAATCATATTACTACAGTAGAACCTGGGAATGTGTAACCAACGGAATGAAGTGGCCACCATTTATAAGCGAGAACTGGTAGGGGACATATTGTTAGTAGTGATTATACAAAAGTTTGTTATGTATAGTGACCATTTCTATGGTGACCACCATTTCAGCCCAGTCTCAAAAGGTTGTCACTTTAAGCAGGTTTTACTGTATTACTAAATGTCCTAAGAACGTGTTTCTTACGGAGCAACGTCATCAAAAGTCATACTGAGCCGGGAGCTGTAGTTTTTCGAAGAATCTCAGCCTCTTAAGGTCTGGGTGACCAACCACGAACTACAGTCAGTAGTTAATTGAAGAGGTTTTTTTTTTTGCGTGTTAGGAGTTGAACCTAGGCTATAACAGGACGCTAGACGTGTAAGTTATCAGTGCAGGCTCGCCAGTTACCTAGAGGAACTCGAACCCATGACCTCTTTATACCCAGTTGACTGCTGTTACTGAGTTACAGGCGTCGAGCCGACTCTCCCTGAGAGTGAATTTAAAGCTTCACTCTGGACAAGTTCGCAATTAATTGAGCAGTGATTGGACTGCTTTATATTCTTTCGCAGTGGGAATATAAAGCAGTCCAAGCATTGCTTTATATTCCATTTCAGAGGAAAATCTGGTCGATGCCTGTAGCTCACTGTGTGAGAGCAATTGACTGGCTATCCAGAGGCTGCGGATTCGGGTCCGACCAGCGTCGAAAAATTATCCTTCTCGCGAGTATTTTATAATCTAAAATTACCACGTCTTCGGCTATGATGAGATATGCTGATTTTAACAAATTATTCTCGATGTTTAGTTAATTATAAATATATTATTGTTGAATATATGAAGAACTCGTTTCCAAAAGGTGTTGAGTCATTTCTATCATTCTTTAATAAGCGTGAATTTTTGATAAGGGATTTATTTTTACTTATGTTTATTTTATATATTTTTTTATAAGATTTATTTTTTAAATTAACTTTTCTAAGGAATAATAAATCCTATAAAAAAAATTCACGTTTATTGAAGAATGGAAAAAAATTACAACGCTTTTTGGCCTAACTAAAGCTTTTGATACCATTAACCATGACCGATTAATTCACAAACTGACTCTTGCTGGTTTCAGGGGAATGGGTTTATCTTTGCTGCAAAGCTATTTATCTGGCATAGAATAAATGGTTAAACTAAATGGCCAAGTCTCGCATATCAGAAAACAGATGTAGGGTTCCACAGGGATCAATTTTGGACCCATTGCTTTTCATTTTCTATATTAATGACATCTTCCATCTTGAAGTTAATGCTAAAACTATCTGCTATGCTGATGACACATCAATCCATCATGCTCACATTGAGACTTTAATAAGAAATGTGACCCAGTCTCCCTATCATCACCCAATTTTTGTTAAAAATTTTTTAACATTAAATACCAACAAAACAAAATTTTTTCTTTTTACAAAAAAAAAAGAGTTCCCTATAACATAACATTCATGGTGAACAGCGAATGTATATCGCTCTCCAAAGAGGTAGATTTCCTGGGTGTTAAGCTTCAATCTAACTTGACTGGGAAAAAAACATTTCAAAAACGTTTGCCTAAAAATTAGTAGAAATATTGGAGCGATTAATAAAATTAAATACATTTTACCTTCAAATATTTTGGTCCATTTATATCACACTTTAATCGAATCTCACTTGAACTACTGTAAGCCTGTTTGAGCATCAGATTCATTTTCCCAACATAGTAAAACTTCAAAATAAATACATAAACATCGTTTACAATTCCATACCGTTCTCCTGCAATTTTGATATTCGTAAAAATCACAAGCTGCTGAATATTGGTGAAATTTACACGATGAGAGTCGTCCTAATTATGTTTCATAAAATAAATGCTAACCAACATTATCAACTCATTCCTCTAAAAACTCCTACATATAGATTTTCCACCCCTAATAGCTCCAACTTGATTCCGATTAAAGCCCGCCTTGAACTTTCCAAACGTCGACGAGGATACTCTGCTCCAACTCTGTGGAATGCTCTCTCAGCAGAAATTACAAGTATCCTCTCTCTGGCCACATTTAAAAAAAAATTATGTACTTATTTATTTTCAAGCTAGTACGACAGTAAGTCCAAATAGGACCCCGTCATCTTCTAACTTTTGGCTCTTAATATCCTTCATAAATTCCTCATTTCTTTTAAATTGTTATTGATTCATTATGTTATCGACTAAATAGATACTGATTTTTCTTAATTAATATTATTTTGAGAAGGGGAGAAAATAGGGGAATAAATTAAGAAAGAAGAAAAGGGAAGTAGGATGAGGTGAGAGGGTAGTGAAGTAATGGGGAAGAAATAGGGGATAATTTGAGAGGGAAGGGGTGGACGAGAGAAATGAGGGGATAGTAAGGGACGGGGGGGGGGAATATGTTCTTACGTTCTTGTGGTATATTGAATTTAAAAGGAGTTTGACCAAATCATTGTGTTTTGTGTTTTTGTGAGTTCTTGTTATGTTCAACGTTTTTATTGTGTTTGATGTTTCTTGTATTTTCGTATTGCTATGATTTTGTCACGTCTACAGAAAAGGAAAGGATGAAGGAATTTTTTTTTTATGATTATGATATTGTCGACTCATAGGGGCAGAACCGGCTTTGTCAAATTCACGTTTTTTCTGGTGTTGCCCTGGTGAGATATGAACCATATAATGTATAAAAATCTTGGATAGTCTGTATTTTCATATGATATTGAGCCGAATTTGTTTCAATAAATAAAAATAAATAAAAAATGAAACGAGCTTTTCACATGTTTAAAGTAAATCTCTTGAGGCATTACATAAAAAAAGACAAAATATTATATAAATTATTTCTTTTATATGAATGGAATATTTGCCAAGAATACTAAAAAAAAACCAACTAAAGTTAAATGAAAATCATTTAAACCACGAATAAAACTTATTTAGAAAAAAGTCTAGTCCGCAGCACCAAATCGTAAGAAGTGCATTTTGTAAAAAAAATAAAAATGCAAGAGCAGATGAAGAACTAATAATAGCATGTTTACAAATTTTTTGAACGTAACGTGCTTTTTTCGGGGAGACTAACACATCAGCTATATTCAATAGACAAATAGAATATTTTATATTCGAGATGCTGAAAATTTCTATTAAGACGTTAAAAAATATTTTTCTTTAAAAAAAAATCAACTTTGTTTCCACGGGTCTTAATAAACCAAAAAAAAAATCTATTGAGAAAATGGCTTTTTTTTTCCTCGCAAACGATTAAATTGGAATGCGTTATCCAGCACCTGATACTCTTGGAGATGCTTAAGCAAATTAGCTCAAAACAAATCACTACTACTTTACATTTTAACAAGAGGAAGCGGGAGTAATGAAAGACTGAAGAGGGAGAATACTCATATATTTTTCAGCAAATTCGTTTGCCACTAAGATCCACATTGGTTTCAAGATCATCATATTCAACTGCTGGAATGGCCTGGAAATAGCCCAGACCTTAACCCCATCGAAAATCTATGGAGCCGGCTAAAGAAGCTTGTTAGTCGGAAGCAACCCAGCAATAAAACACAATTAACAGAAGCAATAATTCAATCTTGGTTTCATATTATAACAGCTGCAGAACTAAAGAACTTGGTTCACTCCATGGGAAAGCGTTGTAAGGCCGTAATTAAGGCTAAAGGTTACCCAACTAAGTATTAACTGGTATGGTGAACATTTTTGTATATCTCATTTTTTCTATGTATATCACCTTTCTTCTTTATGAATGCTGTTCTATTAAAATACGATTCATAAATGTTATTGCATTACAATCTTGATTAAATTACCTTTCCAATGATATATAATTTTATAGTATTGGTACAAAAAAAAGTGGTGTTATTAGCCATCAAACCTCTAAAATAATCTTTTTTCAAAGGGTTTCCACAATTTTGTCCACTACTGTATATACGTTCGTAAAGAGATTATATATTGTCCTTCGTAGCTCAGTGGGTAGAGCCTCCGCCCGGCAAGTGGAAGGTCGTGGGTTCAGGTCCCACCGAAGGCAGAAATATTTATTTTCTTTCGAACGTTTCACCATCTAATCACGCCATACCATCGGCGTTGGTATCACTACGCCAATAAACGTTGATTGATTGACATTGTTGTTTGATTTAATCTGCGTAGTGTTCGATTTATATAAAATAAATACATATCAATATGCATATGTATAATTTTTTTAATCAATGATTATCAATATGATATATATATAAATAAATAAATAAATAAATAAATAAATAAATATATCTGGGATTACAGTATCGTCCTCGGCGGCCACCTTTCCGAATATGCTCCCACTCTGCCCAATCTACTATTAATTCCGAATCATATGCTCTTTTGTAAAGTCACATAAGTACCCCATAATTTTTGAAATGCTATGGCCCTGCTTACTTATAATAGTAAGTAAGTATTTACTATTGTAAGTAATGTTTACTTACTATTATTCCTTCATTTGTTATATGAAGGCTGAAATAGGTTATACATAAGTTTGCATTCATATAAAATATAGGTTATAAAAACATAGAGCGAGAAAAATTTCAAAATTATACATAATTATCTAAATTTATTTAAAAATCTACCTTCTCAAAAATATATAGTGCACCTTTTTATGTCATGATTTGTATGGAAAAATAATGATCATGACGTTTCCAATCATTAAGGGCCAACTGCTTCAGAAATTCTCATGCCTTAGTAATTAAATAAAATTAATTATGTCATTTTATTTGATTTTTACACATTCTACGAATGTTTCACAGCGTTTTTTCCGGTCCCCACTTGTTCTTAGGGAAAAAACAAACGTATAATTTCAAACTAAAGTTTATTCCAATTGTTTGATTAATTTAAGTTCCAAGAGAGCACTTTAAAGTTAATTAATGTGGGATTCTTTGTGCTTCACTGATTTTTGGAACAACATTTAAATAAAGATTCAACGTTTGTTTTTATCTTTAAGGAGCGTAAGGCCTCGGTATTGAGGAGTCCAAACAATTCAGTTAATTGAAGTCGAGATTCTCATTTGCATATTCTTGAGATCTTAAAATTCCAGTGACAAAAGCATTTGCCTGATTTCCTGAATGAAGAGAACGAAACAAAAAGCAGCTTCGAAGCGAAACACAACCGAAAATGAAGCCTCCATTTTATAGCGCTAATGCCATTCCTTCATACGCAACGTTTGCGTTTTGATGGTCTTTTGACACTCGAGCGGTTTTTTGTTGGAGATTTTGCTGTCGCTGAAGGTACATGGTCGCTGTTGTTGACCGACAGAGTTTTTAGCAAAGCGCTTTAAACCACATTTTGTTCCGAACCTGAACTATGCTCTAACGATTTTATAATTGCCAAGTCAGCGTTGATAAGACTTTTTTTTAAGTTTTCAAGGAGATAATGGCATTTACACTTAAGTTTTAAAACTTTGCTTCTGTTTTTGATGTTTAAACTTACAAATGCAGGCCAGTGATAGAAAGACAGCACTTTAAAATACGTTAGTTGTTTTTAAAAAATATTTCACACTTCCCAAATAAGAACATTAGCATAAGAAATACATAAAATTACTTTTAAACTGCAGTTTAAATGGAAAAAATGCTCAATGTGTCGGGGGCGGGGGGGGGAGATTTTTTTTTCAATTAAATATGCTGAAAAATATTACTTTTAGGAATATGAAGTCAATGAAGTATTGATTTGTATAATGAATTAAAATTCAAATATCCATTATATATGATGATATATATATATCATCATCATCATCATATTCAACCATTATCTATCCACTGCTGGATGAAGGTCTCTCCAAATGCTTTCCACACAAGTCTATCCTGGGCCATTCGTTTCCACGTCACCCCAACCTGTTTTCTTATTTCATCCACCCATCTAGTTTGAGGACGTTTTCTAGGTCTTCGGTGGTCTCTTGGAATCCAGTTCAGAATTTCTGTTGTCCATCGTTGATCAGTTCTTCTTGCAATATGCCCAGCCCATCGCCATTTCAGCCCTTTTACTTTAACAATGATGTCCTCTACTCTAGTTTGCTCTCTCACCCAAGTGTTTCTTTTTCGATCTCTCCTAGTTATTCCAAGCATGCACCTCTCCATGCTCCTTTGCGTTGTCTGTAACTTTCGTATTGCTCCAACTGTTAGACTCCATGTCTCTGATCCATAAGAGAGGACTGGCAATACACACTGGTTGAAGACCTTTCTTTTTAGACACAAAGGCAATTTCCCCTTCAGGATAAAACTGTTTCTTCCAAATGCACTCCAGCCAAGTTTAATACGTCTGTTGAGTTCTTTCATAATGTTGCCATCCATTGAAATCAGCTGGCCAAGGTAAATATATGAATCAGCAATTTCTAGCTCAATGTTGTCAACTTGTATTTTTGTTTCCTCTACAAAATTATTGAACATGATCTTAGTTTTTTGTAGGTTCATCTTGAGTCCAACTTCTTTACTTCTAGTTGAGAGCTCCTGTACCATGTCTTGGAGTTCTGATGGGTTCGTTGAAAAAATAACAATGTCATCAGCAAACCGCAAATGATTTAAATATTCACCATTTATTTTTATTCCCTTGTTATTCCAATTTATCAGCTGAAAAATCATCTGTAAAGCTGAAGTAAAAAGTTTTGGAGAAATGGTATCTCCCTGCCTCACCCCTTTGCCAAGTTTGATAGTTTTGGTATCTTTATGTAACCGAAATTTTGCACTTGCATTTTTATACACACGTTTCACCATGTCAATGTACACATCCTCAATGTCTGTTGATCTTAAAGAGTTGATGACTGCTGATGTTTTAATAGAGTCAAAGGCCTTCTCATAGTCAATAAATGCAACACACAATGGAAGTTCATATTCATGTGTTCTTTCAATTAATTCTCTTAATACTTGAATATGGTCCACTGTACTGAATCCACTTCGAAATCCAGCTTGTTCTCTTGGTTGAGCTGCATCTAATTTTTTCTGCAGGCGATGTGTTAGCACTTTTGTGAAGATTTTATAAATAGCAGGTAACAAGCTAATTGGTCGGTAATTTTTCAAATCCTCTTTATCACCTTTTTTATGCAAAAGAATTACTGTTGCAGAATCCCATTGGTTTGGTATGTTACCGCTGTTAAGACATTTGGTAAAGAATTTTGCAAGTATGTCTTCTACATATTCTCCAGCTTCTTTTAGGATATCTAATGTAATACCATCATCGCCAGGGGCTCTTCCTTTCTTCATACTTTTTATTGCAAATGAAACTTCTTCTTTTAAGATTTTAGGAGCTGTTCCTTCGACTATTTCAGTGTCTTCGTTTAATCCACTGTTACTTTCATATAGTTTTTTGTAGAATTCTTCAACTCTTCTAAGTATTTCTTCCCTATTTCTTGTTACGGTGCCATCCTCTCCTTTTAATGCAATGATGTGTTTCTTCCCAATAGACAAACTCCCTTTAACAACCCTAAGGCTCTTGTTATTTTCAATGGCCTTCCTTACTAACTCACAATTGAATTTTCTTATGTCTTCTTTCATGTTTTTGCGCAAAGTTTTACAAAGTTCTACATACTCGATCTTGCAACTGGTAT
>QLNU02014802.1:142918953-142934300 GCA_006491805.2 Dysdera silvatica
AGTTTTACGATTTCTATCTGATAGTAATTCTAAATCGAGGGGTAGCTCAAATGCAATAACTGTATTTTTATGTAATTTAGCAAGAAATCATTCACACGAAATTTGAAAAAATGGGAACTTTTCCCATCTTATAGATACTTCATTACTTTTCACGAATAAGCTTTATATTAACAGAACTTTGAAATACAGCAATTTATCATGAATGTTTTACAAAAACAATTCTTCCTCTTTCGTACTTTAATTCATAATGTAGTAGTTTTGGATTCTGAAGATTCGAATTTGCTTTGTTTATATGTGGAAAACAATTTTTCATTTTATTTCATTAATATTCCTTAATGAATTAGAAAGTATCTCTTGTTTTTTCTTATCCTGCTTATTATTTATGCATATATTTAATTTTCTTCTTACTTACACTCAACGTAGAACTACGTAAAATACATTAAATGTTAGTAAAATTGTAAATTTTTATGCTCGGCAGAGCGTATCGATTCATTTCGGAAAGCTGTTGCTACCCACCTGGAATCGACTCAATATTTATAATTTATATTGTAATTTATTTATAATAAATTTTTTGTCTTACAATATATTCACCATATTTTTCACATCAACTAGGTCTTTTTCTGGGTCTTGTCTCCAGCGTACTGATTTTATTTCCAAATCTTCATGAACGTAATTGGGACATTGGGGGGGAAAGACATTGTAATCTGTATCTCTACTGCCAGGCATCAAATTTGGCGCAGTATAGCCCAGATGCTCTTGCGCCATAAAAAATCCAAACAACCAATCATCTACCTCCAGGCGTCAAATCCAGCCGTATCATCACGTCTGGACAGCAGAAAATTTGAGGTACGCGACCCGCACGAAAGCGAACTTAAAAATTTCATCCCGCTAAGAAAGCTGTGGCTGAAGCAGCAGCTTTATCAGTGTCTTACGGCGCAAGGACAACAAGGGACATGACCTTTGTTTACAACGTCACTTTGGAAGCAAGGTCGCGGGATCTAAGCCATTCTGTGGAATTCGAGCTATTTAAGAACAGGGAACCAACCTCCTAGCTACAGTGAGCAAGTAGTCGACAAGCGGATTTCTTTTGGCACGGATGGGAGTCGAACTCCGTATAACGGTACGCTTGGTGAACGCGTTACCACTTGACCACCGCCGGGTCTAAGGAAACAGAGTTCCACATAGCCTTTTTGCTTGTCTGCTTCGTTGAATTTTTGCGGCGCTAGGACAACAAGGGTTATTCTGCGCCAAAAAAGGTGAAGTCGTATGTAGTTCGCTTATGTGCTACAGTGGTAACGCATTTGTCAAGGGTATTGTTATCTCAGGTTCGACTCCCAGCGGTTTAAAAGAATCACGTATGGTCTAATTGCTTACTGTACCAAGGGAATTAATTCCCTACGTCCTAAGAGGTTTGGATTCCTCGGAAAATGATCTGCCCTTGCTCCCTAAAACTCCATTTTTTTTTTATCCAGGAAAGAAAAAGACGATCCCTATGCTTTAATTCATTTGGACCAGCAGGGCTTTAGCTTGAACGACAATACGATTCTTTTTTCTCCTTATTTCCCTATTCGGCGTAAGAAACAAGACGTCGGCGCTTCAGTTACTTCCCATCTAGAATATCTCTGAGTGAAAAACCAAGCCTAACCATACCCTTAAGAACCTTCGCTTCTACTGCTAGCCTTGGTATTTTTTTTTCTTCTAGTGCTGGTTTGCTCTGTGGGCTCCTACAATCCAATTGCAAACGTTTGAAGTAATGCAGTAATTCCAACCAGTTGAAAACGATGTTTATTTACTGCTTTGAATGTTCAGAACAGTTAATTAAAACTCCAGAAAACTAAATGATTAAATAGTGTTAAAAAATTTAGTACGGCGTTTGGGCGGAGCCTCCGAGAATTACGTGTGCACACTTCGATGGTAAAAGAAATACTGATTTGTTCTTAGAATTCGGAAAACATAATTACACATATTGTTGCCGAACATAAAAAGTAAAATTATAATTATAAAATTCATCTTGCCAGATACGGAAAGTGAAATTATGTACATTTGGAAAACATCGTATAAAAGAAAACAATTTGGCATGTAGCCAATTTTAGCAATCGTAGTTGTTAAATTTTCGTTTCTTGCTATTCAAAGTTGCAACAGTCAAGGAATCCAGTAAACTGAACCTATAGCCTTTCTATTGTGGTTACCCACAGCTCCACCGTTTTTACTCTTTGTCGTAGATAGTTCTTTTCTATTCTCAAAATATGGCTCACCACTCGAGCCTTTTTTCACTCTGACGAGGGTTAACTTTTTTGCGTTTTTATCGCGAAAGGACTGCAAAGGTAATGTGTCGGAGACTAAAGGTCCATGAACTTCTATCTACAAAGGAACCAAACCCCCGGCTACGATGGGTAGAAAAATTGAACACGTTCTACGATGCTCTTGTAATTCGTTTCCGGGTTAACAGTATGCCACTACGCCACCACACGGCAGTGAGTGGAAGCATTTTCCCGAGGAATCCGAACCTCTTAAGGCCTAGGGAACCAAACCCCGGACTACAGTGAGCAGTTAATCGGTAAGCTTTTCTTTGCACCGTTGGGAGTCGAATTCTTTGTAATAAGTAGTTCTCTTCTCAAGACATGCCTTACAGCAGCCAATTTTCATTTCCTTTCACTGACAGGTGTTAAACTAAATTATTTCAATTAAAATTGACACGCTCCCCAGTCTTAAAGCGAGGGATGAAAAACCAATGATTTATTATAAACTAATAAATATAGTTAATTCAACTTAATGCCAGTAGTCATTCCTATGGGGTAAGATCAGAGCAATGACAAGAAATTTGAACTAAAACCAATCATATTACTACAGTAGAACCTGGGAATGTAACCAACGGAATGAAGTGGCCACCATTTATAAGCGAGAACTGGTAGGGGACATATTGTTAGTAGTGATTATACAAAAGTTTGTTATGTATAGTGACCATTTCTATGGTGACCACCATTTCAGCCCAGTCTCAAAAGGTTGTCACTTTAAGCAGGTTTTACTGTATTACTAAATGTCCTAAGAACGTGTTTCTTACGGAGCAACGTCATCAAAAGTCATACTGAGCCGGGAGCTGTAGTTTTTCGAAGAATCTCAGCCTCTTAAGGTCTGGGTGACCAACCACGAACTACAGTCAGTAGTTAATTGAAGAGGTTTTTTTTTTTGCGTGTTAGGAGTTGAACCTAGGCTATAACAGGACGCTAGACGTGTAAGTTATCAGTGCAGGCTCGCCAGTTACCTAGAGGAACTCGAACCCATGACCTCTTTATACCCAGTTGACTGCTGTTACTGAGTTACAGGCGTCGAGCCGACTCTCCCTGAGAGTGAATTTAAAGCTTCACTCTGGACAAGTTCGCAATTAATTGAGCAGTGATTGGACTGCTTTATATTCTTTCGCAGTGGGAATATAAAGCAGTCCAAGCATTGCTTTATATTCCATTTCAGAGGAAAATCTGGTCGATGCCTGTAGCTCACTGTGTGAGAGCAATTGACTGGCTATCCAGAGGCTGCGGATTCGGGTCCGACCAGCGTCGAAAAATTATCCTTCTCGCGAGTATTTTATAATCTAAAATTACCACGTCTTCGGCTATGATGAGATATGCTGATTTTAACAAATTATTCTCGATGTTTAGTTAATTATAAATATATTATTGTTGAATATATGAAGAACTCGTTTCCAAAAGGTGTTGAGTCATTTCTATCATTCTTTAATAAGCGTGAATTTTTGATAAGGGATTTATTTTTACTTATGTTTATTTTATATATTTTTTATAAGATTTATTTTTTAAATTAACTTTTCTAAGGAATAATAAATCCTATATTAAAAATTCACGTTTATTGAGGAATGGAAAAAAATTACAACGCTTTTTGGCCTAACTAAAGCTTTTGATACCATTAACCATGACCGATTAATTCACAAACTGACTCTTGCTGGTTTCAGGGGAATGGGTTTATCTTTGCTGCAAAGCTATTTATCTGGCATAGAATAAATGGTTAAACTAAATGGCCAAGTCTCGCATATCAGAAAACAGATGTAGGGTTCCACAGGGATCAGTTTTGGGCCCATTGCTTTTCATTTTCTATATTAATGATATCTTCCATCTTGAAGTTAATGCTAAAACTATCTGCTATGCTGATGACACATCAATCCATCATGCTCACATTGAGACTTTAATAAGAAATGTGACCCAGTCTCCCTATCATCACCCAATTTTTGTTAAAAATTTTTTAACATTAAATACCAACAAAACAAAATTTTTTCTTTTTACAAAAAAAAAAGAGTTCCCTATAACATAACATTCATGGTGAACAGCGAATGTATATCGCTCTCCAAAGAGGTAGATTTCCTGGGTGTTAAGCTTCAATCTAACTTGACTGGGAAAAAAACATTTCAAAAACGTTTGCCTAAAAATTAGTAGAAATATTGGAGCAATTAATAAAATTAAATACATTTTACCATAAAAAATTTTGGTCCATTTATATCACATTTTAATCGAATCTCACTTAAACTACTGCACCCCTGTTTGCTCATCGGATTCATTTTTCCAATATAGCCGTCTTGCAATACTTCAAAACAAATACATAAACATTATTTGCAATTCCATGCCCTTCTCCTGCAATTTTGATATTCGTAAAAATCACAAGCTGCTGAATATTGGTGAAATTTACACGATGAGAGTCGTCCTAATTATGTTTCATAAAATAAATGCTAACCAACATTATCAACTCATCCCTCTAAGAACTCCTACACGTACATATCCCACCTCTAATAGCTCCAACTTTATTCCGATTAAAGCCCGTCTTGAATTTTCCAAACGTCGACTAGGATACCCTAGAGCTCCAACTCTGTGGAATGATCTCCCAGCAGAAATTACAAGAATCTATTCTCTGGCCACATTTAAAAAAAAATTATGTACTTATTTATTTTCAAGCTAGTACGACAGTAAGTCCAAATAGGACCCCGTCATCTTCTAACTTTTGGCTCTTAACATCCTTCATAAATTCCTCATGTATTTTTTTAAATTGTTATTGATTCATTGTGTTATCGACTAAATAGATACTGATTTTTCTTAATTATTATTATTTTGAGAAGGGGAGAAAATAGGGGAAGTAAATTAAGAAAGAAAAGGGAAGTAGGATGAGGTGAGAGGGTAGTGAAGTAATGGGGAAGAAATAGGGGATAATTTGAGAGGGAAGGGATGGACGAGAGAAATGAGGGGATAGTAAGGGACGGGGGGGGGGAATATGTTCTTGTGGTATATTGAATTTAAAAGGAGTTTGACCAAATCATTGTGTTTTGTGTTTTTGTGAGTTCTTGTTATGTTCAACGTTTTTATTGTGTTTGATGTTTCTTGTATTTTCGTATTGCTATGATTTTGTCACGTCTACAGAAAAGGAAAGGATGAAGGAATTTTTTTTTTATGATTATGATATTGTCAACTCATAGGGGCAGCATCGGCTTTGTCAAACTCACGCTTTTTCTGGTGCTGCCCTGGCGAGATATCAACCATATAATGTATAAAAATCTTGGATATTGTGTATTTTCATGTAATAGTGAGTCGAATTTCTTTAAATAAATAAAAATAAATAAAAAATGAAACGAGCTTTTCACATGTTTAAAGTAAATCTCTTGAGGCATTACATAAAAAAAGACAAAATATTATATAAATTATTTCTTTTATATGAATGGAATATTTGCCAAGAATACTAAAAAAAAACCAACTAAAGTTAAATGAAAATCATTTAAACCACGAATAAAACTTATTTAGAAAAAAGTCTAGTCCGCAGCACCAAATCGTAAGAAGTGCATTTTGTAAAAAAAATAAAAATGCAAGAGCAGATGAAGAACTAATAATAGCATGTTTACAAATTTTTTGAACGTAACGTGCTTTTTTCGGGGAGACTAACACATCAGCTATATTCAATAGACAAATAGAATATTTTATATTCGAGATGCTGAAAATTTCTATTAAGACGTTAAAAAATATTTTTCTTTAAAAAAAAAATCAACTTTGTTTCCACGGGTCTTAATAAACCAAAAAAAAATCTATTGAGAAAACGGCTTTTTTTTCCTCGCAAACGATTAAATTGGAATGCGTTATCCAGCACCTGATACTCTTGGAGATGCTTAAGCAAATTAGCTCAAAACAAATCACTACTACTTTACATTTTAACAAGAGGAAGCGGGAGTAATGAAAGACTGAAGAGGGAGAATACTCATATATTTTTCAGCAAATTCGTTTGCCACTAAGATCCACATTAACGCACTTACAACCGATGCTTTTCCCATTAGTTTAGTTATTAACCAACTGCAAAATAAGAATTTTCTGTTTGCAGCAAAACAAGAAAGCTCTCATGCTTTAAAACTCGAATAGCAACCACTTCAAAGAAAAGATGAGCGAAAAAATAGAAATTGTTTAAAAGCATTTACACGAATCTTGGCAATCATTTTATATTTTTTAGTTTTTGTTTATTTGCTAAAATGGAAAGTACTTTAAACATGAGTATTTTGGAAATGGTTTAAAATGGAGGACCCGTATTAATACGACCATTCAAAGACTTTGACATCAACGTATGCGAAGGTATATTGCTATTTATCGAACATACAAATCATTGCATCGTATTTTATACATATAATTGCATACTAATTATATACAATCACATAATAGAAGAGAGGTCAGAATCAAGTATTACACAAGTACTTCCCTAAACTTAAATATTTATAATTAATTATTATAATCTATTTAAGACGTAAAAATAATGTTATTGGATTCAATGCTGAATTATAAAATATACAAATTATTTATTAATGGTTATACGAATAACGGAGATTAAATATAATGGCTAAAAGGGAAAAATAATGGTGTGAGGGAAATTTTGGCTCTTTCTAAAAAACGGCCAAGTTCTTGTCTCCCGGCTAGATTACGCCGCCCATTATTTATACAAAAGTAGGGCTTTTGATAAACGGTTATATCAAATAGCAGTTATAGTGAATAAAATCCTTAGGTTCATGATATTTGTGAAAACTGAGTTCGACTGAATATAAACAGCTTGTTTATTACACATGCACGTAACATGTCAGTTAAGATTTCGTGCATGTGACTTAACTACTTTTAAAAAGAATGGATTCTAGTTTTAGAAAGTGACAATTTATTTCGTAGTTCAGCGAAAGATGACATGTAAAAGTTTAGAGCTGGTGAAATATTTACGGTTCGTATGGGTCCAGAGAAGTTAAGAGAAGGCGTATGTGCAGTACGCAGGATTTCAGAACTTTTTAGAAACTAAAGATTTGACAAGTTTGACACAATTTTGTACAGAATAATGGTTGTTTAACAAATTTTCGCATGTGATTTTTCTTGTAATATACTGAGATGAAAATGAATGCCACTTTCTTTTGTAGAAATGCGGTGTTCAAATGCTCTTCCGTTTTCAAAGCTAATGTTCTTAAACTTTCACAATAATAGCCCAATTCGAACTTTCTGTGTCTTAACTGATAAGTTCGATGCACAGTGTCGGAATGTTGTGTAATTCGAGCATAAATTTGAACTTTAAGCTCGGTTATATTTTGCTAAAATAAAACAGGAGAAACATATTTCAGTAAAAGAGTTTGAGTTCATATATATATATATTATTGCCTTCTCACTGCTCAGTAGACATCTCCAAGAAGGTCACATTGATGTGCAGTGTCTTTAAAAACCTAAAGGACGAGGAAGAAGCAAGATGTCTTAGGCTCTTATGATTCCTCGTCTTCTTCAGGGACCCACATTTAGTGCATTCCGTCTTCTTGTCCTTCTTCATGTTGATAGACACTTTTACCAAAAATACAGAGAAACAGCCGAGATTGCTTTCCAGATACCAGAGATGGCATTTGAAAGTGATTAGTGCCGCCTTGCCGATCTTCTCTTTTAAATCTTTGTGGCAGACAAGGTCGTGTAGAATATTAAGATCATTTATAGCGACGTCAGAGGCTTTTGGAGCCTCAATCCATATTCTGCAGCAGATGAGTAAAATGAAGAGAGACTTCACAGATACCAGCTTCCTCATTCTGTGTTAGTTTCATGTGTTTCCTGAATATAAAAATCTTGAGCATACAGATAACCTTCGCCTTCCACAGAGCATAGTGGAAGGCTTCAGGCTTCCTGATTGAAGTGTAAAGTTCCCCAATGAGACAATACAATGATAGGTTACACAACTCTGCATAATCGTAGCAGGTATTCTTTGTCATCAGACTAATCTTAAGGGTGGATGCGGTAGCAGTTCGTCAATTTTTCTAGCCTTCTGTTTCTAATTTTAGATCTTAAAATGAAATGGAAGCTGTCTTTTGGGATTAAAGGCCACTACAGACGAAAACATTTGAATGTCTCGATGTCTGGTTCAGAGGAGGATGCCATTACAGATTTTAAACTGCAGCAATGATCCACTCCATGATGTGATGTTCATAAGCTAGGTGGAGGAGTGGTCTACCTAAATCATTCTTAATAAGATGGCAACACCCTGAACGAATCCCTGTGTTTGTATGACTATGTTTGTCATGTCAAAAGAAAGAGCTTCAACATGTTCCTCCAACTTCCGTTCCCGAGTAATTCGGACAGTTTATTTTTTGCCATGGTAGCTCCTATACCTCACGACAGATTCTGTACAGCAATTAATTTTTCATATTTGATGTCTGGACTGAAAACCAGAATGAGGTAAACAAACAGTTCACCTTTAAGACCCCTTTTCCGGCTGTTAGACCAGGTAACAGTTTGCTATCCCAGTGGAGGACCAAGGAAGCATCCTTCTTCTCGACTTCACTGATGAAGGAATTCTTCAGGACAGCTGTTGTTTTAGATACCTGTTTCCTTGCATGCCAAACGGAGTTATCGGAAGGCGCCATTTTCCCATTTTCACATCATTCACACATCTGTTTTTTTTCGCTCTCTATTATTTAAGTCTTAACTTTAATTAAAAAAACCGCCAAATGAGGGAAGATTTTTTTTTAAATAGGAGCTAATTTTGCGAATTTAAAACTGAATTTTGGATCCAGAAAAGTGGTCCTCATTTTTTTTTTTTAAGTTTGGACTTAGAAAATTTTCGGATCATGATTCCTTGATAATCTTGAGCCACCTTTAAATATTTAATATCGACTTGTAATCTCGCACAGATGGTTTTTAGCAGAAAATGAACTAAATTACCAACATGCCTCATGAGTTCTTTAACAATGAAGTTTTGCCATGCTATCGTGGATCACCCTACTAATACATACACTTACCGAGTTTAAATTTCAGAAAAATTAGAAGTTTGCAAACGTATCACGTTTCGTTGATCACATTAAGACATTTACCAAATAGCAACAAGCTGGAAATAGCTCAAATAGCCACATAAAGTGTTTTGGAAGCAAAATGCAGATAAATTAACGATTTCACCGCATTTTAATGGCATTTCTAGCATCTGGGTCATTGGATTTGCAGTTGAAAAACAGAGGCCCAGTACTATGCAGATAAACTTCACGCTGCTTTCTATTTGCTTTTTATGGCACAAGATTAGTACAAAACCGTAGGGTGGGAGTGTCAATGGGGCAAAAACCCCGGGCGCAAAATTCTTAGGGGCGCAAAATTTCAACATTGAACTGGTAGACGGGAATACTAACGGATTTTAGCGGGTGCAATCCTTATCTCGGGACGCTGGCAATCCACACTACGCTGCTGGGTTAGTAAAGAGTATGTGGCGCCGGAAGTTAAAATTTTCCGAAGGATTCGAACTAGACTGCGAATAATCATAAATAAGTGATTATAATAGATTACATTTTCGCGTAATCACATCTGTAATTGTAATTGAATGTTTTGAAGTAGCTGTAATCTGCAATATAATCATAATCACACTTTTAAATTTCATTTAATCATAATTGTAATCATCTTTTTAAATCTTAAATAATCGTAATCGCTATGATTATTTCCGATTGCGTGTAAATAATCGTGATTATAATCTGCAATTGTAATAGTGTTTATGTGTATTCATAGTCGTAGACGTAATCGAAAAATGAAAATTGCCTGTAATCGTAGTCAAAATAATGATCCAAATTTTGATACTTAGGTAATTGTAATCGTAATCATATTCCTATTATGGTAATTGTAATCATACAAACCAATGGTAATCGTTCCCAAATCTGATCTGAACCTCTCTTAAAGGCTCAGAAGCAAATTCCCGGACTATAATGAAGAGGGAGCCTTTTTTTTCACTATTGGGAGATCGGATCCTGGTTTACAGAACACCAGGTGAACCCTTTACCTAGCGCAGTATAGCCCAGATGCTCTTGCGTCATAAATCCAAACAAACGAACCCTTTACCACTGCACCACAGAAGGACTTCTTTTTCGTCGCTTTATAAGAAGCGTTTTCTCTTTTGGAAAGAGCATTGCAGGAAAAAATATCGATGGTTTTATACCATCTTCCATTTCTGACCCAAATATCGTTTGTAAGCTTTACGGCGCAAGGACAGCCAGTGTTAGGCTGCACCGGAACTGTTATAGCCAAGAGAAACAACCCCCGAACTACAGTGAGCAGTTAGTCGGTTAGTGTTCTTTTTTACAGTACCGTTGGGAATCGAACCAACATGCTACATTTTTATTTCCAGGGAGCTTAAAAAGTAAGCACTGTTCTCTTATACTTATCTGGATCCACTTTAACTGAAATGTAAGTAACGGAAAGTAAAAACAGCCCTACTAATAAGTAGATATAAGGAAGAAAAGGCTTTCAGGGGGGTAAATATGCTAATGGAAAAGCGTGAAAAACAGGCATTGCATAAAATGCAAGGTATTTTATAGATTGTTGGTATTTTTTTTATGGTAAAAGGACAGCAAGGGCTATTCTATGTTTGTATTCTATAGAATGCGTGACGTTTAGGTAAAGTACGAAATGCCTGTTTTATTTTAATATTTTGCATATTCCCCTAGGGCACTGAATATGTATGATTATATTGCATATGTGCATGTTGCATAATGTATCGTACATGTACATATTGCATATGTACGATTGTTGTCGCATGAATATATAATAACTCAGGAAGCCGACTTCAAGAGGACGATACATTTATTGCGAATTTTAACGCAGATTCCCCTTGCACAAGTACTTTTTTTTATGAGATCCCCTCGTGGGTTTCAGGGTCTCGGCCAGAACGAGCGAGATCTTCACTATTTTCCGCCCTGAGCACCACAAATTTAGTGAGATGATCTTGGTATACTATTATAAACTAGTGTTCATTGTAAGAATCAGTGGTGTAATCGAGGCATAGCGGTGCTAGGCACTTATTTTTGAGGCATAGCGGCGCTAGGGCACTTATTTTTGAGGGCAGGCGGCGCTAAGGAAAATTTTAGGAAATCATACATTTTACGTAAAAAATTCTGTTCAAGTTGTAAATAAAAAATATGTGAATTCTACAATTCTGTAAAGAAATTTTTTTTAGAGCAATGACCCTAAAATTTTGAATAAATCAACTAAGAATCGAGAAAATTTAAACAAAACTCTAGTCTGGAACAAGTATCACAGACTGTGTTCTGAAAATAGAAAACGCTACAATGCGTTGTGTGACACAACGAAGGCGGCAAGAGCGTAAAGGCGGTCTTCTGGCTATCTTTTTTAATTGTTTTATCAGCTCACTTCAGAGGTTATTATTCCTGGTTTACTTCTGCTCGGGCACATGGGTCTGTATCACATTATTATTATTATTATACGTTTATATATCCCGAAGATAGATGCTGTGTACAATCCAGAGGGACATTTGGGGGGGTTTTGCAATGTCAGCTCGACAATCCATACATAATAATAATTTCTGCCCTTATCAGATTAATGGGCTGTTGACTGGTTAGGGGGTTCCCTGATTGCCCCCATTGATCCACCCCTGATTTAGAAGAACGCTAGGCTATTTTTTTTCCAGGACTAAACCACTGGTCAGGATGTGGCTGAATGTCTATGAAATCGACCTGGCACTGGGGAAACTAACAAAAGGTGAATATACATTTCAATGTAATGACGAGTAATGTTCTTGTGTGAGATTTCTTTCAACATTCCTCCATGTCCTCCGTGGCCAACGGCTAAACGAGCTTCATGGGTACATTAAACAACTTAACCATCTGCACCGTAAACCTGGATTTCACTGACGGCTTCCTTAATAGGATAAATCAATTTGTTTTTGTTTTCTGTGAGTATTACATCATAGCGATTCATCATCCAAAAGTCACGTGGTTTCTTCTTAGTAGCCGCCTTAGCATTTTTCACATCATTCACCAACTTTTTTTTTTAGCGAAGATTTGGTTAGAAATCTCAGTTTTTAGCAGTATTGACTCGAACTTTAGATAGTTTGTATTAAAGTCGCAGTTGCATGACAACATGTCGTGATTTCTGCCCGGACAATACTCTGCCATTTTGCATGCAGCAGGACTCAAGTTGAAATCGCGTTTTTCTTACGGCCGAAGAAAGTCAGCAGAACAAATAGCGTAAGTATTCTGGCTCTGTTTCAGGCGAGAGTTGAAAGTCACGTGACGCCTTGAGACATCCAATGTAATTGTCAAAAGTATTTTATACTTTGCAGTCTTGCCTTTTGGCATTCTATAGAATGCTAAGGAAATGCGTGAAAATCTAAGTGTTTGAAATATCGACGTCCCACTTTCGGTGTTGTACCTAGGTTGTTGTGCCTAGGTATTTTACACAATGTCTAATTTCACATTTTGCCGAAAACACATACACCAGAGGATCTATTTCTTTTCCACATTTTGATTAATTCACGTGAATATAGATTGCTTTTTAGAGTAATCGTGCTTTTTAATTCAATAAATGCTTTATCAAAAAATTCGTGTTTTTTCTCAATGCTACTTAAAACTAACATTTGTTAAAAAACAAAAACAAAATACAGAAAAATTACTTAGTTATCTGGTCCCCCCGAACGCAAAAATATTTTTCTTTCGAACGTTTCACCATCTAATCATGCCATAACATCGGCGCTGGTATCACTACGCCAATAAACGTTGATTAATATTGTTGTTTGACTTAGTTATTTCTTAAAAGTTTTTTTTATACGAGAAAATTCATTACTTAAAAATCAAAACATGTGACGTCTTCATAAGCCTAAGGAGAAAGTTAATAAGGGGGGGCTACAGAGCGCTACAACACTATCATCATCATCAACAACAACCATTTTCAATCCACTGCAGGATGAAGGTCTCTCTGTTATCACACATACACGTAGTACGATGAAAGAAATACAGAGGAAGCAGTCTTAAGGAGACACGGGACCTTTGAAATAGTCAAAAATATCAAAATTGGCAAATTTTTTGCCCCCCCTCCAAAAAAAGGAAATGATACCAAAATTATTTCAATCGATTAATATTTAAATAAGTTACGAGGCATTTAAAACTATAGTCCATTTAAATTGACACGCCCACAAATTATGCAATTTACAACTATCGACTCCTTTATTTCAATTTTTTAAAACTCTATTGCCAGAGACAGGTACAAACACACGGCTTCAGTTATTTTAGAAGATGTTTTTTCTTTCTAAGGATTGGCAACATCCGTAATCGGGTTGTTTACAAGCCAAATAGGTTGTTTACATTTTACTCCAGCTTTCCGCAGATCTCTTTGCTCGAAAAGTAATCATATTTTATTACTAAATATTTTGTGGCTTATTCTTTGTATTTTTTCATCGTTTTATCCTGGTGATTTGTTTTGATTGACTTGTTTCATTAAAAACTGGATCGTTTGAGCACTTGATGGCATAAACCCAAAGGCTGGCCAAACAAACGTAAACAAACAGCACTTGCGAAGGCTCAGAAGAGGTGGGCGAAGAAAACCATCACTGAAATGGACCAATCTCGTAATGAGGATTCCGATCTCTCAATAGTGTATCATGCAGGTGCAAAAAATTCTTCTGATGTTGAAGGCAAAAGCGAAAAAAAAAAAAATAGGTCCATTTAAAAGTTTGAGAAATAATGAACAAAATAACACTACCATAATCAGTAAGAATGTATGGTCGTAACTGTTGAAAGGATTGAAGTGTATGAAATGCCTGGGTGAATGTTTAGATGTCAAAACGACTGATGGCTATGGATATGCAAGCAAAACTAGAAGTATGTACAGCGTGTAATGCAAAATACGGAAATACTTTTTCCAGTCATCGTGTCAGTGAACGTAAATTTCAAATCAACAATGACATGGTCGAGGCAGTTTTAAATCTTGGAAAAGGCCATACTGCTATGGAAACTTTTTCTATCTTTGGTTATTCAATCAATGAATAGAAAACCCTTTGACAAATTCCTGATGAGACTTGCTGAAGAAGGCAAAAGTGTTCGAGAAAATGTTTTGAACATGGTTAGAAAAATCATTCGCCGTGAGCATGGAAACGTTGATTTTTCAGTGCAAGAACACGCAGCGATAGATATAAGTGTATCGTTCGATGCTACTTGCGCAGAAGCAAGGATTTAATTCCAACTATTATATCGCCTGTATGATAGACATATTGACGGGACTTGTAATTGACTTTACAGCTTCATCAAAATATTGCTACCATTTAACTATGACCGACAATGATCTGAGAAATGAATTTGCTGAGTTTTTCTTCTGGTTTGAAGGGCATAAAAGTAGCGGAGAATGTCAGTCAGTTCATCCAGCTCAATGGAGATGCATGCAGCAAGAATGCTGTGGAAAGGATCTGTTGAAAACTGTGGTATGCGCCATACAACTGTTGTCAGATGGGGACTTAAAGACGTATTTTCAGTTACCGAAGGAAAATATTTACGGTGATAATGTAACAATAAGGAAAGAAGAATGTGTAAACCATATTGCGGAGTGGCTTGGTAGGGGTTTATGCAATAAAGGAAAGGAGTGGCGACTAAAGGAGATATGTCTTGGGGGAAGGAAGCGAGGAAATTTAAAAGAAGTTATTTCAAAATTGACAAATTATTACAGAAAGGCAATGAAGGAGCATGTCCCAAATATAAATAAAATGAACTGTAATATTTGCATCGTTGTATCACTGTATATCGAGAGATGCTAAACCACATCATACAAAGTGCCCTACAGGCGAAAAATCCTGGTGCTTTTATAAAGCACCAGGAAAACCAGTTGCTAGTCATTCTGCAATGAAAACACAATTGTCAGAAAGCGCTGTAGCCAAAATCTTACCCGTTTATCAGAGATTAGCTGCTAACGATTTACTGGAGGGTTGCACATCGAGCAAAACGCAGAATGCTAATGAAAGTGTGCACAGTGTAATTTGACGATACTGCTCAAAGGATTTATTCGTATCAAAAAAGAGAAATGAGAGTTCTGCAACATCTGGAGTAAGGTAATAAT
>QLNU02014802.1:142949151-142974621 GCA_006491805.2 Dysdera silvatica
GGATGTAGAAAAATTAGGAAAGAGGGAGGCAAAACACCTTTACTTGGCTAGTGTAATGCTAAATTTCTTTTTAATTGTGGGGGGGATGGAGTGGGTGCCACCCCATGTATGACCTTTATCATATGCGTATCCAGGATGTTTGTTTGTTTGTTTGGCTTTTTTATGGCGCAAGAGCATCTGGGCTATACTGCGCCAAACATGGTAAAATCAAAGACTGTAGTAAAAACCAGTACTTTTTAAAAATTTTAAAACGTGCGTATGGTCAGCATGGTCATTTAAAATGTCAGAGAGTGATGAAGAGTTAAAAGTAAGAGTGCGGGCAAGTCTATAATAGGGGCATTGAGTTAAAATGTGTAAAACACTCATGGGTTCATTGCACACTTAAGTAAGTGGGCAAGTAAGCAATTTCTTATTCCTTGCCACGTACATCAGACCATACAAACGATTTGCTTGGGAAATGGAAAGAGAGCAGTAGCGATGCTAGTAACGGGGCTCTCTTTCCGGAAGACAAAGCAAAGGATTTCTCGTATTCAACAAGAAACAATAACGATATAGATTCGCGCGTACAAATCCGCATTGTTATTAAGAGATTTACATTCGCAGGTGTATCACATTTACAGAGTTTATGAGCAGAGTCTTGACTCGAAGATGTTACAAGTGAAGGTTGAAGTCCAAAGGTGGAATCTTTGTGGGCTGCAGAGTAAGAATGTTTTTCCTTGTAGCCTGGACCGAGAGAAGAAGTAGGAGAAACAAAAATAGTAGAAAAATGTAAATGAATTTTGAGTTGACCGTTGCGGGTGCAGTTTTAAAGGACATTTAAAAGGAAAGGCAGACAAAAGAAAAATGGAAAAGGAAGAGCAGGGAGAGCAGAGGAGGGGGAAGAACTGAAAACTAAAAGGAAAGAGTGGGAAGGCAGAAGTAGCAGGCAGAGCATACTTGATTTAAGTACTAATCAAAGATTTTGGCTTTAAAGGCGTGAAAAGACAGGGCTTTAAATTCTTGAGGGATCGAATTCCAGATTTTAGAACCCGTAACGGAGACACTGTGTGTTTTATAGTTTGTGCGAGTCCGCGGTAGCCTGATATCGTCCTGGTGACGTGTATTGTAATCATGTGTCGTCTGTGAGATGGAGAAAGGTAAAACTAGGTCACCTTTTGTGACTTTGTACATAAGGAGTGCAAGTTTATATTTTACTAAGAGAGTGAAAGGAAGAATGCGCCATAATTTAAAAAATTGGCCAGCGTGTTCATGGAAGCCTGCAAAGTTAACTATTCGCATAAGCTTTTTTTTTTGCGTTCCTATCAATTGCCTAAGGGAAGTAAAATATGTGATTCCCCAGACCTCAAGACAGTAGGTAAGTTTTGAATAAAATAAAGAATAGTAAAGAATCATTAGGATATATTGAGGAACGACATGTCTGAATCTCAAAAATATTCCCAGGAGACTGCTAAGAGAATTGGTGAGATCGTTAATGTGTTCTTTCCAGGTTAAATTTGAATCGAAAATTACTCCAAGAAGTTTGGCTGATTTCGTTTCCTGAAGGATGGAGTTGCGGAAAGTAATAGGAGAACTGTTAGGTAATATTTTTTGCCGGGAATGGAAGATAACGTAGTTAGATTTTGCAATGTTTAGCTCTAGTTTGTTAACGTAAAGCCAACGTGAAATGTTATCTAAATCTTGGTTGACTTTTTGCACTGTTTCTTCGATATTTTTTCCCGATACCAGAAGTGTCGCGTCGTCAGCATAAAGAAACAGCTGACTATTCAGGACAGCTTGGGGCAAATCGTTGATGTAAAGAAGGAAGAATAGCGGAGCTAAACAGCTTCCTTGAGATACACCAACGCAAATAGTTTTGCGAGTTGAGGGAGTTTTACCTATGAAAACTTGCTGTTGCCTATCAGAAAGGTAGCTGTTCAGTAATTTTAGAGGTGTACCCCGAATACCATACCGTTCTAATTTCGTCAGTAAAATGTCATGCTTAACATTTTCAAACGCTCTTTGGAGATCTCTTTGCATTCCTATTACAAAATTGCTTTTGTCTATTTCGTCAGAAATCATCTCTTTGATATTAAGGAGGGCGGTAGTTGTTGACCTATGTTTTCGAAAGCCGAATTGATGTTTGTAAAGTAAGTTTTTACTTTCGAAATATGATTCAAGTCTACTGTGTAAAGCCTTTTCAAAAATTTTGCTAATAACTGGAAGGATAGAAATAGGATGATAATTCTGAATGTCAGATGGGTCGCCTTTTTTAAATATAGGAATAATTTTAGCCATCTTAAGCTTCGAGGGGAAAATACCCTTATTGAAGCTGATATTGATTAAATGCGCAATAGCATTTGCAAAGAAATCTGGGTTGGCTTTAACAATATGCGGCGGGATATTATCGAGACCTGTGGACTTGGAACTAAGAGCAATAATAGAGCGCTTGACCTCGTTTCTGCTCAATGGTTTAAGGAAGAAAGAAGACCCGGCGGCGGGGAGGGGTTCAAATACTTCTGAGCGGTGCGGGGGAGTGGGACTACTGTTGGGAGGGGGGGATCGTTTGCAAAAAGTTCGTTGAAGCCGTTGGCTATTGTATTAGTTGTGTGGAGCTCAGTGCCAAAGGCATTGATTTTGGTGGGGAGGAGATTATTTGATTTTTTGCGGTTTAGGGCCTCGTAAATTGTTTTCCACGTAGATTTGTTGTCTCCGAGTGAGATTTTAAACTTCGCATCAAAGTAGTTCCTTTTGGCTACTCTCAGGATTGTAGTTAACAAATTTCGATAAGAAACATATTTTGATTTTAAAAGGGGGTCAAAAGGACTGTTCCTGTATTTAGCATGAAGCCGATCCCTATTGATGATGGATTTCAGGATACCTCCTGTGATCCAAGGCTTTCTTGGAGTGCGTTTATAAGACTTATTAGTTAAATATTCGGAATTTTTTAAAGCCCCAGTTACCCCTTCTGTGAGAATATTGTAAGCCTCGTTGGGATCGAAACTGTTGTACATCGCGTCAAGCCAGTTTGCATTGTTGAGTAGTGAGGAAACTTTTTCTAGGTTGTAGGAAATTCTCGGGGTTTTACGATCAATAGTGCATCTTGGTAGTAAATTCGATATTTTAATAAATACCGGAAAATGATCTGAGATTCCCGTTTGAATTATGCCTGCCTGAAATGGATAGTCGGTGATGTTGGAATAAATATGATCTAGGAGGGTTTTTGACACGTCTGTAACTCTGGTAGCTTTATTAATGAAGGGAATGCAGCCGTGGGAAGCAAGGATGTTAGATAAAGAACGGTTAATAGGGGTGTTCTCGAGCGAATTTATATTAAAATCACCGCAAAGTATTAAATTCGATTTTGAAAAATTTTGGAAAAGAGAAATTTCAAGTGCTTTAAGGAAGTCGGCTGCATTGTTGTTTGGTGAACGATAAATAACACCCACAGAAACTGTATTCAGGGGGAATAAGTATTTATGTCCAGAAAGAGTGATTCACAGGAATCAATTGGGCCGACGTTTTTAATTTTGTAATTAACCGTTTTATGCACGTAAATGGCTACACCCCCGTGAGAGCTGTCTGGTCTGGAGACGTGTTCTAGACGGTAATTATCTAGATTTAAATATTTAGCGTCGATTTGAGAAAGAGTTCTGGTTTCGGTTAATGCAATAATTTTGAAAGGAATTTTTGAAGTCATGAGCAACTCCGAAATTAGATCTAAGTTTTTAAGGAGACTACGGATATTGATGTGCAGGACGCTTAGGTCGTCCCTGCAATTAGCTAATATGCTTTGCAAATCGCTTGCATTAGTGAAAATGCCATGCACAGCACTGGCAAATTGGTGCTGGTTTTCCTTCCAACAGATGTCTATGGGTGAGATGGGAATGCCCAATGCGAAGTCTGGCAAGGAGAACCTCCTCTTTCCGATTTTTACGGTATGAGGAGGGCCAGTTACCAATTGTATGTTTAATATTATGCAATTTGTTATTGGTTTGATGATCCCATTCTTCTTGCCACCTTTGATTCACACAGGTCTTGATAATTGGTTTCAGGTCAGAGAAAGGAAGAAGTTGGCTAGAAGCAAGTGGTGAGTTCGTTGCCCTTGCAGCTGCATCAGCAGCCTCATTCCCTTTGATACCAATGTGAGCAGGGATCCAGCAGAATTTAATATTGGAGTAATCGTGCAGGTGCTGCAGTTGTGAATGGATTTTGGATAAAATAGGATGAGGTGAATATTTAAAGGATTCCGGTGCTTTTAAAGAACTCTGAGAATCGGTACAGATGATACAAGGAGTTAAGCTATGAGTTGAAATATACGCAAGTGCCATGGAAATGGCATAAAGTTCTGCTGTGAAAATGGAGTATGATGGGGGGATTTTTTCTGCAATGGCACTGTTATTAATGACAAATGCAGAACCCAGGTTTGTTTTTTAGCTTTGTACCACAACTTTACTACAACTTTGTACAACTTTCTTCTACAACTTTGGAGCCAACTCTTTATTCCATGTTAAATACAAAAAATTTCTTTTCAATGGAGGGTTACAACCCCCCTCAACAAGCCCTGCATGCGCCAATGACCTTTATATATATATATATATATATATATATATCATCATCATCATATTCAACCATTATCTATCCACTGCTGGATGAAGGTCTCTCCAAATGCTTTCCACACAAGTCTATCCTGAGCAATTCGCTTCCACGTCACCCCAACCTGTTTTCTTATTTCATCCACCCATCTAGTTTGAGGACGTTTTCTAGGTCTTCGGTGGTCTCTTGGAATCCAGTTCAGAATTTCTGTTGTCCATCGTTGATCAGTTCTTCTTGCAATATGCCCAGCCCATCGCCATTTCAGCCCTTTTACTTTAACAATGATGTCCTCTACTCTAGTTTGCTCTCTCACCCAAGTGTTTCTTTTTCGATCTCTCCTAGTTATTCCAAGCATGCACCTCTCCATGCTCCTTTGCGTTGTCTGTAACTTTCGTATTGCTCCAACTGTTAGACTCCATGTCTCTGATCCATAAGAGAGGACTGGCAATACACACTGGTTGAAGACCTTTCTTTTTAGACACAAAGGCAATTTCCCCTTCAGGATAAAACTGTTTCTTCCAAATGCACTCCAGCCAAGTTTAATACGTCTGTTGAGTTCTTTCATAATGTTGCCATCCATTGAAATCAGCTGGCCAAGGTAAATATATGAATCAGCAATTTCTAGCTCAATGTTGTCAACTTGTATTTTTGTTTCCTCTACGAAATTATTGAACATGATCTTAGTTTTTTGTAGGTTCATCTTGAGTCCAACTTCTTTACTTCTAGTTGAGAGCTCCTGTACCATGTCTTGGAGTTCTGATGGGTTCGTTGAAAAAATAACAATGTCATCAGCAAACCGCAAATGATTTAAATATTCACCATTTATTTTTATTCCCTTGTTATTCCAATTTATCTGCTGAAAAATCATCTGTAAAGCTGAAGTAAAAAGTTTTGGAGAAATGGTATCTCCCTGCCTCACACCTTTACCAATTTTGATAGCTTCGGTATCTTTATGTAACCGAAATTTTGCACTTGCATTTTTATACACACGTTTCACCATGTCAATGTACACATCCTCGATGTCTGCTGATCTTAAAGAGTTGATGACTGCTGATGTTTTAATAGAGTCAAAGGCCTTCTCATAGTCAATAAATGCCACACACAATGGAAGTTCATATTCATGTGTTCTTTCAATTAATTCTCTTAATACTTGAATATGGTCCACTGTACTGAATCCACTTCGAAATCCAGCTTGTTCTCTTGGTTGAGCTGCATCTAATTTTTTCTGCAGGCGATGTGTTAGCACTTTTGTGAAGATTTTATAAATAGCAGGTAACAAGCTAATTGGTCGGTAATTTTTTAAATCCTCTTTATCACCTTTTTTATGCAAAAGAATTACTGTTGCAGAATCCCATTGGTTTGGTATGTTACCACTGTTGAGGCATTTGGTAAAGAATTTTGCGAGTATGTCTTCTACATGTTCTCCAGCTTCTTTTAAGATATCTAATGTAATGCCATCATCGCCAGGGGATCTTCCTTTCTTCATACTTTTTATTGCAAATGCTACTTCTTCTTTTAAGATTTTAGGAGCTGTTCCTTCGACTATCTCAGAGTCTTCGTTTAATCCACTGTTTCCCTCATACAGCTTTCTGTAGAATTCTTCAACTCTTCTAAGTATTTCTTCCCTATTTCTTGTTACAGTGCCATCCTCTCCTTTTAATGCAATGATGTGTTTCTTCCCAATAGACAAACTCCCTTTAACAACCCTAAGGCTCTTGTTGCTTTCAATGGCCTTCCTTACTAACTCACAATTGAATTTTCTTATATCTTCTTTCATGTTTTTGCGCAAAGTTTTGCAAAGTTCTACATACTCGATCTTGCGACTGGTATTTTGATTGTCCACCTTCATAAGTCTTCGCCTTTTCATGAGTTGTTTCGTCTTCTCAGATAATTTGCTATTCTGCTTTTTACATATTACACCACCAATTTCCCCAGCAGTTTCAATTATTGTCTTAACAATGTTTTCATTTGCTTCTGAGATGTCAACTTCTTCAATAAGTCCTTCCAGTGCAGAAAAGCGATTTTTTAATTCCAACTTGAATGCCTCGGTATTTTCTTTTAATTTCTTTAAATCCACCCTCTTACATACTTGTTTCCTAATGAGCTTCTGCCTTTCTAGTTTAGTATTTAAGTGCATTTTACATCTCACCATTCGATGATCACTTCCAGTATTAAATCTGTTCAGTATGCTGCAATCTTCAATAATTGATTTCTTGTTTGCCAGGATATAGTCAATTTCACTAGTTCCCCCATTTGGGTGTTTCCATGTCCATTTTCTTTGCGGTTTCTTCTTAAAAAATGAATTCATGATGCTAAGATTTTCAGCTTCTGCAAATTCGATGAGTTGATCGCCACGTTCATTCCTTTCCCCGTATCCGTATTTACTAACCGATGTCTCTCCTTGTTCCTGTTGTCCAATTCTTGCATTAAAATCTCCCATGATGAGCTTGATGTGTTGTTTCCCCTTGGTGTGTAGCTGTTTGATTTCTTCATAGAATTCCTCAACCTCTTCGTCGGTATGGCTTGATGTTGGTGCATATGCCTGTACTATCTGAAGTTGGTATCGCTGGGTTAGTTGAACAACGAGCCTCGCTGCTCGATCTGACGTGCTTTCGACTTCAAGAAGGTAGTCTTTAATTCTTTTGTTGATTAAGAAGCCAACACCACTTGTTCTTCCAGTTTCCGTTCCTCTATAATAAAACAAATGTCCACTTTTAAGTTCCACCAACTCTTCACCTTTTCTTCTAACTTCACTGAGTCCTACAATGTCCCATTTGATCTTGTCAAGTTCTTCTTCCAATTCTTGAAGTTTTGCTTCAGAAGCAAGGGATCGTCCATTATACGTTGCCAAGGTCAATAACAAACGGCAGCCTGGGCCATTCCAGTGATTCTTAGCACCCCCTGCTTTCATGCCACGCTGACCGCTGCCTTGATCAGGAGCACTCCAGCACCTGGAGACTAGGGGCCATGGTTTTTGGTGTATTAGCATATTGGAGGAATTAGCCATCATTTCACCACGCTGGCTAGACGGGTTGGTGAATTAGCCCTCCCCTTCCGCCTTTCCATCCGTGCAGCAAATATTAATTTGCCTCTTGGATAGAAAGCCCAGCCTGCACCACTTGAAGGCGGGGTAGGACACTAGGTTACTGGCCCGGCCGGTTCCACACATCGTCACATACGTTCAGCGTGTGGGTCTCCTTCCAGTTAGATACCAGCAACCCTTTTGCAGGCCATATATATGTATTGCAAAGTTCATACATTTTTATTCAATTCTTACATATAATTAACACAAAACTGCTTAAGGCATGCTAATGCAGCTTAAACTGCTTATGCATAAAGGCATAAATGGAAAATTATATTAAACGCTAGGAAAGCACAAATCAAGTATAGATAAAGCGAATCAAACCCTAGTTTTAAACAAGATATTTTTTAAGCAAAAACGCAAATACGAATTAACCAAAATTAAGCAAATTAAGCAAAAACGAAAAATGCAAAAAAGGAAATCTTTATTTTTTATTTTACATATTTTTAGTTAAAATGAGTAGCAAATATATTGAAAAAGATTTACCTAATAAATTTTTTCGTAACGTGCTTATGATTTTGAACATATCGCAAAAAAAAAAAAAAAGGAACTGTAAAATTACTTTAAACCTTTTGTAAAGTAACTAATTATGAAAAATTTTATAGTGTTGAAAATGCGGAAAAAAGAGTTTATCAGAAAATTTCTTTTGGAAGAATATTTAGATTATAAACAAATTACGGAAGTCAACAAGAACCGTTTCTGAGCTTATTTTGAATCTTTCATTGCGATATATTTCCTTTATTATGTATCATTATATTCAATCAGTAGCCGTTAACTACTGATGACGGTCTTTGTCCCTAGGTGTTGACCAATTCGTCTCCATGTCACTCCAACGTTTTTTCTTATTTCATCCACCCATTTTATCTGAGGTGATTTCCTAGGTTTCTGGCAGTCTGTTGGAATCCAGTTGACAATTTCAGTTCTACACCAGTGGTCAGTTCTTATTGCGATATTACCATATATGAGGTCAGTTCTCATTGAGATATATTTCAACAAACCAGCTTTTTTTTAAATTTTAGCGATGATGTCTAAAATGGATGCATAATTTAAGCTACAGCTCCGAGGCTTTATAGGCCGAAGCAGCAATCACTGTTTAGTTGTACACTTCCGGTTTCATTTACCTTGGCGATAAAGGTTTTCAGTTTTGGAGCAATGATCGCTATTTTGGCATAAAAATAATCAACACTCCGCGATTATCCGACTATTGTAAACATTGGCGCAACTTTTAAGATGTCGCCAATAAAAACAATTTGTGACTATAATTGAAGCATCAGAATGGATGCGTCACTTTCCTTTTTCAGGAGCCTTAATTCAAACTAATGGTTTGGAAACAAATCGGAAAGTGATAAAGATATTTAGAGCCATTTACTAACACATTAGATTGCATATGCCATTACCATCGCCCGATCGCAGACATGTTATATGAAAAAAAGATATCCCCTATCCTTTGCTCTCTTTTACTCAGTATTTCTTTTCCGAACATTCCAAGTTATTCAAAGCACGCCTGTCTATGCTCTTTTGGGTTGTTTGCAATTTTTTTATTGCTGTTTTTTGATAGGCTCTATAATCCTGACATCTAAAATAAGACCGATAATGCACACTGAGTATCGTTTATTACACAGGGTGTCTACGAGTAAGCCTCATAACGTTTGAGGCACAGTAGGTGACGTCATTTCGATGTATGAGCTACTCACGGTTTTTCAAAAGAAATGAAGCTTTATTTCTTAGATAACAAAAGCGAAAGTTTTATGACAATTTCCGGTTTGAATTAAATTTTAGTCAATTTCTGGGAACATGTATCACCCGAAAAGTGCTACAACTGTGGTTTTCCATCAGAAAAATTAGACAATATTATCACTAACTGTGTGTTGCTGAGACGTAAGTCTCATGATTTTACAGTCAAAACGGAATAAGTGAAATTACGTCATAAAATAACTTGGAGGGGGAGGGAAAAAAAGGGAGTGAGATGTTAGTCGGTGAGTTTTTTTTGTATCGTTGGAAGTATGCCGCGGTTAACGTCACTACACTGTTCGTTCACGAAAAGAAGTCCGATTGAACAGTTAGAAATAACGGGAGGTGACGTCACAAACGGGTTAGTTCATTACAGCAGAGGACTACAATTTCAGAACTTGTTTTTAGTGAACGTTTGTCGGCGCCAAAATCAAGGTCTGAAATGTGAGTCCTCCTCTTCTGTAATGGGATAGTCCGTTTGTAACGTCACCTCCCGTTATTTCTAACTGTTCCATCGGACTTCTTTTCGCGAACGAACAGTAAACTAACATGTCACTGCACAACCGCCCGGCCTTTGGAACAATACCGATAACAAATATGCTCTATTGATTAGGTTATTTATACTCCTTGAATATGCACAAATCTCTGTACACGTGAAATTATAAAACACGGATTTTTTACTTAGATTAGAACGTAAAGAGAAAAAGAAGTCCGTTCTGTTTTTGTCTCCAAATACTGGATTATTTAAGCAACTGTGCATTCTTATTAATTGAAAGAAATTAACGAATATCAGCCTTTTAAGTGTTTTGAATTGAAACCGATGAATAACTCAATTTCATTAATCAGAATCCTTTCATCCCTTTTTTTTTTCGATCTAGGAACTGCGCGTTGACTTCGAGGACTTCGGTCAAATTTTCCGAGAAAAAAAGGCCCGTTTACGAATTTTATGTTTATGAATTTTACGAATCGAAATGAGGGAAATGCTGCTGAAGGTGATTGATGAACTAACATTCATTTACGCATGTCAAAGTTCATTTGGACTTGTATAATGACCCAGAGCTAACCAGCGAGTTCAATATTTAAATTTAATAGTTATGGTTATTTAAAAGCACAAATTCGTTGCCGTGGTAAAATGCACTAGTTTGCCTTTACTATTTCATATGTTCGTCAACACGGCCGTGCGTAAGGAGGGGGGTTTTGGGGGGGTTGATTGCCCATTTGAACAGTAGCTGTAAAATAAAATTTTTATGAAAGAAAATTTTGTTTCCACCAATTCCTCTACTTCCTATATCCCGTTTTTCACCAAAACTACTCCTTTTTAATCTTATATGTGGGCCTGTTCGTCAGGTACTACACTAGCATTTAAAACTTGAATTTAACAGAAATATACAATAATTCACCGACCTAAATGTCGGTGAATTATTGTATATTTCATTGTATACAAGTATTGTATATTTCTGTTAGATTCAAGTGGCTCGTTCGAGTCCAGTTATAAATCATAAAACTTAGTAACTCTTATCAGAAAATTTAGGATAATATTCTAAATTTAGAATAGAGAAAAAAGATTGGAGAAATGAACAGAATAAAACTGTACAGGTTCTTGAATTTAAGAAACGGGGGTTAGCTATAAACCGTATTCCGCTAATTTCGTTCCCACAGGTCAATACTTTTGACTTAGCCTATGTGCAGAAATAACGTTTCTTTAGCAAACGAGATTCGTAATATAACGCACTCAGGGCCGTTTCTACCATTAGGCCAGAGTAGGCGACTGCCTAGGGCGGGGGCGGCAAAATAGCGTAAAAAATTAATTTTAAGTCAAACGAAGAAAAAACTGAGCAAATGAGGAGAAAAAATGAAAAAGAAGAAAAATTAAAACATATAATTGTTTTCAAAAGCATACGGGACAATTACTTAAAAAGTCTTTATTTTGACGAATGTAAATTTTTTGACGTGCTTCGTTTAATTCTGTATACAAGTGCATTTTATCTAATACATTTAAGCCTTCTAGCTCTGATAATACAACGTTGTGTTTTGAAATATTACTCCTTTAATATTTCAGTTTTCAAAAATATAAATTGTTGAAATTAAACAATTATAACATGTAGCAATTGTTTTACTATTCACAATATTCTAATATTACAAAATAACTAATATAAGTTTAAAATATAAATATAATTAACGGGTTTAATGATTAAAAGTATAACAGAAAATTTACATTGTTGTACCGCTGGATGTTGGTGGCGGTAAGGAGGGTTGATTAGTTGTAGTTTTATGGCGCAAGGACAGCAATGGTCATTCTGCGCTAATCAAGGTAAGATCGTACATATAGTGCAAGGTAGAGAGGCAGGTATAGGCGTAAGAGTGATGATAGTAAAAGGGTGGGGCGGCAAAACACTAAGAAATGGCTCTGACCGCCCCACATTATACAAAAAAAATTCAAATCATTATACCAACCATTCATTATATGAGACACGGTAAAGGATATTTAATATCTTGAGTCTTTATCCTCCACCCCTGTCAATTTCAGAAATGGTCACAGAGTGGATAGAATTCGAACGAATACACACGCTCTCCGGGATGGAGTTTTCGGGTGACAAATACACCCACTCCCGGACGCTCCCACTCCGGACAATTTTTCACTTTGCGTTCTCCAGTATTCGATTTTCCCTTCCGTCTCCGCCGAACTACAAAGGGAAAACGAAAGTCCGGGATTCGATGTCCCAATTTCTCGCAAACATCAAGAAAGCGACCGGCTGTGTGATTTACCTGATTGGTGTTGTTTTCTTGGGTGGAAAGGGAAATTGAACGACAATGGAATCCAATTATCGGAATTTTCCATCGGGCATTTGGCGCCGAAAAAAAAAACGAGAGGAAAAAACTGTTTCGTTGCGAAATTCGAATGTGTTTAAAAGTTGTTCCGTTGAATCCCATTGGAAATTAAATGTTCAAATCCCTCTTAAAACAAAAGTTCATATTTTCCAAAGGAAAGCTGTTTTCTGTTCTCTTCCCATATTAAAAAAGCTTTTCTCAGAGAAAGGAGAAACCAAATACCTCCATTGTTTATTTGGCGTGGTGAAAAATTTAAAAGCCATTGCAACGTTCAAAAATATTTACGTTGTCTCCAAGAGCGATACTTTCAAAACAATAAATTGCAATTATGGCGTTCTGTAACGGAAAGCGTGATCAATATGGAGTTCAGAAAATGTCCATCTTATCACAGTAAATGATCGTTCGAAAAGTATGCGATAAGTACAATTTAAGAAGTTTTACTTTGAAATGACAGGTTTCAGAAACGAAATTATGATATGCAGCCATCAAAATCAAATTATGCATTTATATTCTCAGAGATAATTGCCAACTTTTGCCAACTCTTTTTGCCAACTCTCTAATCCCTCGTTGTGTTAACCTTCTTATATATAAACAAATACAAAGACGAATAATGTCAAACTTCGCAAATTTAAGACAAAACGGCATTAGGAGGCACATAAAACATAATTATATTTATTAAATTTTCAGGTTTAATGATTGAATTGATTTATTTATATGTCATATATGCTATGCTAGTACGTAATATATAACTCTTTACTTTTTCAAAGGATATTATATTTTTATTTTATTGGAGGATAGTCAATATGGACATTAATCTATCAAATATAAATACATATATTTATATTAGGTAGTGCCTAATCTTTCCCGAAATTTATTGCTTCAAAATTAGAAATTATTTCAAATATAATTAAACACGGAAATTAAAGCAGCAAAAATGAAGAGAAATTTTCAAGAAAGTTTTTACGAGTAAGAGTGAAAAACGACATATCCATTGTCTCTATAACTAGAAATCATTTGAAAGCACTTACTGTGTTGGAGAACAATCATCATAACTTCAACAATCCGGGTTCGGAGGCCCCTTTTCAACGAAAATAGTTCTTCCGTAAATATTCAAAATCCCTGCCTACACTTTACGTTTCAAAGGTTCTCTTTTTACGAACCTTAAACAGATCTCACTGTTCAGTGGAAATCCAAACGACTTCGACTACCCTACCTTAAACCCCATTGAGCAATTTTGTCGAAGTCCGCCTGTTTCACAAGTTACTCCCAAACGTAAAGTCTCCAACGATCTGGAAGTAAGTTGCAACACTTCCGGTCGCTTAGAATGGTTTGTAGGCGACTGATGCCCGCCGTTCGGAATAAAGATCTGTGGCCTCTGCCAACATGGTAAACAGATGCTAGCGCCACCACCGAAGGCTCGGCACGAAAAATTGGACTTAGCAAAAACCATTATAAAAATCTTTGGAAGAACAGTTAATCTGTGGGAACGTTCATATAAATAAAACAAATTTGACTGATTTTCTTGTAAGCAGTAATGGAATTAAACTTCACGAACTGCTGATGACTTGTCCCATCCTCCATAACAAATGGTTTTTCTTGTTTGCGCCTGAAAGCTCTTCGGGGTGGGTTTTATGGCGGATGCTGCAGAACTAGAGCTTTCCCGTAGAGGGCTAAAAGTCTATTTCACTATTATAATTAAGCAAAACATTAGAAAAATTGTCTCTTCATTACATCAAGAATAAACAATCAAAGTCATCAATCTTTGCATTCACCTAATATCTTTAAAGGTGCTTTAACTTTTCTTGTTAAAGAATAGAATATGAATGCAATTTCCAAATTCTCTAGGCTTCGAGAAATCATCTAGATTACGAATTTAAAGTTACCTTGACTCAAACTGCGTCTGGCACTTCAACTGAAACTTTTCAAGAAATTCTTAAAGAATACCATATAACATTCGTACTTTTGAATTACTAAAATGTTCGTAAATGTTCTTTACTGTTATTTCACTTGAAATTTGCACTTTCAGTATAATTACGATTTTACAATGCTTATCCTCATCAATTTTCAAAAACATTTTATATCACAAATAAAGGACCTTCAGTTGAAAATTTGAAAAGAAAAAGATTATTACTTGAAAAAATCGAAAATTCGTACATTGACTTTCTTAAAAACGATTACTTATCGTGTATGCTTCTAATTTTTTCGTTCACTGTATTTCTTGAAAACGATTACTTATCGTACCTCATTTTTCGTTCACTGTATTTCTTGAAAACGATTACTTATCGTACCTCATTTTTCGTTCACTGTATTTCTTGAAAACGATTAGCTATCGCACAAACGTCAAAATTTTCCGTTCTCAATAAAACAAAGTTGAAGGAAAAGCCGGTGAAAAGTCTTTCGAAAAAGCTTGCAAAGTTCAAATACTGTTTTACTAACCCAATAATCAAACGTTATTCAATGCACTTTTCATTTGCTAAATTTCTTTCAATTAGCACAAAAAATCCCATCAATATTCCAAATACAAATGCAATTCACAAATTCTCAAAGTAATCGTTCGGAACTACTTTCAAATCGTTAAGACACAAAAAGCGTCCAGCAATTCAGCAGCAACTCCTCTAGAACAGATCAAAACTTTAACTCCTCCAGTAGAGTTTAAAATAGAACCTTTAGCTATCGTATTTTTGTATCACTAATTAACTCGTTAATGTATTTTTCTAAATGTCATTCGTATTTTTGCAATTTCTAAAGTATTACGTTGTTTCAATGATTATCATCTACGTTCAAAAAGTTACAGAATTTATTGTACTCACTTAAATGCTTGAAAAAAAAAAGAGCTAACAAATACAATTTTCAAAAGCTATCCATACTTCAAGGTCTAACTGTCAGTTATCGAAACATATTCCGCTCGCGATGAAACTATATTTCAGAATTGCAATAAGTAGGATGTCAAATAGGTTTCAAGAAAGAGAAAACATACTAAACTTAAATGCGTTATTAAAATTACAATCGATATCGCAGAATTCGAATTTAAGAAACTAATTCAAAATCATTCGCGTAGACATGACGCCACGTAGGAAAAACTCAACTACCGAGACGCGTCGCAACGAGATTGCTGCGACCACTTGCGTCGATTTCCAAGACAGGTCAAATGGTCTCCAAAAGCTGTTATAATGAGCAATCCATATCCACAATTCGTTAGAAAGTCGCTAAATCTAGCGATTTTTTATAACAAAATAGTCCTTAAATTTTCTACTGGGTGTTACATTAATATGATTCAATTTTTAGTGGATTTATCGATTAAAAGCGAATATTGATATAACGGCGCTTTAAAAAATGAATGGCAATCACTAAGTTTTATGGAAGTACTTTCTACAGTGAAACTTCCAAATAAGGGCACCTCGGCGCTTGAACGTATGCCCGCGATTAAAAGGTATCCGTTATTCGGGATGGTTAGCAGATAATATGCATTGGTATTGGTAATTGGAAGAGAGTTCGTTAAATAGAGGGGTCCGCTGTGCGAGAGTGTCCGTTAAGGAGGTTTTACTCTAATATGGATGCTCATATTTAGACTTGTACACAATATTGTGTATGCATATATTATGTATTTAATTTAAACAACAAACATTCAATTATTTATTTTCATCTTCTATCGATTTTTACATACAGTGTATTATTCTTGCTAGACTTCCAAATTCGTTCTTATCAAATGCATCATAAGATTTATCAATGTTTATTATTAGATTTATAAGTTTTTATCACACTATATTTATTATAAAATATATAAGTTTAATCAATATTTATTATTTGATTTATAAATTTTGTCGGACATATTAGTAAATATCAATATTTTTGACACTTCTGTGAGTTATTAAAATCAAGGGAATCGTTTTAATTATGTAATAAACGATTTTTTTCTCCATTTAATTTCCATTCGCAAGAGAGATAAATTTGATTACCCAAATTTGAAAATTACTATAATCGTAGATGGAGCTTGAAATTGAGGTGGGGGTTTATTGTCTACCTAGAAAAAGTAAAATTACAAATGAATGCTCTGGGGGAGCATTGGGAGATGGAGGGTCTGTAGTAAATACGGGGCCGGATTTAGGGTACGATACGCCCTGAGCACAATGACTTTTGGCGCCCTCATCTATTGGCACAACTAGGGTCTACGGGGAACCCCTTAGAAAAGAGCTGACCTCTAAAGCTAGCCCCCAAGAAAATTTCGGATAAACATTGAGGTATATATATATATATAGAGTTTAGCCCCCTCCTAGAAAATGGGTTAGCTCCTAGAAAACAATTAGCCCCCAAGAGTTAGAAGCTAGTTACGTCCATGCACCCCCTCCCCATCGTACTAGCAGAAACAAATAAATAAAATTCTGCCCTTCCCCCCAAATGCGACAAAAAATTACGGAGGATAGGGACGGGGCGACATTTATGATTACTTTATGTGCATTATTATATGAAAACGATATTTTTATAACTAAATTTAGTTTATTTGACGACACATTTTTGGATAGTTTTGGATATCGTGGGGAGGGGGGGCAAGGTTGGATGCAGAACAAAATTTCAGGGAGGGCGCAAAGCTTGAAAATTCACTTGTAAGTTTAGTTTTATTTTTTATTTGAAAATAATCATTTTAATGTAAATTTATTATTCTCATAGGAGCGCACGCCCACTGCTTGAATCTGCCCTTAGAGGGTGGGGATTGTTGTATGCAGTTTTACAGAATTTCAAACTCAAAAAAATTGGGTGGAGGGCGCCTTTCCGGGGAGAATGGTTCGACAGAATGCTCCGGTAAAAAAACAAAATCCGCCGCCTTTTACGGCCCTAGAAATTTGGTGCCCTGGATAGGTGCCCAACTTGCTCATTTATAAATACGGCACTGAGCATGCGCAGACTTAGCTGTGGTATGTGTATAATAATTATTATTATTATTTACGAAATTAATTAGAGTTTGCAATAAAAAGGACAAGCATAAACAGGGCTCGAAATAAATAATTATATGTTTGAAAGCACACAATGAACTTAAAGTACTTTTATTTGTTTTCTTATCAAAGACATAGCTTACACATAAATTGTTGTGAGTGAAAAGTTAATGCTTCGAAAATGGAAATCTGTACGGGAACATTATAGCATTTCGAAGTGCATTGTTCCCTGTAGAGAACTTAACTGTTTGAATATTCGCTACACTTCTGAGAAATTTTAAATATTAGTTACAATGAATTCCTGTTATTTATTTTTTAATAAAAAAGAGAATATGGTTTAATAACCACGTTATAAAGAATTAATCCTATGGAGAGTAGTATTAGAGTTCTAATGTATATGACAACGAATTTGAACCACGATATTGTTGTTTAATGAAATCATGTTAAGGAAAATAAAATAAAAATAAAAAACAATAACTTGGTAAAATCTATGCTACATACGCGCCATAATTATTATTATAAAGAAAATTGCCGCAAAGTGTATGTTATACAGTTTTTACAACTATGTCCATCGATATAGTGAATAAGCTTTAGTATTATGATTGTAAAATTTTATATTTTGATAACTATTAAATTGTAAAGGTTGGCGTATGTATTAAATTCCACACAGAAAGGTGAATGAATATTCAGGTTAAAAAAATATAACCGTTTATGGATAAACCGCGCCATCAGGAGTTCAGAGCTGCTCAAACAGACGATCGAATGCATTAGATTTTTGACACAAATCAGAAAGATTACAAAGCGCTGAATTCTTGAAAATTGAATGCGTTGATGCGAGGAAAAGATAAAGCTTGGAGAAGATTTTAAAAGTCCAAAACTACAAGAAAAAAAGATTGCATCCAATCCTGGAATAAATCTTTCTGCTTTCTAAGGGTGTGGAAATTATTCAGAAACTTTCTAAGAACGGTTGTGCAAAATTTTTTTTCATTCACTTCAAATCCAAGCTTACTTAATGCCACACACCTTCTCATTTGAATGTTTATTCCGGAGGAATTATTTTTTAGATGTGCAGTCTTATCAAAGTTGTTTGCCAAAAGTTTTTTTGTTAGTATACATGGCATCAAGATTCGTGCTCTTAGTGTTCTTAGGCCGAGGTTTGCGTGAAACTACCAACAAAATAATAAAGTTTTTCTCTTAAAGTTTCCTTTAATGGTTTACAAAGGAACCCTATACCGTGCGCCGCAGATTGACACTTTTCGTGCTACGCATTTTCGTGCAAAACGTAAAAAGTTGGTAAGTGCGTAGTTTTGGGTGGCAAAAATAGAATAAATGCTTCTCGATCATGTGACAAAGGTGAAACACTCGTTTGACTGCAAGCTCACGCAAAAGAAATGGCAAAAACAATGTTCTACTGAGCTCACCCAAAAGGATAATGAGAACGCTGGCAGGCTGAATTTAAAAACCGTGTGACTCCTTTTGAGTTTTGACTGACTTCAAGAGACAACTTCTTCAAGAGAGAGTGGAAACAATGGAAGATTACACAATGGATTTAGTTTCTTGGACCAATAATCCGCAAATGAAGTCAATATTAAGAGGATAAATCGACTTTCCGAAGACCGAAACTCATAGCTTAGCATAGATGGAAATCGCCTTACATTTCAGTAAAGTTATTTCATTCAGTAGCTCGAACGATTTGATGACTATTTAATTCAGAATAAAAATATAAGAGAAGAAATTTATACATAAGAGGTTAAATACGGATTAAATAGAAAATAGATGCTTTCGGATGAATTAGCAACTTTCCTTTATCACAAGAATAGGCCATGGAATCGAGCCCCCACCCTCACAATAATTTTAAATAAATTGTAATCTTCCATATATTGTAATGTATATATATTCTTGCCCTCCATCTTCCAATAATTTTGAAAACCCAAAACTGCTGGATGTTTCATAAATTTTCCACACAATTGGGTGCTAAGTTACTACCTGTAAGTTGAAATTAACTCAATTGCTGTCTTCACACATAAATTAATGTTTTTTGAAAAAAGTCTTTCAATAATATTATTATTGAGCAAACCCCGTTCACTGCAATGCTTATTATAAAAGGGCTGGCACGTCGTTTGTAGCAATTAGTCAGCCAGTGTCGTACAGCTTCATGAGAATGCAAGGCCACATGCTGCGTCTCAAACTCAAGATTAAGTATCCGATCATCTGTCATACAGTCTAGACCTTGTGCCTGTCGACTACCACCTCTTCCTTCATCTGAAGTTCTTCCCGGGCGGCAAGCGTTTTAGACACAAATGAAGAAGTGAAAACGACCAGTAACTGGCTATCATCACAGGCGGGAGAGTTCTCTGACGACGGTATCCAAAAACTTGTATATAGTTACGATATATGCTTCAATGAGCAAGGAAACTTATGTAAAAAAACAAAGAATTTTATGAAAATCCAGAATGTGAAGGTTTTTTTGAAAAAAGACATACTTACTTCGTTTTTATTGCAAAACGGACCTTACTTTTAAAAAAAATTAGCCCTCGTATCAATATTATAATGATTCATTTAGCTAACCGCATTATTCAGTGTGCAACTGCTGCTTCCAGTTTATAATTTCTCCCTTACTGCCTCAGCGTTGAATGAGGCATAATTATTATTTGTGTAAATAAAACTCTTGCCATTCCAGTATGAATAAAAAGGAACTACCAAGTCCTTAGACAAGTTCTGGGCTTCTGCAGTAGCAAAAGGAGTATTACAGTACAATACAGATCAAGGATATTGAGAGGCTATAATGATTGAGAAATAAAGAAAATGTTCACATGAGAGGTAATGCCTTGACTTTCCCTCGTAAACGAGCAGTTTCATTTATTAAAAGCCAAGTCCATCCACTCGAAATTGAAAACATCACTAAAGGGTAATTAAGAGTAAACTTTCATTTCGAAGTATGTGTGTGGGTACTGTCTATATTGATTGCACGTATCCAGTAACTCCCGTAATTAAGGAACCTAATTAAATCAAAGCATACTTGGTTATTAATTTGTAGTTAGCATAAAGTTTCCGAAGGCATTTAGATTATTCACTCATCATTCTATCCAACGCTAGTAAAATTTGGTTCCGCCAATCTAAATGTAATTTCGAAAATCTTCAATGTAGAAATGATGCTGATATACGTACTTTTGATGAAGTTCAACTGAAACACATTCGTAGGAGTAGAATTTCGGGTCCATATACATGTTGCTGGTATCTAACTGGAAGGAGACCCACACGCTGAACGTATGTGACGATGTGTGGAACCGGCCAGGCCAGTAACCTAGTGTCCTACCCCGCCTTCAAGTGGTGCAGGCTGAGCTTTCTATTTATGTGGCAAATTAATATTTGCTACACGGATAGAAAGGCGGAAGGGGAGGGCTAATTCACCAACCCGTCTAGCCAGCGTGGTGAAATTATGGCTAATTCCTCCATTATGTTGACACACCAGAAACCATGGCCCCTAGTCTCCAGGTGCTGGAGTGCTCCTGATCAAGGCAGCGGTCAGTGTGGCATGAAAGCAGGGGGTGCTAAGAATCACTGGAATGGCCCAGGCTGCCGTTTGTTATTGACCTTGGCAACGTATAATGGACGATCCCTTGCTTCTGAAGCAAAACTTCAGGAATTGGAAGAAGAACTTGACAAGATCAAATGGGACATTGTAGGACTCAGTGAAGTTAGAAGAAAAGGTGAAGAGTTGGTGGAACTTAAAAGTGGACATTTGTTTTATTATAGAGGAACGGAAACTGGAAGAACAAGTGGTGTTGGCTTCTTAATCAACAAAAGAATTAAAGACTACCTTCTTGAAGTCGAAAGCACGTCAGATCGAGCAGCGAGGCTCGTTGTTCAACTAACCCAGCGATACCAACTTCAGATAGTACAGGCATATGCACCAACATCAAGCCATACCGACGAGGAGGTTGAGGAATTCTATGAAGAAATCAAACAGCTACATACCAAGGGGAAACAACACATCAAGCTCATCATGGGAGATTTTAATGCAAGAATTGGACAACAGGAACAAGGAGAGACATCGGTTGGTAAATACGGATACGGGGAAAGGAATGAACGTGGCGATCAACTCATAGAATTTGCCGAAGCTGAAAATCTTAGCATCATGAATTCATTTTTTAAGAAGAAACCGCAAAGAAAATGGACATGGAAACACCCCAATGGAGGAACCAGCGAAATTGACTATATACTGGCAAACAAGAAATCAATTATTGAAGATTGCAGCGTACTGAACAGATTTAATACTGGAAGTGATCATCGAATGGTGAGATGTAAAATGCACTTAAATACTAAATTAGAAAGACAGAAGCTCATTAGGAAACAAGTAAGTAAGAGGGTGGATCTAATGAAACTGAAAGTAAATACCGAGGCATTCAAGTTGGAATTAAAAAATCGCTTTTCTGCACTGGAAGGACTTATTGATGAAAGTGATATCTCAGAAGCAAATGAAAACATTGTTAAGACAATAGTTGAAACTGCTGGGGAAATTGGTGGTGTAACCTGTAAAAAGCACAATAGCAAATTATCTGAGAAGACGAAACAGCTCATGAAAAGGCGAAGAGATATGAAGGTGGACAATCGAAATACCAGTTCCAGGATTGAGTACATAGAACTTTGTAAAACTCTGCGCAAAAGCATGAAAGAAGACATAAGAAAATTCAACTGTGAGCTAGTAAGGAAAGCCATTGAAAATAACAAGAGCCTTAGGGTTGTTAAAGGAAGTTTATCTGTTGGGAAGAAACACATCATTGCATTAAAAGGAGAGGATGGCACCGTAACAAGAAATAGGGAAGAAATACTTAGAAGAGTTGAAGAATTCTACAAAAATCTATACGAAAGTAACAGTGAATTAAACGAAGACATTGAAATAGTCGAAGGAACAGCTCCTAAAATCTTAAAAGAAGAAGTTTCATTTGCAATAAAAAATATGAAGAAAGGAAGAGCCCCTGGTGATGATGGTATTACATTAGATATCCTAAAAGAAGCTGGAGAATATGTAGAAGACATACTTGCAAAATTCTTTACCAAATGTCTTAACAGCGGTAACATACCAAACCAATGGGATTCTGCAACAGTAATTCTTTTGCATAAAAAAGGTGATAAAGAGGATTTGAAAAATTACCGACCAATTAGCTTGTTACCTGCTATTTATAAAATCTTCACAAAAGTGCTAACACATCGCCTGCAGAAAAAATTAGATGCAGCTCAACCAAGAGAACAAGCTGGATTTCGAAGTGGATTCAGTACAGTGGACCATATTCAAGTATTAAGAGAATTAATTGAAAGAACACATGAATATGAACTTCCATTGTGTGTGGCATTTATTGACTATGAGAAGGCCTTTGACTCTATTAAAACATCAGCAGTCATCAACTCTTTAAGATCAGCAGACATCGAGGATGTGTACATTGACATGGTGAAATGTGTGTATAAAAATGCAAGTGCAAAATTTCGGTTACATAAAGATACCAAAACTATTAAAATTGGTAAAGGTGTGAGGCAGGGAGATACCATTTCTCCAAAACTTTTTACTTCAGCTTTACAGATGATTTTTCATCAAATAAATTGGAATAACAGGGGAATAAAAATAAATGGTGAATATTTAAATCATTTGCGGTTTGCTGATGACATTATTTTTTCAACGAACCCATTAAAACTCCAAGACATGGTACAGGAGCTCTCAACTAGAAGTAAAGAAGTTGGACTAAAGATGAACTTACAAAAAACTAAGATCATGTTCAACAATTTCGTAAACAAAACAAAAATACAAGTTGACAACATTGAGCTAGAAATTGCTGATTCATATATTTTATTCGCCAACTGATTTCAATGAATGGTAACATTATGAAAGAACTCAACAGACGTATTAAACTTGGCTGGAGTGCATTTGGAAGAAACAGTTTTATCCTGAAGGGGAAATTGCCGTTGTGTCTAAAAAGAAAGGTCTTCAACCAGTGTGTATTGCCAGTCCTCTCTTATGGATCAGAGACATGGAGTCTAACAGTTGGAGCAATACGAAAGTTACAGACAACGCAAAGGAGCATGGAGAGGTGCATGCTTGGAATAACTAGGAGAGATCGAAAAAGGAACACTTGGGTGAGAGAGCAAACTAGAGTAGAGGACATCATTGTTAAAGTAAAAGGGCTGAAATGGCGATGGGCTGGGCATATTGCAAGAAGAACTGATCAACGATGGACAACAGAAATTCTGAACTGGATTCCAAGAGACCACCGAAGACCTAGAAAACGTCCTCAAACTAGATGGGTGGATGAAATAAGAAAACAGGTTGGGGTGACGTGGAAGCGAATTGCTCAGGATAGACTTGTGTGGAAAGCATTTGGAGAGACCTTCATCCAGCAGTGGATAGATAATGGTTGAATATGATGATGATGATGATACATGTTACAGTATATAAGGTACTTGTAATTTATTTTCAATTATTAGGGGGGGTGGCGAGTCCTCCAATAATTAAAAATTAATCACGTTTATGTATATATTGTAAAATTTAGATGTACATAATAGGTGGTTGGGCTCGACCAATAATTTTGAGAATTCTGTGTTGAACACACTACTGTTTACTAACAAGGGAACCCCTTTCGCTGTTCACTGCACTTTGAGATCAGACCTATGGAAGATGATAGTATTAGACTTCCTAATCACAAGTATGTAATCATTTGTCTGCAAAAATGACATGGCAATTTTTTATGAATATTTGAAGTCCAAAAATTACTTTTTTCGCCAGGTTTGATATTTTTTAATCGCACTGTATGTGAGCAAAAACAGGTTTGAAGTCTGTAAAATTATGAAGGATCATCGTATTTAACGGATAAACAAAAATTATGTCTCAACTAATCCAAACCGTGTAAAAAAATTAATATGAAAAATGAACTTTTAGAATAGATATTTGGCGAAATTGGCGACAATTTTGAAGGCTACTCCAGGTTTTCGTTCGAGGTAGTTATTTCGTATTATCGCAGCCCATGTCAAGTTTCTTTTACATTTCTTTTTCCAAAATATTATCTCATAAGGAAAAGAAGCACATGAATACATATAAGCATGCATACATGAGTATGAATAAATGAAATGTATGCATGAATGAATGAATATATGAGATGCGTGAATATGTGAGTAAGAATAAATGAAATGTATGAATATATGAGATGTATTAATATATGAGTATGAATAAATGATGTGTATGAATAATGAAAAGTTGCTATATTTACTCAACCTGGATGTGGTCATTGCATATCACATGCTGGTATAGGGATCCACTTGATAATCCAGGTTCGACTCCCAACAGTGTACAAAACTGCTTACTCAGAGATCTGCTAAAAAGATCCTTTTCTCACCATAGTCGGGTTTGGTTCCCTAGTCCTTAAGAGGTTCGGATTCCTCGGAAAACAGTAGGTCCCGGCGCAGCATGACCATTGTAGTCTTTGAGCCGTAAAACCACAAAACAAACAAACAAACAAATAAAAATTGTGAACCTTAACAATAGGCTATTTGAAAATGCATTTATTGTAATTAGAAAAAATGTGAACAAAATTTCGTGAAATGTATTTTATTTCATGAAGTTATGTAACCATAAATTGTGGATTAATTGTTGAATTATGCTCTTTATTTAAAAATGAGAAAAATTAAACTGTGTACATCTCAGGAAAGTCCTGAAAGTGATACAGTACAAAAAAAGAAAAGAGTGAAGCAAAGCAATTGATCACAGTGGGCACATTTTAAGAATGACAGATTTTTGCAATTATCTCGGCTGCAATTGTTATATTCAATTTCAAAAGAAATTTCCTCAACATTTTTGAATTTTCCGGGATCATGATTGCTATAACAGCACCTAAACCAAGCATATTGTAATATAGGGCGATATTTTTTAGACTGTAATTGATTGTGAACCAAAGAATGCATTTTTATTATCTCATTTCGATGTCGTATGTCAATATCCATTTCATCGATTGCTATTTTATTGGTTATTTTTCTTACAAATTTTTTATATTGCCGAAAGAAATAAACATCCAGCGATTGTATGAGGGATGTTGTTTCGGGGGGTATTTGCAAGGATATACAATTTTCCGGAAAATCTTAATAAATGTTTGGCTCTATACTACCTGTCCATGAGACTAGTAAAACACAGGAAGGAGGAGACATGATGGGTTTCATACAACATTCTACCCACTCTTTCGCTCCCTGCGGTGGCGCAGTGTGGTAACGCGTTCTCCTAGTGCGCCGCTAATCCGGGTTCGACTCCCAGCAGTGCAAAAAGAACGCTTACTCAGAGATCTCATAAAA
>QLNU02014802.1:142998690-143055680 GCA_006491805.2 Dysdera silvatica
AATTTATCGTCGCTAAATTTTGCCTTTTCTCTCTTCGCAGTCTTAATTGGACGCATATTTTCCTTCGAAGTCCCGAACACAATATTGTACCTTGTCTTAAATCTCTCAAGACATCCTGCACTTGCGTTGAAGCATAAGCGCACGCATAAAGTTCGTAAGGGGGTTATAGGCTCAATGGGGGGTTACAGAGCTACAACTCGCATATTCCTATGTTAAATATACAAAATTTCATTGCAATGGGGGGGTCACAACTCCCATCAACACCCCCTGCGTACGCCAATGCGTTGAAGCCTTCCACTTGCAACAGACTAGCAAAGTCCATAGCTTTTTCACATAACTTCGTGCCGCTAAGAGGAATTTTACTGTTCTGGCTCCTGTACGATTCAAAACACTTCAAAAAGTGGATTCAACATCAGGAAAAGCATGGGCGTTTAGTCTCTTATATTTCGGATCAACATTGCACTAGCGTCTTTTCATTATTTCCTCTTCACTCATCATGATGATTGATAGCATGTTGGGTGGAATGCCATATTTCTCTGCTGGATCCTTTTCCCTTAAGTTTGGATTATTCTCAAAATCTTTTGTTAAATCCACTTTTTGTTTCAAATTAAGGATATTTTCGTTTACAAATTTTAAAATATTATGCTTAAACAGAAAAACGTCTCGCAGTATTCACTAACCACTCTAACAAGCGACCACAAACGCTCCATTATCTGAAAAGTAGGGTTTGGAAATGCAAGCAAGAAGCTGGAAAGGTTCTGATCGGGTAAAAACTCTTACGACGGGTGACGACGCGTCTGAAGCGAACTTCGACTTAAAGGATGTCCACTTCGACTAAAGGAAAAAATTACGTTGAATTTTAATAGACGGGACCGGGACTGCGTAAAAATTCGACATACATGAATATTCGATTACCGCGAATTCAGTATATTATACTCTGTTTACTGTGCCTTATAAGCTTGTGTACATAAAAACCCCTTTTACCGTAAATTATGTAATGTAATTAGTTAATGTACATTAAACAAGTAATTAATTACCTAAGTTAATTTAAATTGCAGTGAATAAATAAATTTGCTCAGATGAATCAAAGTTTAAAAGCAAAATCCTTATCTAACGGGCTGCATCCTAGAAGTTTCTAAAAAAGCATTTGCTTGGTTCTCTAAGTGATTCTCTTAATAAGGAAAGGATACGTATCCAAAGCAAAATTAAAAAATATAGAAAATTGGTATAATTTGAATAAATTAATTGTTAATATAGAAAAAACAAAATATTAGTTAACAAAATATTATTTCATAATAAAAAAAATGATATGAAAGCGGATAATGTTCTTTTATTAAATAATAAAAAATAATTCGAATAACTCAAATAACAGTTTCGGGAGTGAATATTACGGAAAATTCAATTGGAACCGACATATAACAAATATATGTAAAAAAATTAGGAGAGGAGCAGCCATAATGGCAAGAATAAATAATTAAATTCCTTTTAATATAAAAATCAACTTATATTATTCATTAATTTACAGTCACTTAAATTATGGAAATAGTGTGCGGGTGTATATTAATAAAGAACAAGAAAATAAGTTCCAATAAATTATAAACAGAGTTTTAAAGACAATATGTAAATTTTTAAATAAATCATTACATAAAATAAAATGTGAAAATAATATAATAAATATTAAGAAATACGAGGTGTGATAAAAAGTATCGGGTCTGAGGTTAAAAAAAATAAAAGTACTTGCAGATTTGGCATTTAATCTCCTTCGAAGTAATCCTATTCTGAAGTCCTACACTTCATCCTGCATTTTTTCCATTTTTTGGAAGTAAGACTGGAATTCGTTTTCTTGGAGTGAGCAGCTCCCTCGTCGCATTCTGTTAGATTTCCTCGACACCCTGATATCATCTTCCTTTCAAGTGGGATTTAATTTTTGGAAAGAGCAAAAAGTCACAGGGTGCCATATCTGGAGAATACGGTGGATGCGGGACCTGGGGAATTTAATGCTTAGTCATTTAAGGAGCTCAAGCTCAGATGAAAGCCGGTCTTCTTTTTTGCCTGCAGATAGCAGTTTTGGCACAAACTTGGCAAACACACGTCTCATACTCAAATCTTGAGTCAGAATAGATTGAACTAAATCTAATACTATACTCTTCAAATAACTCACGGATAGTGATTCGACGATTTTCCCGCACAATTGGATATATCTTGAATGTTTTGTTCAGTTTTGCTAGTTGAGGGCCTCTCGTTCCAGACGTTCATCACTTTCGACCATTTCATGGCACATCTTGAAGACGTTTGAACCATTCATAAACGTTTGTGCGGCCCATACTTTCTTCAATACTTCATAAGTCTCAGCATAGGCATCGTCAAGCTTTTGGCAAAATTTGATGCAGATTCTCTGTTCAACTTTCTGCCATAATGAATGCCCCACAACACAGTACGACGTTTGTTCAAAACGCTACTGTAAAGAAGTGGTGGGAGCTATGACGTTGTGACTTTTGGTGCATGTGTGGGAGGGTTCAAGGTCAATATCTGCTGAGCGTTTTTATTCTGCGTGTGTTTTCCTTAAGCGTAGGGAGCCAGTCCTAATACTTTTTGATCTCACCTCATACACACGTTTAAAATATTAAACATGATCTTTTGAAAGAATAAAATTAAATAAACATCAAGAGAGAGAGAGAGATCATACAAATAGAGTAGAAATTAAATGTCAGAAGTACAAGAAAAGGACGAGGGATAAAAATAAAAAATGTAAGAACTAAAATGGGATCACACAATATAATTTACTATGGGTTAAAGTTATGGAATGAATTGCCGGAGATATTAAAAGAAAGCAAAACAAAAAGGGCATTTAGAAAAAGATTAAAAATACAATTATTAAAAGATCAGGATCTGCGATAGAGAGGTTGGCTAATTTTTTCAGTGACAGACGACTTAACTTTTAGTTCTATATCTGCCCCTTTCATGTCTCATAATAAAAGGAAAATATTCTATAAAAATTTTTATATATCTGGATAATATATGAACATGGAAAATGAAAGTATATTTGTATTATATATCCGTAAAATGGATTTGTTGATCCGTTCACATGCGTATCATGGAAGAGATGCTCAAATTCGGTGTCGCAATGTTAATGCGTACACACGGCGTGCCTTTAACCCTGGTTTGAACCTCTCTTTTTTTTTAATAGTGCAAAAAATAAGAAAAAGAGAATGAGAGAGAGAGAGAGAAAGAGAGGAAGGAATAAAGAAAGAATGGAAGGAATGAAGGAGGGAGGGAGGAACGCTTGCCAACCAGGGCCCTATCAGTCCAAAGTGAGGCCCAGGACCCAGTATTTATTTGGGCCCCTCGTTAGGTACTCGCAACGAAATTATTCAATAAGTAAGTAACAAATGCAAACTCTTGTTATATACAGTATCTGCATAATCAATAGTTCAAAGTCGTTTTTTATGATGCTTAACTAACTCATAATTAAAAAAATGTAATACTAATAAATTGCTGATAATTTAAAAACTAGGTTTCAGACTGGCATTTTAAACTTGCACGAAAGATCACAAATCTTTGGGGCCGCAATGATATGGGGGCCCAGAACCGCGGCGCTGCTGGCCCGTTGCCAACTATGCAGTTCCCCAATATTTTTACTGTCCCAGGTTAGCATGGTAGAAACGCATTCGTCTATAGTACTATTAACCCGGGTTCGACTCCCAACGATAAATATGTAGTGTTTTCCTTCCTAGAGTTATCCTAGATTTGGTTTCCTCGATAACAGAAGATTAGAGTCCTTGAATAACTATATAGATGCCTCAGCACAGCACGGCCATAACTGTCCTTGCGCCATAAAGCACTAACTAAATTCTAATATTTTATATGGATGGAACCAGGGTCGGATTGGGTCCTCTCCAAGGGCGAATATTTTGGATAATAGGAGGGTTCGAGTCCCCCATAGCCCATGAGGGCGCACATGTCCCGGGGCCCGTTGGTCGGCGCCGCACAGTCTGGCCCTGAATGGAACAAAGCTTTCAGTACATATATGGATTTAAACATAGGTGGGAGAATACCAATAAAATTTAGACACTATGGGAGGATAAATTATAATATTAATCTACAGATTGTCCTTAATGGCTGAGAAGTTTCATCTGCGACTTTTATCGGCTTAGGGACTATCAAGTTTATGATTGTGTGGTCCCGTCCCATTAAGGAAGTAGCCATTGAAGGTAATCTAAAGTAGATTCCAAGATAGACTCGCCTATGGATACTATAAACAGAAAAAAAGCCAAAGAAACCATTTAACAAAATTTGAAAAAAATCAAATTAAAAAATTTATTTTCGACCAAAAAAAGTCAAGAAAAATATTTTCTTTGAGAAGAAATTTAAAATGTGTAATTTAATATACGCCACTTATTTCTTTATCAAAAGAATACAGTTTTTTTTGACGTCAGGTGAGCTAAGAGTAAAGGAGCTGGCTCGATTAAACTATGCTAAAAAGGAATGGAGAAGAAGGTGAAGAATTTTTGTAACTGCATACAGAGATATTGTCGGAAGTAAGGAGGGGATATCGGGGCTCGTTTCCCATTTGATGTCAAAATAAATTTTCTCTAATGCCGCATCACATGATTTCCTTTAACGTTACTCGAACCACTTAAATGTTTCGAAGTGCTACGCCTCTGAGAGTAAACGCCCATTTTAACCGAACACGATGGGACAGAGACTCTAAATAGAGGCATAGTAATAAAAATATGCTATTCAGTCATGCAGAAAGACAGTACAATCTATTTATTCTATTCGAAAAAAGCTCCAGCTTTTTTTCATTTTCATATTGTATTTTTTACTGTCTGTTTTTATTCATATTCTCGAATAAAAATATTATTATTATTACTGTCTGCGTATATTTATTACTTCCAAAGCTTTTTTACACTTATATATGTAAGATTTACTCATATAGGCTATATGAAATACATAGTAATATAGCTTATAGTAGTACTACCCCTAGTAAGTTTCTTATAACAATAATATTATAAGAGAGAGATATATACAGGGTCTTTCAAATTAAACGCTCCCTGTTTAGAGGGGTGTACAGGACGAAATAATGGACGGATTTATATGAAATTTTGCACACAGATATTTCTTGATATGCGCTCACGAGTTATGTCAAAAAAGGTAATATACGTTTCACGGTTACGGTTATAGTTACCGAATTTCAAAATTTTCAAATGGCAACACCCGAATTTTTCAACGTTGTAATGACTGGCACCATCAGAAACAGTAAATACAGTTAAAATTTTATTTTCAGACCTAAAACTGATAAAGTTATGTAATGTCATGTAAAAGATAAATTGAGAGAAAGAAAAAGTACCGTTAACTGGAAACGTCTTTCAAAAGCTTCGAGAACACGCTGTAACTGAGTAAACCTTTCGCAATTAGCGACGTCGATGTTTGTTAGTATGTAATACAGATGTACGAAACCAAAATTATCAGAGGTATCACAGTTCGGAAGGCAGAGAATTGTTGACGAAAGGTGGAGCATTAATTTCCTATACAGAACACTCATTGATTACAGTATTTGTCGATAGATAGCTGTGTGGCAATAACAGTTTGTGATTTGCATAATGGTTACTATTGTAACTCTATCATAGTAGGTACTATAAAAGCGCAGCAGTCACTAAAAATCATACATGTTTCCGTGAAGTAACGGTAGCTCTGCCAACATCTTTATATAAAAAGGCGTTATTAGTGAAGCTATATTACCAGAACAGAAATAATGCAGCTGCGACAATCAAGGAATTCCAGTGTCAGAAATGCAAAAAAGACGTGGACCTATGTCTGTTTCTTCTCTACGCAGAATGATGGCGAAATTCGAAGCAACATGAAATCTTGGTGTTCAACCTGGCCGTGGTGGAAAAAGGGTGGACTCCGCTCATCTTGAAAAGGTGGCTACTGAACTTGTGGATTTATCAAGCCAATGTGCACATGGTGACGCTAGTGTGTCAGTAATTGCCCGCGAAGTGGACATGTCGGTTATTGCCATATGGAGAGTGCTGTGTAAGGTGTTGCTGTACTATCCTTACAAGCTTCACATGCTACAGAAGCTAAGGCCTGGTGACGCAGATATGCGTGTCAGTTTCGCACGTCAACCGAATGCAAGAGGAGATAACGTGACCATGGAACATTCTTTGGAGTGACGAGGAGCATTTTCTTTTAAATGGGCAAGTTAATGTGCACAACTGCCGCATTTGGTCTGCAGCAAATCCTCATGTTTTTCAACAAGTACCGAAACATTCTCCGAAAGTGATAGTATGGTGTGCATTTACAGCTACTTTTCTTATTGGTCCACATTTTTTTGAAGAGGAAATACCGACTGGTATCCGCACCTGTTCAGTTACTGGACAGAGGTGCCATGACATTTTGGAACATTTCGTCATACCGCAGCTAAAACAACGAGAGTGTCTCCATGAAACCATATTTATCCAAGATGGTACGCCACCCCATATTGCTCGTCTTATCTGAAGGTTGCTGAGACAGCACTTTACTGATGAACGAGTGATCAGCCGATATTTTCAGACACTATGGCTACCTCGATCTCCCGACCTCACAGCCTGTAACTTCTGGTTGTGGGGGTTATTTGAAAGACCGTGTAAATCGCAAACCGTCTGTAACTCTAACCAATCTGAAGGGCAGCATTCGACGTCATGTGCTAGGCAATCCGATTGAAATGGTGCACTCGGTTGTGGAAAACACTATTTTTCGAATGGAAACTATCATTGGCCAGAATGGAGGACACATCGAACAGTTGTAGCGCTGTTGATTGAAAGACGTTTCCAGTTAACGGTACTTTTTCCTTCTCTCAATTTATCTTTTACATAACGTTACATAACTTTGTCAGTTTTAGGTCTAAAAATAAAATTCTAACATTCCATAATTTTGGTTTCATACATCTGTATTGCATACTGACAAACATCGACGTCGCTAATTCCGAAAGGTTTACTCAGTTACAGAGAGTTCTCGAAGCTTTTGAAAGAAGTTTTCAGTTAACTGTACTTTCCTTTCTCTCAATTTATCTTTTACATAACGTTACAATACTGTGTCAGTCTTAGGTCTAAAAATAAAATTCCAACGGTATTTACGGTTTCTGATGGTGCCAGTCATTATGCCGTTGAAAAATCAGGGTATTGCCATTTGATAATTTCAAAATTCAGTAACTATAACCGTAACCGTGAGACGTATATTACTTTTTTTTATATAACTCGCGAGCGCATATCGAGAAACATTTCTGTGTAAAATTGCATATAAATCCGTCCATTATTTCTTCCTATACACCCCTTTAAACAGGGAGCGTTAAATTTGAAAGATCCTGTATAAGCGAGAAAGAGAAAGATGCAGATTAAGGATAATACGTAATAAATATTTAAAAATTATTATTGCAATTATTGAAAATTACCTGACGTTAGTGAATAACCCGTAAATCAGTAAATATGTCATACGCTAACCTTTAATGAAAACTCCGTCCTTTGCTGTTAAAGGTGGCACTGCCTACAGCTGAAAAATAAGACCAAGAGTGTTGTTTATTCTTCGTCTTTTTTATTAAGTTATATGCTAAAAAATAAAAAGTTGCGCGATCATCTAACGCCTCGGTTGACTGTGCTTATCAGACGAGATAGCAAAATGCGTTTTCGATGTACTATTTGGGGATACTGCGTACCTACCCTTAGGATCCTTCAGGCAACGCCTTGGAAGTAATTCCTAAGAAGTTTAAAAAAAAAATAAAAGCTTTACGAAAAACATCCCCGGGCTCCATTTTGTTATTTTAACTTTCTCTTTCCCAACTCCGTGACAACGTAGTTTTTGTTAAAAGATCTGAGTCCAAAGTGTTCGATACATTCTACTTTTTTAAAACATAAATCTTTAAAATTAAAAAAGAAGCATAATAAAAATTATGATAATTTGTATTTCTTCCAAAAATCTATAATATAATAATGTACACTGTATTTTTTTGCAATATTTGTATGTTAATCAAACGCAATAGAATAATTTTCTAAATTAGTACATTCACATTAAGTTTGACCATCCAAATCTGCAGTTGTTTTACAAAAATCCGGAAGTAGTCGTAGGGAATTACCAGACAGAAATAAATTATAATGGACTCTGAGAAAAAATTTTCTAAACCTTTAGGGTTTAGATATCGGGAGCGCTTAATTTGTTTGCTAATTATCATAAAAGCATCGCAGATTAAATGTATCGGCATATCTCAATTTTAGGCTCAGGTACAAAGCAATTTCATTAGGTTACCCTAGGAGAGATTATGTGTAATTATTTCAATTATGAAATAATTTTTAATTTTTATCTGATATTGGTTATTTCAGTCTAATATGATTCTAACACCTCGTTCGTGCTTTGTATATTTTTTATGCTTTTACATTTCGCATAATCTATTTTATATTTTACTTTAAAATTTTAGGTATAATCTAATCTTGTTTAGTGGAGAATGATCATTGCTAGCTATGCCCCATAAAAAACAACCAACCAATCACGTGATAGAAAACATCCATTTTTAATTTAGAATTAAATTTTTTTGGGCTTCGTCACAGCTCGAACTCTACGAGATGTGGGCCGGACGAATTTATAAATCTATTCTTTGAAGATGTTCCACCATACTCTTTATTCAGGAACTCAAAACTCTTGCTAGTTTAATGGTAGTGGGCTTTTTTCTTTCTTGCAGTCCACAGATGTTCAGATGGATTGAGGTTAGAGTAATACTACTAACCACCGATATATCTAAGATAAAGAGGATCATGGTTTTGAAGTTGTAGAGAGATCATGAGTGTCTTGTGCCACGGTAAATGTTCTTAGTAGAATATGCTTTGCATCAAAGAAAAATTTGTCATGAACAGAAATACATGTTTGGTGTTAATGTTCCCATATGCTATTGTTTCTAAAGAAGGAAGGAGGAGTGGAAACGTAGGATTTAGTATGTGCCTCACAAACATGCTGCGTATAGCATGTCACAATTGTTACCTGCTTGGAGAGTAAATAAGATATATGTTTGATTCGTGAGAACTTGCCACTCATGCTTAATCCTAACAATCATGTTGGCATGCCACAACATAAACTTAAACCTGAAAGTCTAGGTTATATAATAATTACATTAATGTTTGCTGCCAATCACAGCACGTGAAATGTTAATATAATAATGAAATTAATAACTATAATCAGAGCTCGATAAATCTGTCTCGCAGTTGCTAATGGCAATTGAATTTTTGCATTTGGCCTATAGGAAAAACATTGGTTTTCAATTCAGGAGAGTATGCTTTCATTTTGGGGCGGGCAACTATATATCGTTCTTATTTGGCGAATTTTGTCCACCGCGAATTGTCGAGTTCTGCTTATAATATATCCATTGATCCATTAATGCAAATAGGCAGAGTTTACAAAGAACATACTGCGAAAAACTACAATAAGAATACAAAAATTGCACTTATATTAGAGTAATATAGAGCCATGGGCGCCCATATGAGTACTTCTAGGGAGTGGCTGAATAAAATCATTACCTCCTTCTCAAGGCTGTCAGACGTTTTAGTGAATGTACAAGATACCAAAAGGCTACAAAAATAATTGATACTGCTTGACAATTAGTAGTAAGTTAAAAAGTACCTTTTTTTTAAAATGTGACTAAATTTTTTTAAAGTAAATGCATATCAGAATCGGGGAAATCAAATTTTTGAACGACTAGGGGGTTCGAGCCCCTTTGCCCACTCATATGGACGCCCATATATAGTACATATCTTATAAAAGATTCAACTATACAGTTTGGAATACAAAGTGAAACAGACGATGCAAAATTAAAAGTATTCTTAATCTGGAAAAGTATTAATGATCTATTTCCCATGACTCTCGTGCTGAAATAATGTAAAATAAAGCAGACATATTTATGAACTGTTAAATCAAATGGATATGATGTTTAATTATAATATTACGCAGTTAAATTTAACTATTGGAAAATGTAGCAATATTTAATCGCGTGAAAGTATGATCCTCGGCTAATGTCTTTTCAGCGACGAATTGTGCATTACTCCTGAAATGAGAAAAATGTTTCCCAAAGTATTCCAACGCGATCTCAATCATAGCTTTAGCTTCCATTGTCATGTCCAAGATGAAGCAGAGAGGCGTTTAATTTTCGGTTATCGAAACTCACAATGGCAGCCAATTTACTTGCCAATTTCAGAGCGCAGTGTTTTAATTGCCTTATTTATTTTTGCGGGGAATCCTTGTAGACCTATTACGCACAAACAATGCATCCGAGAAGAATGGCATTCCCGGCAGACTATTACATTCCCAATTTCCTGTAACTAATTCAACTCACTAAACATTAGATTGACTTTTGTGATGAGTTTCGCATCTCTGGAGACAAATCCTTATCATATTTTAATCTAAAAGGAAATAACTATATATATATGGCGTTCACTCTTGTTGCCACATAAGAAATGCTTAAAATGTCTGAATTATGGCATATATTTGCATTAATGATAGGGAGCATTATAAAATTCGAAGATAGGATACCTATATCGAAATACGAATGGAAATGATATGCCAAAAGTTTTGATTTTCCCTGTGACAAGTATAGTAATATCGGCATACCATGAAAAATTTTATATGCCGATATTAATGCAATAGGGATATCACGAATATTTGTAATGTTCTTGCCATATTGACACGTACAAATGGATGACTATTAAAAGGGGACTTAAATCGATTTTGCTATTTTGTAATTTTTTTTCCCTGATACTATTCGAAATTTCCTCATGGAAACATACTTAAATGTTTATTGTAATCATGGAAAGTAGTAAATTATTTTGCCTTATTAAAAGGGACTTGGGGGATTTAAATTACACAAAAAATAATTTTTGTTTATTATTTTTGTATTTAAAAGTAGAGACATTTCTGTACATTTTCTGACCAACCGAAAGTTTCTAATGTAAATAGGAGTCGATTTACAGCTAAGACCGTAAAATCTATTTAAACGTTTTTTACAATTTAAAGGGATTAAAACAGACCACCGTGTTACGATTTCGTCATCTACGTTTGCAATTGCATGTATTTTTGCTATTTTTTGTGTATGGTTGCTTTTCGATAGGGATCACACACCAATACACATATACACAGAATGAGGAAGGGAAGGAAATAACTTTCATAACCTTTTTTCACTGTTTACATTTACGACAACCGCTGCTCGCTACGTTTTTTTTTGTTTTCTGAATTTATATTTCGTTTTGATCGTTGATATTGATATTAGTGGTTTTTTTATCTTTACATTTTTATTTTGAGTTGTTATTTGCTGTTCTGTTGAGTTTTTTATTCAATTTAGTTCGATATTCTATTAAAATGTCAAAGGCAAAATCAAAGTCTGGAACCCGCCCTAAAAAGCGGAAAGCAATATTCTGTAGGAATAAAAACACGTCTAATGATGAAACTTAGAGTAGTACAACCGCAAAGAAAATGAAACTAGATTGCATCATACAAATGCCAACACCAAATGAGCCAGTTTTCAAGGGATATAAGATTTTCGATTTAGACTTATTATTTACTATAATTGTAAACTTACTTTCTTGTAAAGAGTGTGGGAATGATGTCAAAATCAGTGAGGACTTGCAACAAGGACTTTCCTTGAAATTTTGTATTTGTTGTAAACAATGTGGATTGCAAAAATCCTTTCGCAATTCAAAGATGCTGGGGCCAAAGAACAATATTCATGAAATCAGCAGACGAAGCATTTATGCAATACGCGCCATTGGATTAGGATTAACAGGTCTTAAAACTTTTGCGGCGTGATGGATCTTCCACCCCCTGTTTCGAGCAAGACAAATAGACCCATCCTTACGAAAATTCAAAATGCTGTTTCCATAACTGCAGAGGAAGCCATGAAAGATGCAACGTTAGAAGAACAATCGTTGACAACAGTAGAAGGAGACATATGCATAAGCGGAGATGGCACCTGGAAAACCAGGGACCACTCTTCGCTTATTGTGGTGTGCAGTGCCATTGGTGCAAAGTCAGGCAAAGTCGTAGATTTCGAAGTTTTGTCTTCTGGCTGTGAGAGCCTGTCAAAATTATAAAGGAATAAAAACCGATCAAATTTATAGGAACTGGTTGGAAGCTCACCTTACGAACTGTATGAAAACCATACAGGATCTGCACAAAGAATGGAAGTAGACGGGATGGTCCTAATATTTAATCGCTCGGCAGAACACAGAGGGACTCGATATCTCCAATACATCAGCGATGTGGACACAAAAAATTTCCCCAAAATTAAGAAACTACATCCTTATGGTGATGACATCGAAATTAAAAAAATTGAGTGCATCAATCAAGCGAAGAAACTAATGGGAGATAGACTTCGAAGAATGAAGCTAGAGCGAAAAGGGAAAAGGCATTCGGACGGCAAATCTTTGAGTGGAAAAGGAAGACTGACATGATATAATAAACCGCTTTTCAGCATATTATGGAAATGCTATAAGGCAGCATAAGGATTTAGAAGGTCGTATGGGAAATTTATTATTATTCACGTTCGATAGATGCGGAACCGACTCACCATTTTGTCCCAAAAGAGTGCCTTCATTTTGTAAATGCTAAAAGGCAGATGCTGATAATGTTCACCACAATTTCAAACATCAGAATTCAATGCCAATTGCCATTATGGATGAAATCAACCCAATTTTTAATGATCTATCCGATCCCCAACTTCTCAAGCGATGTTTACAAAATAAAATACAGAACCCAAACGAAAGTTTCAATCCCGTTATTTGGAAGTATTGCTCGAAAATATCAGGAAATAGAAACTTATGAAGCCATAATTGCATTCGACAAGGATAGTAGAGGTCGCCTTAAAATTAGGGAAAACCTAAGTGTTTTACTAGGTGTGAAAGCCACAGGTGTAGCAATAGAAGCAGATAAGGAGCGGATGATGGGTGCTGAAAAGCAAGCTTCCATGTCAACAAAGTATCCAGAAAAGTTAGACGACAACTGCTTATTGAAGAAACTAAAAAGAACAAAAGAACTTAAAACAAGAAGGTATTATCTAAGCAGTTGACCAATTTTGAGAACTTATAATAGAGTATTTGCCATGTTTATTTGTAAAATTTACTTTAAACGCAATTTTCTCAAAACGTACAATTTTGATATTGCGCGCATGATATTTTATTTTCTATTCATTGTATCAAAATATAATGTCGTATGTTCATTCATATAGTAATTTTATTCAATTGAAGGGAAAAATATTTATTATAGTTTTCAAAATAGCAAAGTTATACTTACAAATTTGCTTAAAAATTACGCATAATTTATTTCATAATTTGAAAAATTATATTTCATAAATTTATTAATATTTTTTAAAAGCAGCCAACTTAATTTACAGCTATGACTATATTACTGATTTTGAAGTTGTGTTGTCTGGGTTGTATCACTTTTTTGTAAATATATCCTGCGCGGCGTGAACCTCTAATATTGACAAAATATCGAAATACAATTTAAAAATATTAATTATTAATACCGAAATCTATTACATTAATGTGCAAAGTATATCATTGGATAGATAAATATTACATTTACAAGCCATGAAAATTTAATAGGAATTAAATGAAGAGTTGTTTCAAAAATTACGTTTAAATATTGTGAATTTTGCCATTGATGTCAGTGCTTTAAAACCCGAGTCCCCTTAATTATTAAAATTGTATATATTACATATTTTTTATTTTCTTCAAAGCAGTGCAAATTTGACCGAGCTCTTTTAAAAGTCACCCATTCAAGTATATATATATATATGTATATATATGCCAATTTATATGAAAATATACACTCAATTACACTCAAAGATTTAATACGTAATAATTCAAAGATCGGGGAACTTTAAATTATAAGATCAGGAGATTGGTTGATTTCCGAATATGACGTGGTTTTGAAAGTGTCACTTGAAGTAAATATCATTTGGAATAAATAAAAGAAAAGATTTGGCTTTTTATGTTATGATTCTACTTTTAATTTTACTTTGAATTTTTGAATTTTACTTTGAATTCTCAACCTATCAATTAGGGGCACCCTAACAATGCTCATGCGTGCGTAATTGAAAGCCGGTCTCTGAACAGCTTGGAACTGATTAAATTAAACTTTTGGGGACAATACAGATTAAAGGCCACAACGACAATATGGGTTTTAAACCAAATTAAATTTGCCCTCACGATCCCGCCTTTAGTTCTAAAAGGACAATTTCAGCAGCGAGGAAGAGATTCATTGATTTGTACATAATGTAGTAGATTTTATACTCATTTCTAATTAATCTGTAATTTTAATATGTAATTTAATCTGTAATTTTAATATGTAAATTTAATATGCCATTTTAATCTATAATTTTAAAATGTAATTTTAATCTGCAATTTTAATATGTAATTTTAATCTGTAACTTCATTTCGTATAAAATTTACCGTTTAAAAACAAAACAAATGATTATAAAGAAGTTAATAGTTTGGACACTGAATTTCATAGATTTTTTACACGGTTAATTAATTTGGGAACTGTTGTCTTTGGGCAATAAAAACACAATATAATATGTTAAAATGATATGTTACAGCAACTTTTTACACAGTGTTATTTAATGACAAACATGTGATTATTTTTTTTATTAAATGATAAGTGCATCTTATGAGGTATCCGTTGTCGAACTTTGTCCTCATTATTGAGCCTGAAGCTTAGAAATCAACCAGAGCTTCCTTAAATATGAATATTGTAATTTTAAACTAAAATGTTTATGTTTATTCTAAAATTCTTCTTAATTTTTAAACTGACCGCAACACAGAAGGCTTTTCATTGGTAGAAAATGCTACGGTAAGAACCAGTAAATGATAATACAATACAATCAGTGGCGTAGGCAGAAAGTTCATAAGGGGGGGTTATAGGCTTAATGGAAGGGGTTACCGAGCTACAAGTCATATACACAAAATCATTGCAATGGGGGGGTTACAACTCCCAAAACCACTCCCTGATTACGTTTATGAACACAATACAATACAAACTTTATTCAGGAGAATCAATTACAGTTTCAGATGAATTACATATTTATATATTATTCGTATTAAAGTGATTCGCTTAGGCAGCAATGGGTAAAGTCTGAAGGGTCTGACAAAGCCCATGCTGCCAGTAGCGCACCCAGATTATTCCCAAGGGGGGGGGTAGATGGAAAAAATGATCAGAGGTCATATAATTACGGTTGTCTTTTAAGCACGGATTCAAGGAGGGGGCATGGAGCAATTGCCTTCTCCCCCGAGCTGGAATCATATTATGGAAAATGTGATGAAAAGTACCGGACACTGGACTAAAAATGGGAATTGGGAACAAATCGCAGCCCCCTTGAAAGATTTGGGGATCCGCTCTTGTTGTCCTTTTACGTATATTTATCATTATTAAATTACTAATAATTCTACAATGCAAGATACTTAAATCATTAGAAGTAGTACCAGATTATGTTCATAAAATTTTACAATGGCCAGCCCTTGTCCTCCATAAAAAATTACCGTTTTGATAATAGGTTTAAGAATAACCCTATTCTGCAAAACTTGCTTTTGCTTGCCCTCTGTCCATTACTTCATCCACAGAAGCCTTTTTCTCTTCCACGACCCTTAAAAAATCATCGCCTATGAAAACCGAATCCGTGTGATAAATAAAAGATTCACGTTGGTTGAACTTCTCCGAGGTCTTTCAATTATTAAATCCATTTGAAACAAATTGATCCTTGGCTTGTGTCGATCTTAAATCTACTTCATGGAGTGAAAAGAAAACACAAAATTTTCAATAAGCACTGTCTTCTACCTTTGAGTAAGCTATATACTTATGCTTACTCAGTCAAGGTAAGCAGAAATTTCGCCTGTGGTGAGGTGTTCCTTGACTTAATGCAGCACCAATGATAGTCGTGGGAAGATTTCAATTTGCATATGGTTCCCAAAGATTTTTCAGCACTGTTATCCTACCTTCTTCAGTGAGGTTAGATTTCTTCACATACGTAAAAATATCTGCAGTCAGAATTTCCACTTCAACTGTGTTTGATATTATGTTTTGCTCTACCTTTACCTCTTACAAAGTTGTTTGAAGACAGTCGCGGGCCACTGCTGTTGCTTTTCTCAAGAGCAGTCTCATCAACGTTACCAGAGTTCAGGGAAATGTCGTTTGGATGGCTGCTATTTTCAAAAGAAGAAATGACCAGTGTCTATTTGAGTAATTATTTTTCGCTTTGTTAGTCCAATGGGGGCCCGGGCCCCCTCGGCTCCATACGTGGGTGCGCCACTGCATGCTGCCCATGGTAGTTCACACAGTTTTACACTGCCAAATTTAAAAATTTGATTCAAAATAAAAGTATGTCTTCTATGCAAATATGATGATAGTTGCAAAATTTAATACTATATACCAACATTTTAAAATTATGTATCGGTTATAATATTACTCGGATATAGCGTCCAATTTTCAGTGGTCCCTTGAATAACGTTAACACCAGGTTCAACTGTACTTTCTTTGTGCTCGCGAACGTGCAGTGCCCTGGCATAAACTATAGCTTACTGTCCGTTCACGAAAAGTTAAAAACAGTTAGAAATAACGGGAGGTGACGTCACAAACGGCCTAGCCGATTACAGCAGAGGGGGACCCAATTTCAGAACTGGTTTTTAGCGAACTTTTGTCTGCGTCAAAAACAAGTTCTGAAATGAAGTCCTACCTTTGCTGTAATTGGCTAGGTCGTTTGTGACGTCACATCCCGTTATTTTAACTGTTCCATCGGACTACTTTTCATGAACGGACAGTACGAGGAAATCTTTGTCTAACATTCACAAAAATGAAATAGTTACCTTCTTATTGTCAATTACGAACGCCATTGTAAGTAGTTCATCTAATTGGTATACGAAGCTATTAGTTAATGTGTTAGTTAATCTATGTGTTAGTGTAAATTAGCACACACATATAAAACTTAAACATGCATTAATCTATTTTCACGAATTTTGCTTTTCATTAGAATAATTCAAATTTTAGGTCTCACAATGTTGAATAATGAACACTTTAATCATGAATACTTATTTCTACTTCCATTTTAATGTTTTACTTTAAAAAGTTTTCCAAAACGTAGGAGTGGACAAATATAAAAAAGTATTATTTACACAAACGTACAAGTCTGGTTGATTTTGTTGTTCAGTTAAGCAGTACGTAGGTAAATATGTCTCCCCGATGCACGTGTCTATAGCAAATGCAACTTACATATTGTCAAAATATTGGAAAATTATTGAGGTGTCTCTTTATTAAATATATTTACCCACGAAATAGTGACGGATTCACGGGGAATTGAGAAATTTCTCTCCCAAATCCATAAAACTGCAATGAAAATCTGTTTATAACGAGCGTCGATTGTAACAACCAGCCCCAGATAAAGACAGCTTTATTACAAAAAGTCCGATTTCCCATTTTATTTGTTTAATTGCTTATTAAATCTGGAATACAGAAAATACTTGTACTCAAAAGGCGGTTAAACTATCTTGCGCTTAGTCATTATACCAAACACAATCCATATTTTCCTCTCGCTATATCCGAAAAATCGCTAAATATGTGTTCATTATAAAAATGCCTCCTATTGTATTTTACATTTCTCTCCAAAATTCCTTCTCTGGATCCCGCTTCTGCCAAACACACACACACACACACACACACACACACACACACACACACACACACACACACACACACATATATATATATATATCAAGATCGTAGCCAGGATCAATTTATGGGGTTCAAAAATTTTTACAGCATGTGTTGATACAATCACAGCATGCAAGGCCGTAGCCAAGTCCCATTAAAAATTTAGTTTTGGGGGGCGAGGGACCGGTCCTTAAAATTCCCTGATCCCTCATGATATATATATATATATATATATTTACATTCAAACTCCTATTAAAATATATTGGATGGATCTTGGGACTCCACATAATTCTACGCCAATGACAATACCAGTGGGCTTTTGCAACTATGAAGAGTCTTGAATTCGATCATAGAAGTGTGAACGTCTTTTTTGTCCCACTTAAGAGAAAATTTGGCTACACCAAATGAAACTAAACACTAAAAGAAGGGGGGGGAATCGTTTAGTAGCAGGTAGGGTATAGTTATTAACCATAAAATTTTATTTCGTCGCAGCATTGGGTACCGAGTTTGATCCGGGGTTGTGTATAGTTTTCGTTTGCAATGAAATCGACATCAAATATCGATCATTGATTAAATAGATATAAACTATTAATGCATCGACTGCGTTTTTATATAATGACTATATTTATAGTTAATTTTCTTCCAATAATTTCACGATTGTCTAAGGTTCGAAGATTTTAGTGCAAACAAGATTTGGGTCCTACTTCTTCTCATTGATGTAGATAGATTCATGAATTTTAAGGGTGTTTTTTTTTTAATTATGCCAAACTATGATGACTTCCCCATAGTTTGAAAAATTGTGTAGATATGAATTCCATTATGGACGGACCTCTAATAAAAAATCTTATTTTGTATAAATTTCAGAATTGTAATATTACTTTTTGCAGATTGCAATTTCAGAATTGTAATATTACTTTTTGCAGATTGCAATTTCAGAATTGTAATATTACTTTTTGCAGATTGCAATTTCAGAATTGTAATATTACTTTTTGCAGATTGCAATCTCAGAATTGTAATTTCAGATTTCTGTTTCAGAATTGTTATTTCAGTTTTCTGTTTAAGAATTTCAGTATGGCTTTCAGAAGATATTGTATTTGAAAAAAAAAAAATTCCACTATTACCAATAACCTAAACAGAACATTATAGTCTACATTAACGTAAGTTTTAAAATTATGGTGAGGAGCAAGAAAGCATATATTATGAATATTCATACACTACAGTATGGCAAGTGCAATTTATTTCAAACTATTGGGGGGTGCGGACTAGGGCCCAGAGGGGCCATATATCTCGGCGCCTATGATAGCCTATCTATCAAAGATTTCTTAATAGTAAATACTAATTTCTGCTACGGTAAAAGTCTCAATCTCAGACCCAGAACACCAAAAGTTTGGCGCAACATCCACGACGGGTGTGTAAAACCAGGAACTGCAGAATTGTAAGAAAGCAACTAGCAATCTGCAGCACATCGTGGAGTAAATATAGGTTTTCCGCATGACTAAAAGATAGTTTACTTTTAAACTATCTAAGCCAGCGGTTTTTAAACTTTCCTAGACCGCAGACCCCCTTCAGAGTTCACTCACCCTCGCAGACCCCCAAGAATTAACTCAAAGTTTAAAGCCCAGAATTTGCATCATACATATTTATTTCTAGTGTTTCATCACTAATTTTCACCATTTGAGGAAGGAATTTTTCGTTCCCTCGTAATTTATTCTTAGCGTTAGGGGGTAAATGCTCTTTCCTTAGAAATTTTCTGAACCTTTGTGGAGCGTTTTGCGGACCCTCAGGGCTTCACAGACCATAATTGAAGAACTTCTGGCCTAAGCGACTCAGAACAAGAGTACTCGGTGTTACTAACGTTTTCAAGTGAAGTTTAAGAAGCTCACAGTGCTGCTCAAACTTCAGTGTTCTCAGTACACTTCAGTGTGTTCAGAGTACTCTTCACAGTGCTCAGAGTGTTCTTCACAGTGTTAAGAGTACACAGATTTTCCCAGCACTATAGGATTTATTAACTATGTGGGTTTGAATGTAATTACAGTATATATATATATATATATATATATATATATATATATATATATATATATATATATATATATATATATATAAAACATTTTTAGCGTCGAAATTGATTGTATCTGATATGTATAGCCTATATATTTCATTAGAAAGATATATGAAATAATTTGCTTGGAAAAAATGAATTAAGTTTGCTCCATTTCTTAGAAACTGCCTTTCTCAATTGCTATTTCTATTACCAGAGATTCGAAATACATAAGAAAAAACATTAAAAATTCTGAATTTTTGAAAACTGAAATGGCAATTCTTTTCAAAACGGAGCAGAAACGCAGACACGAAATTAACCAAAGCAAATTTCATTTTGGAAAGCTTTGCCAATTATGAAAAAAATCGGATTTTTCTTCATGAAGCCGGTAAAAAGGCAACTTATATACAGAGCCTTAAGGTAAATTTCTTTTCATTTCAACTTCGCGTTTCCTTCAAAATTGCCTTCGCAAATCGGAAATGTAACTGGCAAATACGATAAAAACTAACCGTATTAAAATGGGACAAACCTTTCGAAAAATATGAAATTGAAGCCAAATTATTCCCTCCGGTAAAATAAAGTCTAACCAAATTATTTAAATTAAAACAAGCTAATTCATTTTCCATTGTAATTAACTTGCCCTGCGGTTTTCCGTATTCCTATCGTTTTTCTGACCTTTTTTATCGGATATACGTAGCATTTCTAATCTAGTCTTTGGTCACGTTTTGTGTCATCAGTAATTTATTTCAAATCGATTCCCGGAAAACAGGTTCCTACCATTCTTTTCGTATTGAAATTCAAGAACATATCAGTTCTTTAAAATCAGTCGCATCATTGGTAAAGTAATAGTTATAATCGGTTACGTAGGCATTGTATTAATATGCTTTGCGCGAATAGGACTAATTATAACATACTATAACAACACTATATAGAAAAAGTTATAAAGATATTATGTATATTTCTCAGAGGTAATTCTTTACTTCTGTATAATTACGTAGTTTAACTAAACATCCTTTTAACATGCGAGCAAGCGCGCCGACTAGAGGAAAGTGAGAACGCGCGGTGCTTTGCACCCCATCTGATTATATAGCATTATTTCATTAAAAACGTTAAATTTTACAGGGAACAATAAGTGAATTTTCACTTTGTCACCCTACCCAAAAGATTGTGACTTTGAAGGCAACAGGAAAGAGTTTGGCCAGTTTCAGAAGCAAGGGTGGACGGTTCTTTTCACAAATTGTAAGTTGTGGGGTGTGAAACACCCCGCGCGCCTGCTTACGGGTTAATTACTGATTTATGGAAGTTTGGAAAGAAATCATGGCTATTTTCTTTTCTTTGATTCTTAATTCCTTATTTGGTCTGACGGAAGTTCGTCATAAATGTACTCATCCCGCTTCGTTTCCTATATTTTATATCAAAAGGACGAGGGCAGTGGCGTGGGAAAGGGGACTCAATGGGCTCGTCCCCCCCCCTGAATATTGAGGCATATTCTTCTCTTTAACGCTGTATCACATGATCATTATTGAAGACTGCAACCTCCCCCTTCCTGCCATATTTGTCAAATTGCTAGGACCCACTAAAGTAAGCAAAATAGATTTTGGTTCTTAAATTCTTACTTTGGACACATTCAAATTACAATATTCAATATATAACCGATCTTTATCTATAAATTCACTCATTACGAATCCCATCTATTAGATAATACAAATTCACGTTTCTAGCATAAATTTGAATCAATACAAACATGTATCATCATATATATAATTAAATACTAGAAAATCGGAAGAACTACGGGGAAAAATTATCCACACATGTGAGCTTACATTATGTGAGCTTACATTATGTGAGAGAGCGTTCTCACATCAGTTTCCTATATAAATATATTGGATCAGAAGTTCTTCTTGCTGTTAGTAAATGCTGTCTCGCATGATGTTCTGTTGAATTAAAATATTGGGTCACATGCAAGTTTGTTGTGCAATAACTTTCATATTCCCTTTGTACAAGATAATAAGGAAATGGGATTACAGATGAGAGCATTCTGTTCTAGAGTATGATTAATTTACGGCACCAGAAATTTCCAATCTCTGTGGACTAAAGTTTCCAAGTCCGTATGATTGATTAACATTATCTGAATTTCTAATCAAATCTACCTTATTCTATATTCGTTGGCTTGAGATATCACTGCCTGTTTCTTTAAATTAACAAATTGAACATTAAGGTATGTTTATACTCATAGTGTTGTGTTAAATCGTTCAAAGAACGACTCTCTGGATGAATCAGCTCCGTTTTGACCAACACTGAATGAGTAGCCTCGATTATGACCTGTGTGTCAAATCGTTTAAATACCGAATCACTGAATGAGTCGGCTAGGTTATGATCCATGTGTCAAATCGTTCAAAGATCAAATCACTGAATTAGTTGGCTCGGTCATGACTGGTACGTCAAATCATTCAATGAATCGTTCAGTAAACGAGTTGGCCGACCCGTAACACTTTAGTCTATAGTTTGCACCAAGTGCTTAATGTATAATTCAGTTTATACTGTAAATTAATCCGCCCAAAAGAAACTGACTACATATTTATTTTTACATGTGCATGAACAAATAAATTATGTATTATTATGTATCGCGAAATATTTATATACTTTGAATATTTACTATTACTTATCTCCGTAAAACATATTTTTGTAACTTAAAGTTAAAGATGGCGCACTTATTTACATTTAGCTGCATCATATTATACCAATTATAGTGCTAAAACCGATTTAATAAGTTTAGAAATATTGAGTTTCATCTTATAATACCATAAATTTTAAAATTATCCGTGTATGTTTAAAATACTATATGTAAATATAGTTCAATTTTAATGGTAAAACTCTTTCAGCAGTTATAATTAATTGATTCCCTTATTTACATTTGACTAGCCATATCTGAATTTCACTTAAAACTTAGAGAATTTTATTTTGTATAAGCTTTCAAATATTTAAATTGTGGAGAGAAGTTTTTCTCAGAAATATCGCCAAACGCCAAATTTCAAATGAAGTGAAATATGATCGATTCCAAAAAACTAAATTATAAGAGAAAAAATTATATTCTGGAGGAAATTGTCGAAAACTAGTTAGAGCTGCCTAGGGAAATTAAATTATTTCAACAAATCCAAGTTATAAGAAAAATTAATTAAATTTCTAGGAAGTTAATTTTTATCTCTAAGTTCTTAAAATTTTTTCTCAAATATTTAAAGATACGTTCTCTTTTTCATTGCAGTTTATATTTATTCAATCAATGTTCTCTTTTATTTTTTTTAAATCCTTTTTTAATTTCTTTGTCTGTGGACAAATTTCTATACGTTCTACAGATACTGTCGGAACGTAAGTTAAATTTTCTATTCGCGAATTATCCTGCGGCGATGAAGTAGTAATGTACACGCCTAGGGACCCTTTGGAGCTGTAACGAGTCAAACACGCGATCTTTTATCGATTAATTGCTCATTGTAATTAATCTCTTATGGATTATCTGTTAATTGTAATTAATCTCTTATGTATTAACAGCTAATTGTAATTAATCTTTTATGTACTAACAGCTAAATGTAATTAATCTTTTATGTATTAAGAGCTAATTGTAATTAATTTCTTATCGATTAACTATTCAGTGTAATTAATCTCTTATTGATAAACTGCGCAGTATATTTAATGTTTTACGATTATCTGCTCATTGCAATTGTTTCATTATAGAATAACTGCTCACTGTAATTGACCCTTTATCGATTAAGTGCTCATTGTAATTAATCTCTTATCTATTAACTGCTCATTGTAATCACTCTCTTATTGATTAATTGCTCATTGTAATTGATCTCTTATCGATTAACTGCTCATTGTAATCAATCTCGTATTGATTAGCTGCTCATTGTAATTGATCCCTTACCGATTAACAGCTTATTGTAATTAATCTCTTATCGATAAACTGTTCACTGTTATTAATCGCTAATCGATAAACTGCTCATTGTTATTAATCTATTACGATTAAGTTCTCATCCTAATTAATCGCTTATCGCTTAACTCCTAATTGTGATTAATCTCTTTTCGGTTAATTGCTCATTAAAATTAATCTCTTATCGATTAACTACCCATTGTTATTCGGGATTAGTTTCTTAGGTCTTAAAAGTTCGGATTCATCAGAAAATATAGGTTCACATTTTATGGGGCGTAATACAAATGCAATCGTTCATGGTGCCATTAATCTTGGGTGAACCAAAATGGCATCACAGAAACATACTCAATATAAAAAGATTCCATAAAAAATTAACCTAGCCTAAACGTATTACTTACGTTAATTGAACTAAGCAAGGACACTTTAAGAATATTTGAATAATTTTCAATTAGGCAAACAAAGAAAAAGCAACAATTTATTAAAATAGTTAAATAAAAACAAGGCAATTAGGTTGGTAAAGTTATCATAAAGCATCTTTTAAAATATTTTTTTATTTTGAATTGATTTGTTTCTTGCAAAATTATACATAAAATATTTCATAAATATCCCTGCCGGTACCCGTATACGAATTACAAAACTTTCTAATAAATATTCGCCTGGCGATTTTAAGAGTTGCCATTTGTGCGAAATATAAATTATAAAATGAAATATAATTAAGATATCTTAATGTGGTTTTGCAATCATTCAGCACGCAACAATTAGTTCACTCTCAATGTTATGGAGCAGTAACTTTCTGTTCCATAGATTTTATGGCGTGATGAAAGCTATTTTGACACTAAATAATTCTTTGTCGTTTGGAGCTTGGTTAAGGGAATATTTTTCCTTTCCAATTCTTTTCCTATTCAAATGCCGGGAATTCTGTTTTAATGGACGTCTTCTCCCCAGTCACGGACACAGAGAGCTACATATACGTGAGAAGATATTACTTTACATCACGTGATAAAGGGTATTTCAACACGTGACCCACCATGTAGACGGTGGCTTTTCTCAAGTAGACAACTATAGCTTGTTTAGCTATCCAAGAAGAAATGGAAAGAATAAATTCAAACTTCCTTAGTGGTTTGTTTGTTTGTTTGAATTTTTTATGGCACAAGAGCATCTGTGCTATACGGCACCATTTCCATAGTGGTAAAAGCGGTTAAAGCTGTATATATATATATATATATATATATATACATACATATCAATCATCATTAACAATCATTTTCATTCCACTGTAGGATGAAGGTCTTCTTTATCACGTCATGTAGTACAGTGAAAAGAGCAAGCGCTTCTTGAATATCTGAAACACAGTATAGTTCATTAACTGATTTGACAGCATTTTCGTGAACCATCAACTAGAGTTGAAGAATAACAAATGCACAAAAATTATTAAAGATATTACGCGAGTATTGTTACAAAAGTGCTTCTGCGTTTCTATATTAAAGTCCGGATATTTCATGGATAATGCGTCACAAGCACACCTGACATTTGTGTCATATTTTCCTACAAATTCTTTCATCCGCAAGGAGTTGTTTAATCCAGAAACATCCTTACTTTTTAAGTTTATGCCCGTAGTAAGTTCGCTTTAATTATGGCCGCAAGAAAGAGAAAACATCCGTTTAAAGAGTTTAAGTAAAAGTTGGAAATCTTCCAATCTTTAAAATAAAACGTAAGTAAGGTTGTCATCGTTGCCTTTAGGAATGATATAAGGGTACCGCATAATTTTAAAGCAAATACCATACATACTCGGAAAAACAAATTTGCAATTCAGTAACATTCAAGGACAATATAATTTTAACGGAAAAATACTTCATACGTAGTATTTTAAAGCATTGTTTTGCATAACCTGCTTAACTGCAAGAAATTCCCTTGTCGATGTGTACTTGTGCACTTGTTTCTTGATGTATAATTGTTTCGACTGTGCAGCTCGAAATACTGTTTATTAAGATCACAATACATCGCGATCAAAGTAAAATAATCACTTCAGACATACCTCCGTGTTTACTTCCTTTTAAGGACCTTTGAACTCATCAACCATTCTGCAAGTTTCCAGATAATAGAGGCTTCCAGAAATTTACGTCATGCCTCAAAATTTCTAAGATTGTTGGTGCATCCGCCTCGCAGACCGTCAAAAATTTAATTAAAAATTCTGTAGCCGGAAGCAAACAACTTGACTCATCTTTTGGCAGCACTAAATCTGTATTGTTCAAAACGAGAAATTATTACTAATGCACATCAAAAGGCAATTTAAATGAGTTAAAGCGAATGCCGGATGTCCCTATTTGGCGATGGTAAACCAGCTCTCCTTCCAAACTGAGAGAGGGATGATATCAGTTTGCATGTACGCATACACAGTAACGTCCCTCATAACAAACCTCAAAGGACCGAACAAAAAGGGCGTTACATCAAAAACGTCCATTAACGGGAGGGTCGTATTCTATAGGGTATTGCCTCCCAACCTTTATGAGGCTACTGCCAGGTAAATTCCTTTCACATAAGACGAGGTCCCGGTTCCAATAAGTGTACTCGTCAGTTTGTTTGGCTTTTTTATGGCGCAAGAGCATCTGGGCTATACTGCGCCAAGCATGATAAAATCAAAGGCTGTTGTAAATTACTCGTCAGTACCTTTCTATTTGTTAAAGATCCTACGTTATACATTCACAAGTATTAATAAGTAATAAGGGAATAATATATCATAAAGAGTATTAATACGTTACTTCTATTAACACGAACCTTGTTGATACATGTTCTTGCTGATCAGCGGCGAAGGCAGAAAGTTCATAAGGGAGGGATTATAGGCTTAATGGGAGGGGTTACAGAGCTACAACTCATATATTCCTATGTTAAATATACAAAATTTCATTGCGATGAGGGTTACAATCCCAAAACCACCCCCTGGCTACGCCTCTGTTCTGATTGGTCACTGGCATTTGCAACACAAATGTTATTCCGTTCAGTCTTAAGAACAGAGGAGTCACCGGACACTATTGTAATCGGCTTGTAGACACCTTTTATGGCCGTTCATAATGAGCGGTATACCCTTTCTCGAATGCTAAAAGATTTAGATGTCTGAAAATTCTCCATCATTCATGAATACTCACATATTTAAAAAAAATACACGTCTTGATTACTGGTATTTGCTGCACAGATGTTACTTAGGCTTCATAGGTCTGAGATTTCCGACGCATTTGCGACCATTATGGTCCTGAGCGGTAATTTCGACACCCACGTTTTTCCTGAGAACAGCCATGATATTTTACAACTACTGCTATCCCCCAGAATCCTAATATCTACTGCTACTTATCCTCCAGATATTTCTACGATGAAATATTTATTCATGAAGAATGCTTAGAAAACTAAAATGGCAATCAGTCCTAAAATCAACCTATGTTCTCTTTACTGTCTCATCATAAATTTAATCAAAACCTGTTAATTCCGTTAGTAAGACAACTTTATGAGAAGTGAGGAACAAAGCTAAACGTCGGTAAAAAATGGGGTTAGTAATAAGAAATACATTATCGCTATGGGGCATTTTCCGGAACTACAAAATATGACCGCTAAACTGAAAATTCTGTTAATTAAAAAACCGTTATTGAGAGGGAGAGTTTAATCACATTATATTTCTTTTGTCCACAAAAGATCTATACTTCGTAATACAGTATTTTATAATGTAAATATTTCATAACATAAACGCTTCATAACATAAGTACTTCATGACACAGATGCTTCATAACACAAGTACTCCATAACGTAAGTGCTTCATACCCTAAGTATTTTATAATATAAATGATTCATACCCTAAGTATTTTATAATATAAGTACTTCATATCACAAGTGATTCACAAGACAATTGCTTCAGGACACAAGTATTTCATAACGCAAGTGCTTCATTCTCAAAAGGGTGTCTAAGTTATTTGTAAAACATTTAAATAATTTGAGAAGTATTTCTTAGAAAGATTAAAGTAAATTATTCATTTTATGTTTTTATTTAAATGCATAAATATCGTATGAAAGATTTCTATTACAAAGTTTCGCTACGTCGGATAATTCAAATTTCTTAAAGTTCTTTTGGCTTAATATATTTTGTGATATAAGTTATAAAAATTCACTAACTCGCTTTCGCAAAATTTATACTCGTTTAGGTCAACAATGTAGCACTTAAAAGCTCCTAAGGCCTCAAGTGTCTTTAAAGATAATTATATGATGCGGCTAGGGCCGGATTAAGGATTCGTGGGGCCCCTAGAAAATTTTTTTCCGGGCTCCTTGTAGTATAAATTAAGCCTGGGTAACTAAGGTAGGACAGATGTATAACGAGGGCCTTAGGACCTAAAAAACTTCTCGCTAAATCCGTGTTAGAATTTAAATTTTAAACTTTGAAAATAAAGTTGGTACAAGTAACATATTTGCATACAACGTACAATCAAAAAATTTTAAACTTCGTGGAAATTCGCTTCATGCTAAAAATATTGTCCCGGTGATAAGGTCTGATTGGCACGGATTTTGAAGTAGCATTGAATCCTCACCGAGCCGGTCATCTCAAAGTAAAAAGCGGAACCTAGATCTTTGCTTTGTTTGTCTATGCCATAATCTGGCCCTGGATGCGGCTATAGAGTAATTAATGTGTTTTGAAATATCCAATGTGGGGGCTTGAGCCCTCAGAACCCCCCTTTTCTACGCCGTTGGTTTAGGTTAATATACATTAATTTCCCTTCCAACAAATAATTCTTTACTCGATGTTTCCGAATAGCTTATATTCGATGAAAAAGCCAAATCAAACTACCGGTCAGGACTTCTTTCAATATGTTTAAAAACAATTGTTTTTGAAAAGAAATTCAAAAGTATTTATGATACGTAGTAAGTGCTGATTTCAGAGGCGTAGCCAGGGGGTTGGGGTTGTCACACCCATTGAAATGAAATTTTGTATATTTAACATAGGAATATATGAGTTGTAGCTCTGTAACCCCTCCCATTAAACCTATAACCCCCTTATGAATTTCCTGCCTACGCCACTGGCTAATTTAACGTATAATTAAAAAACTACGTGAAACAATGTATGAATTAAAGGAAGTAAAATTTTATCTTTTTTTGTTCTTTAGAAATTTGAATTCTCAAAATGTTATACATTTTCTTTTAAATCTCCCTTTACTTCTATAACATTACACTCGCATATAATTTGATAAAAATCTTATACCTGATGACGTGGGGACATATCGTGTCTTTACTGTACTTTAAGTCCAGCGCATTTGCATAGCTGTCATGGGATATGACCTAGCAATTAAGCTAACATTGGCGATATTTAATCCGCCAGTAGTTTACACTGTCCATATATATTTAGCCATTAAATCTGCTCATTTAATAAGCCTATTTGATATCAGTAGATATTCCATGTTCAGAGCAGCGAATATTAATATTCTCAGCTTAATTAAATCTAAGGAGGTAAATGAAATATTTAAAATATTTCATAGAAAAAGCCAGATTTATTTCAACTATTAATATTCAGTTCAATACGTGAAGTAATTTTCTATCAATTAAATGTAGAATTTTTTCTTTAAAATATTGGTTAACTGCAATTAATATATATTACGAAGTAATTTAGTTAATTTATATTCAGGGATCATATTTAAAATATAGATTCAAAAACCAACAGAGTTTCTATGCTTTGGGCTAGGCAGCAATACATTGCCTCCACAAATAGCAATTTTAATTTTTGCACAGAGTTCAATTTTTTTGCAAAGGATATATATTTTTTTTAAAAAAAGACAATAATTGCATGTTTTAGTTTTAAATTTTAAGATACAAGGTACCTTATATTTAACAGTTTTGTTCTTGAGCATTTCTAAAGAGATTAGCACAAAATTTTGCCATTTCATATATAAATATTAGAAACTATTTTCAAATATACACTTAAACATTTAACGATATTAGTAATTTATATACAAAAAGGATTAATGAATAAATTGCAAAAGAAGTGAATCCTAGAAGCTTTCAGATGCATCGACACCCCCATTATCATAAGAAGTGAAAGATGAAAAACTACCGTCCATTGCTCCAGACAAAGGACTGCTGTTGACACGTTGAAAACTTGAGTACATTACTTATTTGATTATCTTATCAATGTTTAATAATTTTGGAAGTATTCGTATTTCTTGGTACTTGCATTTTATTTAAATAATGAAATATTTGGTAAAAGAAAGAAATTTCGATTTCCGGTTTAAAATAGCAGTAGTCATGTGGAAATTCATCGTCAACCTAAACCACATTTCCAGACATCGTGAACAAATTACGAATAGAATGAAGTTTATTAATCAAGCTTTATGAAAACATAAACTGTGACATTTCATTTAAAATTATTTCTGCTTTTGCAACAAGGAAAATAGAAAATTTTTAAATTTTATTTTATATTTTTATTGGTTATTTACTTTTTGTATTTTTTATCCAACATTTTTTGCTATACAGCTCTATATTTTCCCCTATTGGCAGGTTAAGGAACTATTTCCCTCTTGCTGAATTTGTCTCTTTATCACACGATTGCATAAATTTTGCTGCATTTCTGCTTACTAGTACGAGCTGCAATGATCTCTGAATAGTTAAATTATAATATACTAAATAGGAAAAAAATAATTAGAGTATAACTCGAAGTTCCATTTTCTTTAACCTTTATTAATAAATTTACTTGTGATTATAAGGGGTTGGGCGAATAACCTAACCCATTGTCAATTTTATCTTTTTCCTAAAGCTAAATTATTCCTTTCTCCACTTCTTCTGTTTGTTTCGTGTTCTGCGGCACAAAGACAGACAGGTTCATGCTCTGTTGGGATGCAAAGGTTTTCGACCAGTTAGAACATCTGTTGCATAGGACATTAAACCTCTGATTAAGGAGCGTAGAGAAATTGCCCGCGTTCTACCAACCAATGGGAGTCGGACCCGGGTTAATAAATAGCGGGACAAACACGTTTCCACTGTGGCACTGTACGTCTGAAATTTGCTGTTCATCTGCATAAAACGGTGATACAAAGTGTCCGTTAAATAATCCGTTAAAATCCGTTAAATTTAGAAAATGGTATCAATACAATTAGAGGCTGTTTTGAGCGTTGTTTCGACAATAAATTAAGATTTGTTGCGCTTATGTTTGTTATTGCAAAGATGCTAATATCCATTTATGTTAAAAATATTTACATATTTTTAGAAGTAGAATTTGTTAAATATTTCATAAGATTTGTAATGATTATAAAGGTAACTAATATCAATTGCAATAACTGATAACAATAATAGCCTAAAATCTTTGAAAGACTGCAGGCTGCATTGAATTTGTTATCTCTTAATGTATGGTAAAGTTTGCCAATTCCTAAAGTTTACTGAGCAGCCCTAAACTCTTTTATAAAGGCCAGTGTTTTTAAGTGTGGTCCGTGGTAGCATATCCAGATTTCATAGGATTTCTGCGAAAATTCATAAGAACAAATAAAGAAATAGCGCAATTCACACCACGGCTTAAAAATATGCTTCTCTGCAATGAATAAATTTTCACAATCAAAAATTTTCGATACTGAAAACATCACAGAAGTTTAAGTAATTTAAGATCTTTACTCTGGAATCTAAAAATCCTGATTCCAGATGCTTCTGACGTGTTGCTAATGATGTAGAAAACCAAGTAATACTTAACTTGAAAATGATAGTGATCAGTAGAGCCCAAAATTACTAACCATACAGTTGGCAAAGCTTAGCTTCAGACAAAATTTCACTTTCCTTCCAAGGAAAATCCCGAGACTCCCTTCTCCACCATCAGAGTGACACGGTAAGTAAAAGGATATTTAAAGCTATTTGTGAACAAAAAGCAAGCATAATACAAAGCTGTTTGTGAGTTAAATTTTTTGAAAAAATGCTGATCTGGGAAATCAAACGCCGAACTGCGAAACGAACCGCTGCTACCAGCTAAAACCAGACCAGGATCATTCGACTGATACCACGATGAGTTACCATTAGGTTAAGACAATGCTTCTTTAGCTAACTCTACCTAAAAAATATCGTTCTTATTGAATAAATATTGATAAGAATAACTGCTTTTAGCGAAAACGTCTGAATTGCAGAACCAATTGGTATTTAAATCAAAATTTTAAAATTAAAATTATATTCCAGATTTCGTTCTCGAAGAAAAATAACATTAAAATGATGCAAAAGATAGACGAATGCAGAAGAAACGTGGGGTGTTTTGTATGATCGAATCGATTTCTTCTAGATTTAAAACTAATTCATTTTTATCGACATGACACATTAAAAAAAATCTTTAATATCGAAGTTCTTCCCGTCGCCGCGACAATTCACCACCCTCTGAATGCCCATTACAGACCCTCAAGTAGTAGATTTTCGATGATTAATGAGCCTATTTCCTAATATACCTAGATACACTAACGTTTTCTCCCATCACCTTGTAATAAACACGTTCTCAATATCAAAAGACAGGAAGAAAGATCCGACACACATTCGTATATCGATTACTGCAATTATTCTTCGATTCATATAAATCACATTATCGATCTCTATCGTTAAAACTCCTTATTCGCTGGTGCAGTCATTATCTATATAAACGATTGCCGGTAAAACCTATTAGCATGAGTGTCTGAATTTTGCAGTTAATTAATTAAATTTTGGCGTGGAATTTAAACTGGTAATTACCGCTGCAGAACCAGACCAACACTATGCGCCTCCTCTGTAGATTAAATTAAATATTGTAAATGTTAAATCGTTCCCTGTACTTTCAGCCAAGAGTTTGAAAACTGTATCACAAACTAGATACATAAGAGGGCCTCCAGTGCATTTCTGTACTCTTTTACTACACTACTGTAACTTTTATCATCACTGCATGGAAGCAATTACTACGAATTATTGAATGCTTAAAAATTACAACGTATTAATGTAACTGTATTAAGGACTTCTAATCGATAGTGATGTAATCCTGAGCAATTTATTGCTGCTGACAGGGCCGATTAGGACATATGGGGTCAGTAGGCCCAGTATTAGATGGGGGACCCTTACACGCGGCGATAGATTAAGAGGGTGTCTGAAAGTATATAAACATAGTAATTACATATACTCATTATAAAACTCTTCAAATTTCTGGTAAACTATCTAAAATAGCCCAAAAAAAGTAAGCTTTTACCTAAAAATTTTCTATATTGATGTCTCTCCTTTGAGCCCGGGACATCGATGTCTCTTTTTTACTCCTATTCTGAAAAAGAGACATCGATGTCTCTCTTTTTACTCCTATACTGAAAAAGAGACATCGATGTCTCTTTTCTTACTCCTATACTGAAAAAGTTCTAGATCGAGATTACACGTGGGTGTCAGAACTATTATTCATAGTAAAATTCCTCACGGCAAGGAGACTCGACCCGGAGGTTATGTTCGCTGACCATTATTTGGCCATTGTGTTATCCCTGAGAAGGGTAATAATATCTTACAAACTTATCTCTTCATGTCTAACACCATACAAAAAGGCACTCATCCTGGCCTCATTTCATTACAATTTCCTGATGATACATATATTAAAAGAAATCTTAACGATCTGATACCAGAATACTCACGGACGAAAGTTGGCCTTTCACGCGTATGTTGTTTTGGCTCTAGAGTGCGGAATCTTCTTCTGAACTCAATTAAATCTATCTATTATTTTACCCAGTATGCAAAACTTTCCTGCGGATATATATTAGAGAGGGAATCATGATATCACTACCTCTTTTTTAATTTATAACTTCCATATCTATATGAATCATCGCTTGCTTGCTTTACACCTTTCATATCTATACTAATCATCGCTTGCTTGCTTTACACCTTTCATATCTATACTAATCATTGCTTGCTTGCTTTACACCTTCCATACATATACCAATCATCGCTTGCTTGTTTTATACCTTCCATATCCATATTAATCATCGCTCACTCGCTGGCTGGCTGTCTGGCTTGCTTGCTCGCTCTATTTTATTTATTTATTTATTTGTTCCTTTGTTAATTACCACTTTTACTAATTATATTTAATTCTGGGCAACAGAAAGACTTTTGCCAGACCCCAAAGTCTTTACCCTTTGATGCCTAGACGGATCAAATTAAGCAATAAATAGTAAATCATTATCACCTCATGTGAACAATTGTATCCGTTTAAATAAAGTTTGATTTGATTTAAAATAGTGTAGGGCAAAAAAGTTGCAAGTAAACATTTGGGTAGACTTGTACTATAAGTAAATAAAAAGTTACTTTCTAAGATAGCATTTCAACATACGTGGTAATAATTTTTTCTCATCTATAATTTCTTGCGCTAGTTTTACATATAACTAATTAATGGTAGCTCTAAATGTGACTAATTGAATATAGCTTTAAATGTGACTAACTGATGTAGCTGAATTACCAAATAATCTTAAAAATATTAATAATATAAGATTGTTTAAAAAGAAATTAATTGTATACTTATTAAACGGAGTTTGTGCGCCAGCGGATTAATAGGGTCCTCAACCGGTTAAATTTTATAATTTTTATTGGAGACCCGTCACGGGGACATGCAAATTATATTGTCTTTTCTAAACTGTGTGAAATTTGTTATTATATTTAAATTGAACTTCAAGACTAGATGTAATATGTAACCACTGTGACGGGTAAATATTTTTATTACTATTATTAAATATGACTAATTCATAATAGTTTTAAATATGACTAATTGATTTCATCTGCTGATGTCATTTTCTTGGAAGTTCAATTTTGTACCTACAATGTTCACGAGTTTCACAGACGACATATATTAAGGAAGAAACGGAATTAACTATTCGTTTAAATGGAATACGAAAACATCTATTTCGACATAAACAAAAATTTAATTAGAATTCACAATAACTTTTGAATGTTGGTTCCAACATGCATAATGTATGATTTGAAATCAAGTGTTGTAAAGTGTAATTAAATTAAAATTAATAGAATAAAGAAGAAGAATACTGTAAGCATAAACGAAATGACAAGAACAGTATTTAATTACACTCATATTTACGAAATATTGTCGACCCCAAATTCTGCGATATCTGAATTTCCTCTGACAATTCAAAAGAATTGGGTTCACTGATCTTTAGCGCATTGTCGCCTAATTGAATAAGCATAATCTTATTTCGCTAGATCCTATGCATTCAAAATTGCTAACTATGGCCATATTCATTTCAACGAATATGTTCGGGTGAAGAGGTGGCAGAATAATCCCAGTAAAACAAATTAAATTGCCGCAAATTATACCATCACTTGCTCCTTCTGCGAAATTGGATGAAAATTGCCGCATGGGTAGCACCAAACGAATACATTCGTATACCTTTAAAGGATGTCCAGATATCCATGTGCTAAATGGATTTGAAATTTGGGAGACGATTAAACTTTGACAAAGGATTTCGAACTGTTTAATGAATTTTGGTATAACGAAGATTAAGTTTGAAGATTAAATTTATCGTGGAAAATTCTACTTATTATTTATGCATGAACAAATCATTCATTTAATTGAACACCACTTAAGAAAATAAACACTGATTCTGATATTCTAGTTGAAAATAAAAAATCTATTTATTCATAAGAAAATTTAGGCATGGGTTTGATAATTAGACTTTAGATGTCATGATTGAACTTTTTAAAAACACCAGTTCAAAATAAGTTCCTTTTTAATTTTTAATTATTATATTCACTCTATTACATTAAATAATTCAAATAGTTTAGTATATTTTGTATTCTATATAATGTGTATGTTAATTTTGTATTTTTCAAATTGTCATCTTTGAATAACATTTATTTATGTTATAGATAAATTTTTCATCATACGTTAATCATGATTTTAATTATGACTTTCATTGTTTATGTTGATGTGATTTTTTTCTCTTTTCGTATATTTTATATCATACTGCTGTCCTCTCATTTGTAATTCTTTGTCATTAAATTATATTTATATTATTAATATTATTTCTTTGTAATCACTTACATTGTTTCGCATTTCCCAGTGCCTTTTTTATATCGTATACTTAGCTTGTCATTTTATAACAACTGTTGCAGTCGCCCTCAAAAATTTATGCGATATAAAACCTTATTTTAATTATGGGTATATATATATATAATATATATAAATATATATATATTATACACTTTCACTAATAAAATGCAATACTGTTATAAATTTTAGTGAAGATATAAAAGTTTTCAAAAACGTTGGGATATTTTGATATTTAGTTATAACATGTATGTTTTTGGTATTTGTATTCCAAAACTACCTTGAATCGATTGAAATGAAAATTTTTACTAATTAAGTTTTATGTGCTTCTCCGTGTCGAAATATAAAGGTGTGTTTGTCATACCTTTCATAAAACTATAAGAATTTTTTTATATAACCACGTTATGTGAGGTAATTAAAGAGATAATACCACCGTTTGATGAAGTAGTACTATATGTGTACAAAACCACGTAAAGCGGGTAAAAAATTATTTTTATTGCATTAGCCAGGCTTTCGGCTGTTCCACTGGACAGCCATCACCAGATGCAGAAAGAAAATGATTTTAAAAATGTTTAAAAAACATTTTCTTTCTACATCTGATGATAGCTGTGCAGTGGAACAGCCGGAAACCTGGTTAATGTAATAAAAATAATTTTTTCATGCTTTACATTGTTTTGTACATATATCATATTACCACGCTATGTAATATCAACTTTTGTTCTAAAAGTAAAACTTTTACCTTGAATTTCCTTATCACACTAACAAATCCCTGGAATTTAGGAAAATTTATTAACAGGGAATATTGGGAATGATTGAAGTATGTTTGTAGTCACGTATTTTTAGATAAATATAACATGACCGTGAATATAAGGGAGTAATTAAATTATTTTCTAAATTGTATTAGAATCAGTCAACTTACTCCCATGGGGAATAAATATAGTGGATCATTATTGTAGATATATAGACATACCTAAAAATTCTCTGGTAGACAGCAAAAATAAAAAATAGATGCTTAAATTTCTTAAAAATCTGCGATGATTTGAGATAAAATCTTATTTAAAAATTTGTAATATATCAAGGATAATTCCTCGTCACCATACGTCGCTCAGGGGTCCATGGTGGTGTAGTGGTTAGGCTTTCTGCCAGCATGCCGTTAATAAGGGCTCGGCTTCCAACCGTGAAAAAACATCTTATAGATTAATTGTTCATGGCAACAGACAGGAGCTGGTTCCCTATGTCTCAAGAGGTTTGAATTTCTAAAAAAAAAAAAACTCCCTTAACAATAAATTTTTCAGAAAACACATTTTCACCCTTCAACACAGAATCAATGCTAAATTTAGCTATTTACCTCCATTCAGAGACCACCTCTCTGAGTGACCGCTTTTTCACGGAACCGACACGACGGCGGTAGACTTAGGGGTGGGGTTTACAGTATTTCAATTATTCTATAGCGCCGTACTGGAAATGCATTTATCTATGATGCCATTAATCAGGTTTCAGTGTCAATGGTATTATGGTACGAGTGCCATTTTTTTGGCCACTGCAGTGCGGAGCTTAGTTTCCGTGGAAACAAAGGAACGAATTCCTCAAAAAACTGTAGGTCCAACGAAATACGACCTTCTCTGTCCTTGTCTCGTAAAAGCGTGGAGAAATATACTTCGGATTTTTATTCGTTGAAACGATGTACCAGATAACGTAAGGTTGTAAAACACTGACGTAAACAGACAACAAATATTGACATGACTAGGTGGCAAAACGATTACTGCAAATATTAGCGATCAGATCTGGATGAGAGATAACTGAACTGCATTATTACGAATAAATAGTAGAAAATATATTAGCGATTGAAACACAAAAGATATTCTAATATAGGGAAATAATGATTGACGCGACAGCCATGGGCGCCTATATGAGTATTTCCGGGCAGGAGGGGTGACTGAGAAAAATTATTACCTTCTTCTCAAGGCTGTCAAACATTTTAGTGAATGTACAAGATACTAAAATTCTAAGAACTAATTAATGCCACTTGACGATTAGTAATGAGTACCGTATTGCAAAGTGGACTTGTAAAACTTTTGAAAGTAAATGCATAGCAGAATCGGGAAAATACAATTTTTAAATGGGGGGGTTGTGCACCCATATCACGACCATGGCGACCATGCATACGGCTGACCAGACGGAATGCTAATTAGTAAAATTAACAATGCGGCACAACCATTTTAGATATATTAATTCCTAACACAAACGACGTACTACATATGCAACAAAGATTTTCAATACCAATACATCTTACTGCAAATTAAAAATATGTGACACATAGAAACGGTCAACGTTTAACCTCCTACTATTACTATTGAACAAAGGGGTTTATGGGACGGGTGGCCACTGACGTTTGTTTGTTTTGTGGTTTTACGGCTCAAAGACTACAATGGTCATGCTGCGCCGGGACCTACTGTTTTCCGAGGAATCCGAACCTCTTATGGCCTAGGGAACCAAACCCCGGACTACAGTGAGCAGTGCGATGGCCACTGAAGGCGGCGCTGTAATCCCAGGACGTTTTACCTCAAATTCTGTCAGCCACAACCCGATACCAACTGCACTGCTCCGAACTCTGAAAATGCTTGAGATTGGTCCCAACACATTTAGATTAAGCTACAGATAGTCACAACCTTAAACACATGGGGAAAGGTCAGGAAGTTCCGAGACATAATGGCTTAATAACTTGCAGAAGCCTTAGGTACTTTGCACTGATCGATTCTCCACCAAAGTAATGCATATATTAATTAGGCTAAAAGGTCAAACTGTAATCAGCGCAATAAATTTCTTTTATCATGGATTCTCGTCGTATTTCTTTATCAGTCCATTAGAAGCTTTAATTTGTAAGAATATTTATTGTGCGTTTGTCGATATTTTAGATGTGCTTGATAATTTTGGCCTTCTTTGAGAAAATTTAGATAATTAAATAGATAAAGATTTTATGATTTAAATTATTTAAATTCAAACTTTGACAAAAACAAATTTGAGCAGTTGTCAGTTCGTGAAACACACCCTGCTTTTGTTTAAGGTGTCGGGATATATATACCATGTTCAGACAGATTCCAGATGCTAAATATTTCTTAAAACGTAAGATGGACATCAGCTACTTTCAGTAATTACAAAGCGAATAAGTCCTATATTCCAATCATGGTGGGCGTCAGTTTCAAGTCTTCGAGCTGTAATTTCTTAAGTAGCATTTGCTCTTCATTTCTTTGAAAGTAAAAACAGAAATCGAAGAAAGAATGAACCAAAAATTTAGAAAAAGCGTATATGTTTAATATTGCGATAAATGACTAAATTGCTTCAATGTATTAAAAATGAAGTCTTGAAATATGAAGGCTTGAAGGAATACAGCGAAGAAAAAGAAATCAGACTACGAGAAAAATGGGTATTGTATGAAGTTCAAAGCACAAAAATATTAAAAAAAGATGTTATGATCATTACCAGAACACAAAGTTATTTTTATGAAGCCTTGCGTTGGATAATACCTAAAGAGTCAAAGATATAAGTTCGTCAAAATAGTGGCGTTGAAACCCCGAACTTGCCAAACAGAATATCGAGCGATTTCCAAACTACGTCTATGTGAAAAAGGCGGGGAAGTGGACATCGGCAGGTCGCCGTCCGCAAAGTCCTAAAAAAACAATTGATACCAAAGGGCGGGAAAAAAGCAGAAAACGTTCGCTACGGTGTTCGAGGAGGAGCATCTGAAGAATACAAACGCCAATAATGGGAATTGAATTTGCGGACGTGAAGCAGAATGGGAGAGTTCAAGCAAAGCCGGCCGTTCTATGAATAATAAAGGTAAGGGAAGAGAAACCGTGGGGGGGGGCTAAAAAGAAACACAAATATCTTTGGCTATGGTCCAACGCAGGCTACCATGATTCATGCTCGGTGGTTTTATTGCAAACCGAGATGAGAAAAGTGATATATGACATCATAGTGAAAATCAATCATTATCCACCATCACTATCAGTGCACAGTGGCGATTCTTGTTGAAGCAGCTTGGAAAGATGGCGACGAACTGATTCCAAGATTAAACGTCCCCCTTCTTTCCGACTTTGTCAAACGAAGAGCAATCCTTTTCTGCAATTTATTGCAAATTTCATTCGAATCTGAAATGGTTTAGGGCTTTTTGCATGCTTTACGTACTCCTTTTTTGGATGAAGAGAGATTCACTTATTCACGCTTGTTGCATAAGACAGTTAAACTTTTTTACATTACAAAATATCTTTCTACTTACTGTGAAATTTTCTACAAAATTGATTTAAATAGATCAGTTTAGAGAAGTAAATGCATTTTCCTTTATTTTTTATCTCTATCTTATTTCAACCTATTCCAAAAAATGTAAACTTATCAATCATCCAGGTTTCAAATAAATTTTTCAATTAGATCGGGTTCGTTGCAAAGAAAAAAAAGTAATCGTTACGAAAATAGACGTACGTTAACAGAAAATGAAGGATAAAAGGAAAACGGATAATAGGGGCTATATATATATATATATATGTAGGAACTTTTCTAATTGTCCTCGAGTTCAGGAGAAGATCAAAAATATTAAAGACTATCGAAAAAGTTATATAATTAGGCAGTGGGTCTATGAAATGAAGCACAAATTTAATGAGAATGTGTTTTCCATTTTATTTGACTAATTCTTTACTATCCTTACCTTTCTGTTTACTCAGATTATTACTAAAAATAAAGTTATATCGACGTCATCATTCGCTGCTGAATAAAAACTTTTTTCACGCTGGTAGCGCTGGCAAGCTAGTTTGCTGTTAAGACGCTATTCTTCAGTTTGGAAAGACCAGTCAAAAATTAATGAAAAACCCACACGGACCAGGAATTTAGAAAAAGATGACCTTAAGAAAGGATAATCATAGGAGAGAAGGTAATCATAGGAAAATATAACCTTTAGAAGAAGATAATATTCAAGAATGATAATCTTTAGGAAAAGATAATCGTAGATAATCTAATTTCTAAGATAATCATAATAGACTCATTCTTGATTTGCTTTCGAAACTAATTTGTTTAAACTATCTTTTTAGGTTTAATTATCTGAGTTTGTTTATATATATACTACTAAATCATCATATTCATCTTTATTTTTCAATATATTACCAAGTGAATTTTGTTTTCTTTGCAATTAAGTGTTGTGCCATTTTAACGATGGATCTGTGCTTCTATCAGCCAATTCTACCACAGGAATAGCGATTGGGCTCATCTTGTTTGGTTCAGAATGGCCCTTGATGTTCTTGCTCTAAAAAAATTGAGCTAATTGATGGCAATCCGGAAAACGTGGCTATAGGAATGTGTTTAACTTTCTTCATTACATTTCGAACTAAACATATTTTTCTGTATGACAGAGGAAGGTCTGGTTTTTAAGTCACGGCAGCCGCATTGACCAACAGAATGTAGAGTTCACAACATTTTCCAGATAGTCATCTTCCCAGATTCTGATAAGCTCACAACTACCTGACCTTTGATATTGGAACACCAAATCTTCTGGAACAGGTAAGGATGTCAGCAGTTCTTTAAAAATGCAAACACTTATCGAAAAAATAATTTTAAAACTCCCAAATTGAAAATATTCCTGATACTAAATCTAATCATATTTGAAACTGATTCATGAAATAAGTTGTTCACCACAAAATGAAAAACTATTTTCTCATTGCTTCAAAATTGTCTTTTTCAATTATCAATTCCACTGACAAAAAATCGTATATTATAAGAAAAAAAAACCATTCTGAATTTGTCAATACTGGAAGAGCTGTAAATGTCTTCAAATCGTAAGAAAAATGCTGACATGAAATTAACCCCATGGTAAAATTCATTATAAACATCTTAGTATATTATGGAAAAAAATAGTCATTTCTATGAAGAAAAACGCAATTCTTTGTGACATCAGCGCAATTTCTGTTCGTTCAAATGTCCTGTTTGTTCCAGTTCGCCTTTGCGCCTGTCATTTGTAATCCGCAAACACGATAACAAGAAAAGAGCGTATCCAAATTGCAACAATCTTTCCAACAATATGCAATTGAAGCCAAATAATTTCCCTAGAGAAAAATAAGGAATAACCAAAATACCGGAATTAACACGAAGCTTATCCATTTGCCAATATAATAATATTTGTTTTTGCTATTATTTATATTTTTTTCGTGTTCTCTAATTTCTCTTATCGGACTGATGTTCTTCGATGCAATTCGAATCTAGTCTTCAAGCAACTATTTTGTCTTCATTTTTTTTTACAATATTGATTCCTAAAAACAGAAAATTCTATTCTTTCTTTTCCTGTGCTAAAATAAGGAAAACGTTCTTTATTTCTATTTCCACATAAATCGCGAAAAATACATTAATTATCTTCATCGGTTTTAAGGACAATATTTTGAATAACTGAAAATGATTATTACATACTACAGTTGAGAATTTTTCATCTCTGAAAATTTACAACTTGGCTCAAGTTGAACTATTCTTATATATTTATTTATTTAATTAAAAGATTTAGGAAAGGAAACAACGTTGCTGGAGACTTAGCTCTCTTAATTCGGGAAAAAAATCAACTCTTATGAGTTAGACAAAAAAAATTACGTTTTTAAAACTTGCAAGATTAAAACGTTCAAAATTATTCATTCTAATTAAATCTCTAATTTTGTTTTACCTTATCATCCTTACTTAAAAAAGTATTGCCATTGTTTTTTATATCATGGGTCGTTCAATTAGTTAATTAATTCCGTTAATTCCCATTATTCATTTCTCATTAATATATCATTATATATTAATTCATTTATTTATTTGGATAGGCATCATACAACAAAGTAACAGATTACAATAAATTATATTATGCATTAACAATAAACATTTGTAAATATGTTAAATACCTAAATACCCGTAAAATTTAGACATACAAAAATCTGCAGTATAAAATTAGTTACATATAGTTAGATATTGACGTCCTGCCAGGGCTGCGAAAAGAAAAGAATATTATGTCCTCAAAGCGCAGCTGCCCAAGTGCCAACACAAGGACCGCTTTACAACGAATATTGCAACAGAAACAATATAAACCATCGTTGTATTTATCTCACATGCTAGTTAAGAAATAATAAAGTAGTGATTTAAAAAGTATTATAATATATATTATATATCAATATACACTATTTAACTATTATCATTTATTACTTTCAATTATTATTTAAAAATCTCAAGGATCTATCCAAATCTATCTAAAACTATCGGTAGCGTACCCAGAATATTCCCAAGTGGGGGGTGCAGACGGAAAAAATGGCCAGAGGTCATATCTATTACATTTATCCTTTAAGCGTGGATTCAAGGAAGGGGCATGGGGCGATTGCCCCCCCCACCCTGGGATTATATCACGGAAAATGAGATGGGAATTATCGGGCACTTGGCTAAAAATAGGAATCGGAAACAAATCGCAGCACCCCTTGAAAGATTCCGGAATCCGTCCTTTTTGTCATTTTGCATTTAGTTACATTGCATTTTTTTACGTTTATCATTATTAAATTACTAATAATTCTACAGTGCAAGATACTTAAATCATTAGAAGTAGTACCAGATTATGTTCATAAAATTTTACAATGGCCAGCCCTTGTCCTCCATAAAAAATTACCGTTTTGATAATAGGTTTAAGAATAACCCTATTCTGCACAACTTGTTTTTGATTGCCCTCTACCCACTACTTCATTCACATAAGCTTTTTCCCCTTTCTATGACCCTTCAAATATCATCGCCTTTGTGAACTGAATCCTTATGATAGAAGAAAATTTCATGTTGGCTGCACCTGTTTGAAGACAGCCGTGGACCACTGCTGTTGCTTGCTTGCTTGTCTCAACAGCAGTCTCATCAATGTCACCAGAGTGCAGGGAAATGTTATTGGGATTATCACTATTTTCAATCTTACTTTAAAAAAAAAAAAAAAAAATGAGCAGTGTCTATTTGCGAAATAATTTTCGGCTTTGTTTGTCCAACGGGGGTTACCCGAGCCCCCTCGGCCTATTACGTGGGTGCGCCATTAAAGACCACATAAAAAATGTTTAGTCCACTGGGAATGCGGTATTGGAATTAACGGATAAATACCTACAGTCTTTCTGACAATCGGCTCTCATAACTTCATTAGAGCAATGAAGTGGGCAGATTGGACAGTCTCTAATTGCAGTTCTATCGAAATGTGCTTATAGAGAGTCATCGCCTGTTACCATCCTAACATTTGCTATCAACACCTAAAAAAGTGTGTGCTAAATCTTACAATCTTTCTTTGTCAAAAGATCAGAACAAGGGTAATAGCGAAACAAATATTTGCGATTTCCATAGCTTAACTTCTGAAATTTTGGATCAAACATCCGAATTTTTTTTTATCGAATTCAATTTTGGAATTCGGCCACTTTTTTGAAGTCTTGTGACAAAAATAAAAGTAAACTCAGAGTAGTTTTTTTCCCCATTCAACAAAATCCATGTCTCTAAACTTAAAGACAACATCCCAATTTTAAAACGTTGGGGTGTTTACCAAATCTGCTGCTGATGTAACTTGTCCTACATAGGCCAGACTAAACGAGCCTTGCAGCACAGACTAACGGAACAATCTAAATACGTAGAGACGGCAGAATTCCACAAGTCTGCCATTGCGGTTCATTGCTGGTCACATAACCACAAATTCAAATTCAACCAACCCACAATTATCTGTCAACCAAGATCAATACATGAATTAGATATTTTAGAAGCATTCCATATCAATCAGAATTCTTCTATCATAGTCAGTGAACCAAAATCTACACCCACTTTCAGTCAAGCTTGGAAACGTTTAATAAAATTTTCACATTAATTATTCATCCACAACTGGCAAAGCATTAGTCACGCAATAACACCATCTCCAGTTTTCTAATATTTATTTTCTCATTTTGTATTCCTGACGAAAGACGGCCAAGTCCGTCAGAAACGTACGTTGAAATAAAACGTTTTAACAACATTACTTACGCTTATAATGTTGTTCTTTGCTTATAAATCTAATCTGCGTAATGCTGCGTCAAATTATCTTACATGCTTATAAACCAAAAGCTTCTATATTAAACTAAACAAATCTATGCTGCAGAAATTAAACACTTGAGCCAATCAACCGGAAAATATTCTCTGAATTATAACACATTTTATTTCATGGGTCATTATTCTCTGAATTACAAAAAAATTTATTTCTCATTATCAGGGCTGACCACACGGGTCTTTAGCTTTTTACAGAGAACTGGCTTTTACAACAGTCTTTGATTTTACCATGTTTGGCGCAGTATAGCCCAGATGCTCTTGCGCCATAAAAAAGCCAAACAAACAAACCTCATTATTAGATTTTATTTGAAAATTTTACGGTCTAAGACTAAGCTCTTGGTCATCAGGGACCAGGACCGTAGCTAGGAGTGGCGTGGAAGGCCAACGCGGGGGCGCAGGTAAAGAAGTGCGTAAAATCGGCTGAAATAATTCACAAGGGAAGAATATGTCGATGGCTATGGGGGCATAATCTGGACTGTTCTCCCAGGGATGTCAATTCATCTAGCTACAATACTGTAAGAGACAGGACCGATATCATAATAGAGCTTTTGTTGTTTATGTTTTTTTATGTTTCAAGGACAGAAAAGTTTATGTTACTCCGGGACTCGGAGTTTTCTGAGGAATTTGAACTTCTGACATCAAGGACATCAAGCCTGGAGCTACGGGTTGAGGAGCAGAAAAACAGTACCCGTTCTATGGTATCATTAGAAGTCGAATCCGTCATCATAGGGAAGTGAATCTAATTTTCTCCAGTGGGAATCTGGATGTCTTCAGGCTTAAAAGATCAACACTCGGACCGGAAATTAGCAGTAAGCGCTCTCTTGTTTTGCACCGGTTGGAATCGAAACCAGATTAACAGCTTATTAGACGAAAATGTCATCACTGTGCAACACAGGGCCACCATAACTTCCGAATGCCTATAAATTTACAGATAATCTGAAAGTTGAACTAAGCACAAGAAGTTGTGACGATAAGCGCTGGAACACTGGAGCAAAAAAGTACAACGTATATCGTGATGTAAAAAGTGTATAAGTTCAGAAACATTTCGGAAAGTAAAAATACACATGGTTTGTTTACTAGATATTTATGTATAATAAATCTGCGAAATAAATCTTTTAGAGTATATCTATCTTTTATAGTAATCTATTAGAGTATTCTGAAGTTCAAAATTGATGATGTTTCTGTTACAAAGATATTTTATTGTCGTCCTATTATGCTGCATATTAAAAGATCAATTCAAGTATTTCAGCTTATTTCGCCTAATCCCCATTTGGAAATGTCGCACAGAGCATATAAGTTAAGTACTTAATTAATCCCCGAAGTACTTTAATCTTCTTATCTATTTAAAAGATGGTTGCTTAAATTACATCAAATTACGATCAGACGCATATAATCGAACTATTTAGTGAATTTCTCTAGGTAACGAATTTATTTGTTGGGTGCTATACTACAAATGCTGCATTTATGAATTTCAACATATTTTCCATTCATCGAGGCTTTTCGGTGGAATAAGGAGATATCGTCAATTAGAAATTCGGCTGTGTATATACGAATTCGTTGTAATTGAACAATTCCGGAATATTTTCGAATCTACAAAAAAAGTATTAATGTTTAATGCTTTAGCTTTTCTCTCGTCAAAACGAAATCCGTTTTATATGATTGGGTTTTCCTCAGTTCAGTCATCGCATTTGATGAAAGTATCTTGGCTTTGTATCGTATTTTGACGTTGGAGCCGCATGCCACAGATTTTTACTTCTTCTACCTTAGGTTCCTTAAACTTTCTGGCCAAAGGAACCCTTGTTTTACCAGAGGCCTGGGCGCGGAACCCCTGAAAACATATTCTAGGGAAACTCAAAGCGCTATTATTTATCACTACTTGCACGAAGACATAAAATTAAGCAATAAATATATCAGTATAAAAGTTGACTATTGCTTTTTTATTGCTGCTAGGTATTGGTTACAAGGGGTTAGTTAAACCTAACAAGGGAACCATTTGTCATGTTCGTCGCACCTGGAGTCGACATTAGGATTGTTTTGTAAAGCTTTTAACGCTGATTCAAAATATGTCTTTAGTTTTTTGCGAAACTTATTTTCTGAGCAATTATGATCTCTTTAAACTGACGAGTTGGCGACCTTTTAGCTAGGAATTTTAATCTGAATTTTGTTAAATAAAATATGATAATCTTTTAATGGTACTGAAACTGTACATAAAAAGGGAGAAAACACAAAACATTGTGGCAATGAGTATATTTTAAAAATGAATAGCCGTCAAAATGCAAAATGTTGCAGTTCTCGCGATCCAATTTAAAAGACAGTTCTTGGACGTTGGCGAAATTTCTTGGATTGAAGTTACTAATACTGCATTGGAGCCAAGGATATCAATAATAACAATTTTATTTTTCTAAATACATTTTGGTTAAGTTACAAGATTTACTCAGGAAGGGGTTGCAGACGTAAGTCCTTATAGATCTTTCCAAATCATCTTTATTTATGGTAATTATTAAATATATTTTTGTAATAGGGCAATTATTAATCTTGCTTTGAATTGTTCAAGGGTTTGACTGTTCCTGATTATTGGTCTATATTCGGCATTGTAATTGGTTGCAAACCAAACCATGAACTTCAATAATTGTATTTCTGTATAATATATTCAATAAATCTACAGCAATTCGATTTGTAATTTTCTTTACAAATATCTTACATTAAATGCCACAATATAAATTTCTCGCCAAAAGGTCGCCAACTCGTTAACTTTAAGTGGTCATAATTGCTTAAAAAATGAGTTTTGCGAAAAACTAAAGACATATTCTGAATCAGCTTTAAAAAACTTTACAAAATTATCCCAGTGCCGACTCCAGGTGGGACGAACATGATAAAAGGTTCCTTTGTAAATGGTTGTCCTAGACGGATAATTACATAATTTAGAGATTTTATCGGAATTACAACTTGTTTGGGGAACGCCTGGAGTATCGTCGCGGTATACTGGGCTTCTCCGCATCACACTTTGCGAAACACTGTCCAATACTACTTCCTTCTTATGACAGGATGCCTACTATTGTGTTAGGCTCCAGTCATTGCTTACTACTGGTCTAGCCTCCAGTCATTGCCTACTTCCGTGTTAGCCTCCAGTCATTGCCTACTAATGGGTTAGGCTCCAGTCATTGACTACTACTAGGTTAGCCTCCAGTCGTTGCCTGCTACTGGGTTGGTCTCCGGGCATTACCTACTACTGGGTTAGCCTCCGATCATTTTCTACTACTGGGTTAGCCCCCAGTCATTGTCTACTGCTGGGTTAGACTGCAGTCATTGTCTGGAAGTTAACCCAGTAGCAGGCATTGCCTATTGCTACGTTAGCTTCTAGTCATCGCTTGCTATTGGGTTACCCTCAAGTCATTGCCTACAACTGGGTTAGCCTCCTGTCATTGCCTATTACTGAGTTAGCCTCCCGTCATTGTCTACCACTGGGTTAGCTTTTATTCTGCACATTGCGCAGAAAACCACAAGGGTATTTCATTTCTACCGTTTGCATGGTCAGCCGACATAAAGCGCAATGTGAAAAAAAGATCGATCTGAAGCAAATTGTTGATTGTGTAAAAGGGCCTTAAGGCAATTAATGCAACCCTGTATTGTTGCAAGCTTAATTATATGCAGAAACATATAGATAACGAAGACATATTTGTGGTAGGACAGCTTGTTTATCTCTTTTGTTACAATGGTGAGGAATGTTAGTACGTCTTGGCTCCTCATTTTATTGTTATTTTTCTTCCAAATTAACCTTTGGAAACATGGACGTTGACAGTCTTGTAGAATGCTCCTTGTATCTGCGAGATATTAGACCTTTAAATCAATTTCAACGTGCTTTGGGAGTGTTACGTCTTAACGTCACTATAAAAGCTAACTCCTAACGCCCTGTTAATAATTTTCAATTCGAATACATTAAATTAATAATTTTTTGCGATACGAAAAATAAAATTGTAACTAATGGGGGACATACTCTATTTAACTCACTGCTCACAAGCTGATTTCAGCTCGAAACCAAGAGTTTCGTGTGGCAAGGAACAAATTTTATGGATTAGTCGATAACAATGAGACTCGTTTATATTAATTCGCTTAGGTTCAAGCAAATTTAGGTGAAAACGAGGTTACCACTGGTTATGTATACCATATACCAATAAAATTTACGAGAGCATGTGACGTATCTAAGACAGGGGAACCTGCGACCCTTTATGACCGCATGTAGCTTTCTACACCACTCAAGTGTTTTTATTTGAATGACTCCAAATTTTGCAGAACAAATCCCTTCATTTTAATAAATTTTATTTGTCTTCTCCCGCCATTATTATTACTATTATCGTTGTTATTATTATCTGAAAATGAAGTATTTAAAGTACAAAAGACTAAAGGGAGGTTCAATCAAAACAATCCTCATAGATTGCCCGATACCATTAAAACGTGTGACCTTATACTAAGAATATATTCATATTATAAATTTATTAGTAATTTACGTATTCTTTCATCATCTGGCCTACTTATAGTACATATAACTTATTGCGAACTAACATGGAATTTTTCCCGCCCCCAATCTAAAAAAATACGGCAAAAGCGATTTAGGAACTGTGTTACCGAATTCTTGAATTAGGAAGTACTGATAAAAAAATAAGAAAGAAAAAGGAATGGCGGATGAATAGAAAGAACTCACATTCTCTCCTGTCTGCTTCTAACTATCTGCCCCATGTTTAACAGCTAAATGCATTTACGGCAGAACTCCGTTTATCGGAACTTTGCTTACACGAAATGGCTCTTGCTGCATTAGTTTTTTTTTAATGAACATTCATTCACTGATTTCAGTAAAGATATTCATATTCATTTTATAGTGTGTGTCTTCAAAGCAGTTCATATCTTAACTAGCACGCGTACACATTATATGCGTATAGTGACATTTTTCACTATCTCGGCATAGTAGTTCAATACTATGTAATTAAATTTGTTTTTTCATAACTTTTCTACTTTCTTTATACCGTTAAACGGAAACTGGAATTTTCAGATTACCTCTTTATTCCAGATAATCGGAGTTTTATTTTATTAGACATTGCGCAGTTAACCTGTTATCGAAATGCTTTATCATCCGTAGAATCTTTGGTTAGAGGCATTCAACTTGTTTATCCATTCGATTTCAATTTGTATGCGGTTGGACTTGTTCATAGTGAATTTGGCCATAGTGACAACCCGTTATATTATATCAAAATTATGAAGGCCTTCGGGAGCCTCATAAGAATAACGTTATTTTGCCTTGGTCGTAACGTCATAAAATTTAGAGCAACTCGTAACCTACGTCAAAATCACTTACCATGGAGTATTATAATCTGGGGATATATATATATATACTTTCTCCATATATTTCTCGAGATTTTGCTTTTCCTGTCCTTCCATATTTATTATTCTGCATCAAAATTATTCATGTCTTCTCATAGAATATGGTGAGCATGAAATATATTATTTTATAACTCAGTTTTATATGGCCATGTTTAAAAGAATACTCATACTATTCAGTTAGTTTATTTCTTCTTGTATTAAGTAGTAATTTTCCCCACAATAGAGAATAAGTTCAAAGTGTAAATACTGCGGCTATGAAGTCCTTTCCCACCCTCCATATTATCTCGACCTCGCAGTATCAGATATCCATCTCCTTCCAACCATGAAGTTACTTTCGAAGGAAAAACATTTCCTAGACTATGAAATGCTGATTTCTGAGGTCAAGTCGTAACTTCTGATGCAATCTGCCGACTTCTACAAATAAGGTTTCATAAAGCATACAGCGATGGGATAAGTTTGTGGCTCTTGGTGGCAGCTATGTAGAGAAGGACTAATAACTATGCCAAGCTGAGTTTGTTTTAGTCCACGGGAAGTAGTTCAGGGGAAATCTTTATTGAACATCCCTCGTGTATGCCCTAATAATGTCATTTATAAAATTTAGTATCATATACCAATATTTCAAAGCCACTTTTAGGTACATTTATAGTATTAAAATTTAAGCTATACCCATAGATGTAACCAAATGTGAATGTAGTTTAATCAGATTCATTAAACAATGCAATATTAATTTCCAGTTTTGGCATAAACATGAGATACAAATATGTATTAAAATTGCAGGGAAATTCATGGTGATGAAGAGGACATTAGGGGAAGAGTGATGAAACGATTTCTGTCTTCTACAAGAAGAAGAAAAAGACGAGGGTGGATGGATGAACAAAAGACTTGAACTGGTCTAAGCACTGAAGCAATTACATACATGAAGAGATGAGGAATGTGTGGTCCATGCTGGTTGCCAATTTCCGAATCGGAGAAGAGACCTGAAGAAGAAGAAAAAGGTAGAAACAAATCATCCTCACGTCAGCTTGCTCTACAAAAGAGGTTGGTTCAGGTCAGCTTATTGTGCATAAATATTGATTAATATGCAGTTCCCTAGTACAAAAACATTGGTTCACCTACAAGCTTGTTATATCGCAACAACTACAATCGTTCAGTAAACGATTAACGGAAATGGGATTACAGATGGAAACGTTCCTTTCTGAGATAAACTTGATTTACAGAACCTGAAATTCCAAATCGGAAATGCTTTGCAAAATATTCCTGCATTTGAATTACTATTATGTGTTTGCGTGTTCTGCATTAAAATTATATACTTATAGATTCTCAAGGCCTTTGATATTATTAAATCGGTTCTGTTAATACAAAGTCAAATTAAGAACTGATGTTAGTTCAACCTCATTAGCATTTATTTTACGTCAAAGTTAATGTAACGTATAATTTAGTCATTAATTAAATTTAATTAAAAAATAATGTCGTGTAACGCTTTTAAGAGCACATTTTTTAAAGGTAAAAATAAATTATCTTGATTGAGTTTAATATATTCTGCATTTCTTACATAATTTTATCATTTCACATGAAATTTCAATATAAAATACATTTTTCATTATTTAAAGCCGGTCCGTTTTCATTTATGTCCATTATATGACAATTGAAGCTTCAAACCGATTTACAGTCAATAGTAATATTCAGTTAAAATCCATCATAGATTTATTTTCAAAATTATTCTTGTGTATTTGAAATACAGCATCATATATCAACGTAACTAAAATTGAATATTAATAGTAATTCATCCCTTACGAACATAAACTATTTCGTAAAAATTTGCACAGCGATATCTAAATTCCACTTAAAAGTAAAAGTAATTTTACTTTGAGTAAGAACTTAAATATTTAATGCTTTGAGAGACAGGGCACTAAGTGACGTGCAGTTAAACAACTTCGGAAATCAATTTTTGAAGGAAACAAAATGTCTTCGACCAGTACCTTAAAATTAAATTAAAGCAGAAAAAAACATGTTTGCAAAAATTGGTGGTGGAAATAATTAAGGCTTCTTAATAAAATCAGATTATTTCAATTGGATTCAAGTTCCAAAAAAATTAATTAAATTCTAAAAAATATTTTTCATTCACTTCTTCTTCTTAAAAACTTTTTCTTGAACATTTAAAAAAGTTTGATGTTTTACCTCTATTGATATTTATTTAATTATCTAGTCTTCTTTTATTTTTATCCATGTTGAGTTGCAATATGCAACCGTTTGAGAAGTTCTATAATATAATAATAATATTTACTAATACTACTACTAATATTTACGTATTTATTTTATATAAATCGAACACTACGCAGATTAAATCAAACAACAATGTCAATCAATCAACGTTTATTGGCGTAGTCACCATCTAATCACGCCATACCATCGGCGTTGGTATCACTACGCCAATAAACGTTGATTGATTGACATTGTTGTTTGACTAATATTTACTACTACTACTATATACCTACCAATTCTATATATTTCAGTTAAATTCAATTATGTTAATTTAAAGATTTCAATTTTTCTGTTAAATTTAATTAAATTTAATTCTACATATTTATTCTATTTCTTTAGTTCTATATACTTATCAATGTCGTTAAGATATATTTTGAATTTTTCGCTTTATCCTTTGCCTCCCTTCGAATTGGTTTATTTGACTTGCATCTTAGGTAAAAATAAGGAGGATAAAATTGCCTGACAGCTTTTATATCTATGTTCTTTTTTGTATTAATACTTTTCTATTTATGTGCGGCAAATCAAATAGACTGGAATAGGAATCTGAGCATATGTATGTGTGTGTGTGTGTGTTTATGTGTGATAGAGAGAGAGAGAGAGAAAGAGTGTGTGTGTGTGTTCAATAATAAGAATACATATACTTTATACGCAAGTAATTTAAATAATAATATTAAGACATGTATATTAATGTACGTATAATTAAATCATATAAAAATAATCATTCCTTTCGACGTGTTCCCATGTTTAAATTATGTAATAATTATTAATAAATTATATAATAGTCAAAAATAAATTATATAATAATATCAAATTACCCAGTAATATAGTTTATAATTAAGTAATTGACTTACCTTTAATTAAATAACATGAGATGATCACACCTGCACATGCTCTATAAATATCTATCTTAAATAAAGGCTTATTGATATATTTTCAAATAACTTTCCTACCCAATATATACCTTTGTATTAAATTACCATGAATGTGGGAAGAGCGAGTTTGCATTTTTTGTACATTATATAATCAAACAAAAAATTATGTACCTAATAGTTGCGTATTTGATTAATCTTTATTAAATGCGTATCTATTATTTCAATTTATTATTTTGCGTATTTATTCATTTACAACATTAATCGTCTACTTGTTAGATCTGCGTTAGATAATAAAATCAAGTTTGAAAACTGCAGTTTTCATCTCTTTCTAGACAGCTATTCGGGACCTGAATTTGGTTTTAATAGCTGCTACTTCAGAATTTTTTTTTCTGGTATAAAAACGATGATGTAGAGGAAATCAAAATTCGAAAAACCTCGTTTTATACATAGCCATTGAATGGCATTCTTGTTGCACGGACGCTACGTCAAAAATTTTCTTGAAGAAGATCATATAAACAGAGATTTCAATATGGAGTCCGATGAGATATCAATAAATTGTCATCATTCACCAGTTGTGAATGTCAATAGAAGACAGAAGAGGCTGAAGAGGTCTTTGGTCCAGTTGTGCTGCGGTGAACCTCTTCTGGAATGTACTTCAAAAAGTGAATGATCAGTTGTATAAAATCTTCCAACATTCCTAAATTCCGATCTTCGTTCAGCTTTTAATAAATTTTATTTAAAATGTCTGCAGTTCATACGAGCAGCCATTTAAACTTTGCATATATTTTGTTTTATTCCAAAGGGTTCATTTTTCTTTGAATATCAGCTTTTCTCTCTAATGGGGGACTCACTCTGTAGGGGAATTCTCTCTCTCTCTCTCTCTGCATGTTAGCAATCTCCTTTTCCTTTTGAAACCAAAATTTGAAGAAATTTGCATACGTGCATTAACGATATTGCATTATGGGTTAAGAGCTGTGATCCAGGCATAAACTTCGGTTTTTCTTCTAAAGCTCCCATAAAAGAGAGCTGGCATATATTCGCCATTTTCTTGCCATCGTGTCACGTGATCCCATTCACTGCTGCGTTAAAGTTGAGTGATTTACAAGTGTGTTATTTTTAATAAAATAAGGTGAAATGGGTGAGTGTTCCACTGGGAATTGTTCTAATCATTCGAGGAATAAACATAGAATGTTTGCAGCGTAAAGTTTGTTTTGATTATTTGCATTATAATTTTACATTAATCAAAAACCAAGCTAGGGTTGCAAATTGTATTTATTGGCGACATCTTAAAAGTTGCGTCAATATTCACAATCGTCGGGTAATCGCGAAGTGTTCATTATTTTTATGCCAAAATAGCGATCATTGCTCTAAAGTGGAAAACCTTTATCGCCAAGGTAAATGAAACCGGAAGTGTACAAGAAAATGGCTGCTGATGCACCTGTTTATAATTCTAGGGGCTTTAGGTTTCCATAGTAACATCGTGACGCACAGTTTGAAGAACCCCAGGTTACGAAGTATGCGAAAAACGAAAGATTGAAAACTACTATGAGTGCATACACTTTTAGGACACAAAGGAGATTTCAATACGTGCTGCACTAGAATACGCGGTCATCCGAGGGACGCCGATATGTCGACAAGTAAATCAATCCTCAGACTTCAAATCAATATAAAAAACTGAAACCGCTCAGTATGATGGGATTGATGGCACCGAGTTTTATTCAATGCAGAATAAATGTTTCATTACTACTCAGCTGCCAAGACTGTATAGAAATTAACCTAGTTCAAAAGCGATGCCTCGATTTCTTTGAAGAAAACAAATATTTTAAAAAGAATTCGACGGTTTTGAGAGAGACAGAGCACTGACGGGGTGGGGGGGGTAAATATAAATTAATAAATTAAGTGCATGTAGAAGAGGTCATTAAGTCGGACAAATCATCATAAAGCCTCATTTAAGACATTTGTTATTCCAGTATTTGTTTCTTGCAAAATTGCCTATAAAATATTTTTTAAAAATAAGTCAGTTCGTGAGCAAAGCTTCCGAATTAAATATCGCCTTACCACAAGATACCATAGACTACCACATGAAATTTTAGAATCGTTAGCTGTATGATATTAAATAGAATAGAAGAGATATTAAATAAAAAATTGAATATAATTAAGGTATCCTAATGAGGTTTGGAATTATTTAGCACGGAGTAATTAGCTCACGTGCCAGAGCAGCCCATTCCATACTTCTTCTACGTCACGTAAGACATTTCGGAACAAATGCTCCTTTGGTATTTGAATCTTGGTTATGAGGGTATTGTTCGCAGCTATTCAAATGTCTTAAATTCTACTTTTCATGAACTTCACTGTGATCATGAAAACAGAGAGCCGACATGATCATGAGATGATCATGTTAGCTCTGAGATGATCATGAGCTGACATGTCATGAGCTGAGATGATCATGAAAACATGAGCAGATATCACTTTACATCAAGTCATAAATGGTTCGTTGAACATGATCCTGGATGGAAATCATGTTTTCTTTGGTTAGGTAATTATTGTTCACTTGCTTGCCAAAATCGGACCGACGCAGCATAATAACTGTAGTCCTTGAGTCGTAAAACCACAAAACAAACAAATAAACAAATCGTAAGTCGGAATATAATAAAGGAAGTGAAGTTTTTTCAAATTTAGTAATTTGCTTATTACGTAGAAGGAAAAATTGGATAAACAATGAGGATCGATGTAGGAATTGCAGTAGATGATGGAGGGATTATTTAACACAATTAAGTTTTTGCAGCTTCATATTTTTCTTATGGTTCTTATCAGAATCTGTGTCTTAGGTAGAATAAAGATAATTTGACATGGGCGTGGGCTGACGTAAACCTTGCAGTATCTGCATTATCGTATCATTGCTTTGAACACTGGGCTACTGGGTATAATTAAATCAATGGCATCGGGGCGGCAACTCGTAGGTCGCAGATTCAAATTCAGAGCGAGTGCACAAACTATTTTCTTTTCTCTACCTAAAGACACAAAAGGTTCTAGAATGAACCATATAAAAAGAGTTAAGGTTCAAATTTTAATCGTATAAAAAAGTCGACAGGTTTGTTCTGTTTTTCGTTTTTTATAAATTTTAGAAAAATTAAATCCAAGAAAACACAACTGTAACTTAAAAATATTTATTATTCATGTATTTCTGCATTTAATTTTATAATTGTATGTAATATATACACTATGCCGGGGGTCTTTAACTCGCGGCCAGCAGATATGTTACATGTGGCCCGCTGACTCATGAAAAATACAAATCGTTTCACACACAAATAATAACCCCTTGCACACTCTCAGTCTTAAATCTGTGTATTTTATTCTGTTCACATTTTCACATTTCGTAATTAAATATCTTGAAGCGCTAAAGAACTAAAATAACAATCAGTGTTTCCCCAATTGTGTTTTACTTTAGTTTTTGGGTATACTGGCGTTAGTGGTAGTTTTATTGATTTGCCAACAACAGTTATTTAAAAAAATTTTGCTTAGGACCCGTTGAATTCTATTCTAAATATGTCGATAAGAACATCCTTCCAACCATCTGACTGCATGCTCTAAAAACTTTGTCGTTCGAGAGAACTTAACTTACATCTGCGCATAAGCATGCGCAGAAAATTCAGTGTTACAGAGCTAAAACATCATATATTATGTGTGTGT
>QLNU02014802.1:143055780-143095864 GCA_006491805.2 Dysdera silvatica
TAATTTAATCAAAGTTTTAATATGAATTAATTCTCGAATGCTCAAATATTTGAAGTTCGTTTAACTAAATCTGGACAAATAATTCAAGAGCACGGGTTTACAACAAGCAAGTTACGATCAGCATTTAAAGTGTCACAAATTATTCAAATCCTGTAAAGGACTGCTTTTATCCACCACTCTCATACCGAATAAACTTTTAATGGAACAATAATTTGAATGAACAAGCTTAGCCTAATAATTTCATATAATAAGGCCGTACGTGAATCAATATTTAAATGCAAGAAGATTACGAACGTTGGTCGCCATCGACCAACATTCGTATGCAATGAACCGAAAAGACTCGAGAATTGAGGTTCACAGTAGATACTCTAGTCTCTCGTGTAAATAGAAAGAGTAGTAGGTCTAACAAGCAGACTACTTTTGTGGAAGCTCGTACTCTGAGACAAGACTTATCACAAATGATAGTCCCTAAGTTCCTTATTAAGAATATGAAATCAGTTTTTTGTGAATGGCGTATAAATGTTTTTTATTAATATTCAAAGTCCAAAAATCGCACTTTTTAGGTGAAGTTTGATATTTTTTATTCGCACTGTATATGAAGATAATAATTTTTGAACTCAATTCGAATAAAGAGGGTGGTTGCATTTAACGGATAAAATTATAAAATTACACGACAGATCATTCAGAGTATTTTAAAAAAATTTATAAAAACTAAGCTTTTTAACACTGATATTTGGCTATGGTTTAGAAGAATTGGCGATATTGACATGAAGTATAAACATTTCGTCAAAAAAATTACAAACAATATTGATCTAGATGAATCAAAATTGGTGCAAGGAATTGAAATGAAATTATAAAAATTCAGTTTTTGGTGTATAACCGATTAAGTGCAAAACAATAGCACCCTATGTTTGCAATATTTTTTTTTGTGTAAATTTAATTAGATTCCTAACGAAAATCTTCAATTCAAAAATATTGACGAAACATCTTTTCTGTTAATTCATGCGATTTGAAGTGATAATAAATGCAATTTACATCTTTCTTTAAAATGCAGCCATTGTGAATCACAATTATTGTTTGAGCACTTTTATGACAAGTATCATTGTCATAACTTATGAAAGTACGGATTTCTCCATTTTGAATCATTTTTATAATTTTCTCATATCGAAAGTCTTTGATTGATTTACAACGTTCAAACTTTCCGCGTCAAATTTTTACAAAAACTAGGTCAACTTCGCAAAAAGTAGACGTCAATATGATACAATGCTTGTACACTTTATAAAAAAGATTATTTACATATAAAATTGTGAAATGCAAGTTGCATTAAGAATATTTTTTTATTGAAGGATTACATATAGTATATTTTAATATTACGTCCATAATATTTAAAAGTTTTTTTCTCTTTTATTATGCCATTATATTTCCTAAAAATAGTGTAAATTAAGGTTGCAATATGAGCGTAATTATAGGATATACAGAATATAGATTATATAATTAAATTGATTATAGATTATATGATTAAATTTAATTACAGAATAGTATGCTCATGCTTATATCGAAAATTCTTCTAAACCATAGCCAAACGCGCAAAATATTTGTATTAAAAAGCTTAGTTTTTATATAATTTTTTAAAATACTCTGAATGACCTTTCGTGTAATTTTATAATTTTATGCGTTAAACGCGTTCATCATCTTTATTTGAATTGAATTCGAAAGTTATTATCTGCATATGCAGTGAGAATAAACAATATCAAACTTCACCTAAAAAGTGCGATTTTTTGATTTCGAATATTAATAAAAATATGTTACATGTTATTCACAAAAAACTGATTTCATATTCTTAATAAGAAGAAGCTCAGGGACTATCATTTGTGGTATGTCTTGTTTCAAAGTGCGAGCTTCCAAAAAACAAAGTGGCTCCCTTTAAAGTTTTTCTCCCACACTTCCTGTTTTTTCTGATTCTCCCTCTCTCTGTCTTTCTCTCTCTCTCTCTCTCTCTCTCTCTCTCTCTCTATATATATATATATATATATATATGGCCTGCAAAAGGGTTGCTGGTATCTAACTGGAAGGAGACCCACACGCTGAACGTATGTGACGATGTGTGGAACCGGCCAGGCCAGTAACCTAGTGTCCTACCCCGCCTTCAAGTGGTGCAGGCTGAGCTTTCTATTTATGTGGCAAATTAATATTTGCTACACGGATAGAAAGGCGGAAGGGGAGGGCTAATTCACCAACCCGTCTAGCCAGCGTGGTGAAATTATGGCTAATTCCTCCATTATGTTGACACACCAGAAACCATGGCCCCTAGTCTCCAGGTGCTGGAGTGCTCCTGATCAAGGCAGCGGTCAGTGTGGCATGAAAGCAGGGGGTGCTAAGAATCACTGGAATGGCCCAGGCTGCCGTTTGTTATTGACCTTGGCTACGTTTAATGGACGATCCCTTGCTTCTGAAGCAAAACTTCAGGAATTGGAAGAAGAACTTGACAAGATCAAATGGGACATTGTAGGACTCAGTGAAGTTAGAAGAAAAGGTGAAGAGTTGGTGGAACTTAAAAGTGGACATTTGTTTTATTATAGAGGAACGGAAACTGGAAGAACAAGTGGTGTTGGCTTCTTAATCAACAAAAGAATTAAAGACTACCTTCTTGAAGTCGAAAGCACGTCAGATCGAGCAGCGAGGCTCGTTGTTCAACTAACCCAGCGATACCAACTTCAAATAGTACAGGTATATGCACCAACATCAAGCCATACCGACGAAGAGGTTGAAGAATTTTATGAAGAAATCAAAGAGTTACACACCAAAGGGAAACAACATATCAAGCTCATCATGGGGGATTTCAATGCAAGAATTGGACAACAGGAACAAGGAGAGACATCGGTTGGTAAATACGGATATGGGGAAAGGAATGAACGTGGCGATCAACTCATCGAATTTGCAGAAGCTGAAAATCTTAGCATCATGAATTCATTTTTTAAGAAGAAACCGCAAAGAAAATGGACATGGAAACACCCAAATGGGGGAACTAGTGAAATTGACTATATCCTGGCAAACAAGAAATCAATTATTGAAGATTGCAGTGTACTGAACAGATTTAATACTGGAAGTGATCATCGAATGGTGAGATGTAAAGTGCACTTAAATACTAAATTAGAACGACAGAAGCTCATTAGGAAACAAGTAAGTAAGAGGGTGGATTTAAAGAAATTAAAAGAAAATACCGAGGCATTCAAGTTGGAATTAAAAAATCGCTTTTCTGCACTGGAAGGACTTATTGATGAAAGTGATATCTCAGAAGCAAATGAAAACATTGTTAAGACAATAGTTGAAACTGCTGGGGAAATTGGTGGTGTAACCTGTAAAAAGCACAATAGCAAATTATCTGAGAAGACGAAACAGCTCATGAAAAGGCGAAGAGATATGAAGGTGGACAATCAAAATACCAGTTCCAGGATTGAGTACATAGAACTTTGTAAAACTCTGCGCAAAAGCATGAAAGAAGACATAAGAAAATTCAACTGTGAGCTAGTAAGGAAAGCCATTGAAAATAACAAGAGCCTTAGGGTTGTTAAAGGAAGTTTATCTGTTGGGAAGAAACACATCATTGCATTAAAAGGAGAGGATGGCACCGTAACAAGAAATAGGGAAGAAATACTTAGAAGAGTTGAAGAATTCTACAAAAATCTATACGAAAGTAACAGTGGATTAAACGAAGACATTGAAATAGTCGAAGGAACAGCTCCTAAAATCTTAAAAGAAGAAGTTTCATTTGCAATAAAAAGTATGAAGAAAGGAAGAGCCCCTGGTGATGATGGTATTACATTAGATATCCTAAAAGAAGCTGGAGAATATGTAGAAGACATACTTGCAAAATTCTTTACCAAATGTCTTAACAGCGGTAACATACCAAACCAATGGGATTCTGCAACAGTAATTCTTTTGCATAAAAAAGGTGATAAAGAGGATTTGAAAAATTACCGACCAATTAGCTTGTTACCTGCTATTTATAAAATCTTCACAAAAGTGCTAACACATCGCCTGCAGAAAAAATTAGATGCAGCTCAACCAAGAGAACAAGCTGGATTTCGAAGTGGATTCAGTACAGTGGACCATATTCAAGTATTAAGAGAATTAATTGAAAGAACACATGAATATGAACTTCCATTGTGTGTGGCATTTATTGACTATGAGAAGGCCTTTGACTCTATTAAAACATCAGCAGTCATCAACTCTTTAAGATCAACAGACATTGAGGATGTGTACATTGACATGGTGAAACGTGTGTATAAAAATGCAAGTGCAAAATTTCGGTTACATAAAGATACCAAAACTATCAAAATTGGTAAAGGTGTGAGGCAGGGAGATACCATTTCTCCAAAACTTTTTACTTCAGCTTTACAGATGATTTTTCAGCAGATAAATTGGAATAACAAGGGAATAAAAATAAATGGTGAATATTTAAATCATTTGCGGTTTGCTGATGACATTGTTATTTTTTCAACGAACCCATTAGAACTCCAAGACATGGTACAGGAGCTCTCAACTAGAAGTAAAGAAGTTGGACTCAAGATGAACCTACAAAAAACTAAGATCATGTTCAATAATTTCGTAGAGGAAACAAAAATACAAGTTGACAACATTGAGCTAGAAATTGCTGATTCATATATTTACCTTGGCCAGCTGATTTCAATGGATGGCAACATTATGAAAGAACTCAACAGACGTATTAAACTTGGCTGGAGTGCATTTGGAAGAAACAGTTTTATCCTGAAGGGGAAATTGCCTTTGTGTCTAAAAAGAAAGGTCTTCAACCAGTGTGTATTGCCAGTCCTCTCTTATGGATCAGAGACATGGAGTCTAACAGTTGGAGCAATACGAAAGTTACAGACAACGCAAAGGAGCATGGAGAGGTGCATGCTTGGAATAACTAGGAGAGATCGAAAAAGAAACACTTGGGTGAGAGAGCAAACTAGAGTAGAGGACATCATTGTTAAAGTAAAAGGGCTGAAATGGCGATGGGCTGGGCATATTGCAAGAAGAACTGATCAACGATGGACAACAGAAATTCTGAACTGGATTCCAAGAGACCACCGAAGACCTAGAAAACGTCCTCAAACTAGATGGGTGGATGAAATAAGAAAACAGGTTGGGGTGACGTGGAAACGAATGGCCCAGGATAGACTTGTGTGGAAAGCATTTGGAGAGACCTTCATCCAGCAGTGGATAGATAATGGTTGAATATGATGATGATGATATATATGTGTATGTGTGTGTGTGTATGTACGTATGAAATTTTAAAAAGTATAAACATAAAAACTCTATTAGATACATGTTAAAGATATTATCATCGGCTATTCATAACATAGTCATAATTCCTCTCTCCTGGCTGCATAAAACGGAATCCTTTGCTGACATCAGCTTTTTCTTTTTAATCTTATTAAAATATGTCATGCATTTTCATTAAATCATTTTAAATTTCATCAAATATTTAAAGTTACCAAACATTTGCAGCAGACGCCCCACCCTCCTTTTTGCGATATCACAGGGTCCTTAGTCCCCTTACATCTTTGAGATAACGCTGGCAGGTAGGTACATGAATACAAAAAAAAAATTACAAACAAAAATATTATGCACAAAATGTTACTAAATAGCTTGCATATAAATTAAAAATATTAAAAAAATTAACCTATTGCAGAAAAAACAATTACATTATATAACGTTATAATTTATCTTTTCATTAATAGTTTTAGAATTCACATTTTTTAGTTTTGAGTTTCATTTATGTATTTAGTATAATACGATAATTTCATATTCATTAAACTAACATTTTTTAAAGTGCCAAATGTAAGTTATCAGTATCATTATCATATCAACTCTTAATTCTCTTATCCAATTGTTATGTAGTAACAGGTTAAAACAGCGGTTACTAAGAAGTAACAATAACGAGTTTAACCAACATTATTATTATTATTCCAAAAATTTCAGAGGACCCGTATTTCTTTCTGAGCAGGTGATGATGTGGCAACAATAGATGTTAAATTACTCGTAAAGAAAAGAATGATTTTCCGGCGCCTGGTGGGACCCGAACCCACGACTTCCTGATTGCTGGTCAGGTGCTCTACCAACTAAGTTACAGGCGTTAATTATTTCCCCTCTTACGAGCATATATAAGGCTTTATATGGACAAGTTCGCTATTAGTGTTGAGGTGCTGTGACTACTTTGTAACCAAAGCGATAAATCAAAGAAACAAAGATCTCAGATAGGAAGAACTAGGATTAATATTATTAAACTAAAAATTTCTCATATTAGCCGATGATATGGCAATACTAGATGTTAAATTACCCGTAAAAAGGGTTTAAGCTGGATTTTTATACCTTTAGCATTTTTAAATTTCTTTTAGTTCTCTTTTTCTACTGTAAATACTTGCGATAATTTTGAAAACTTTGAACTATAGGAGAATGCTAAACAATATAATTAAAATTTAGAATTATTTTGTACAAAAATATACAATCGACCATGTCATTATACAATTCTCCTTGGCTTTGTTACTCACCATAGTTTGTAAGCATTTTCAAAATCAAACTGTTTCCGATTCATCCGTTCATGACGCAACAAAAGGTCTTCAAGATCGTCGTATGGCGGCCGCCGACATAAAATTGTAGAAATTTTTAATTTTCAGGGCTTTTGCTTTTTAGCGAAAATGGGATTAAATTTTTTCACAAAATATAATATCCTTTCGCAAAATGCGAAAAAACTCGCGCAACTTAAACGCTGCTCGTAAATTAAGGGATTTTCTGGTGCCTGGAGGGACCCGACCCTACGACCTTTTGATTTCCGGTCGAATGTTCTTAACGAGTAATTTAACATTTATTGTTGGCGCGTCATGGGCTAATGTAAAAAATTGTTGATTTAATAATATTAATTCTGGTTACTCCTACCGGAGATTCTTGCTTCTTTGACGCCATTTTGGTTACGAAGTAGTCACAGCACTGCCACACTAATAGCGAACCTGTCCATAGAAAGCCTTTTATATGCTCGTAAGGAGGGAAAGGATCGACGCCTATAGCTTAGTTTGCAGAGCACTTGAACGGTAATCAAGAGGTCGTGGGCGCGGATCCCACAGGTGCCGGAAAATCATGGCATTGTCTAAAGCCGAACACGAATTAACAGCAAGCTAGGCGTATATGTTACTACGGCACCACTACGGGCCCTGAAAAGAATTTAAAATTCCGGAATCTCTCAGATGTACAGAGAGTTTCTGTAAAACGCCAAGGGCCTGAGATCGTGATCCAATTAAGCTGTTGGATGATATAATTTGTAAAAACCTTAATTGAAATGATTACGTAAATTATATTTGTGGTTAAATTAGTCGAAACATGACTATTATTTTTAAATTTTCGTGTTTCTTACGTTTAGAATTACTTCTGGTTTTATATAATACCTTGATAAATCCTCACGTGATTTACTGTTATTTGGTCCGAGGAAATCTCAAAAATACGAATATAAACCGCTTATCACTCATACAGAGTAGATTTTAAAGATTATTATCTTTAAAGTTAACTATCTTCTTTTTCTTTAACTCACCATAATATCCTTCCTATGTTCAAAAAGTTTTTTTATAAGATAGCTATTTTTATGTTTAAATGTATTAAATCAAATCTTAATAGAGATATTTATTGTCCAATTTGTAACAGTAATCCATATTCTACTACAGCTGTGTAAATTTAGTTATTCCATTTTCAAGAACAAGCTATTTTGTTAATGATGTTTTAATGTTGGGTCCTAAAAATTGGAACACTTTACCAGATGATTTGAAACCTGTAACTAATCTGTCTTCATTTAAATGCAAATTAAGGAAATATATGCTAATATTTTGATCTTTGTATATGGCAATTGTTTTTGTATTTCATTTTTTTTGGAAACTGATCTTTACATATTGAAATTATTGTTTGTATAAGGAAATAATGTAATGTATTATATATGTCATTGCCTCTTGTCTTGTGTTGCATTTTGAGGGGGGGGCGGGGGTCTTGGGAACTTACCAGGTCTTTGAGCCTTTTCTCCCACCTCCCTCTTGCCATAGTTTTTAATACATATTTATCGATATTTGTAATTGTCTTTCCATTTACCATGCTGAGAAAATAAATTGAACTGAATTGAAATCCCCCAATATCGAAGAAAATTGAGATCAAAATGAGACGAAAGGCATTAATTTTCAAACATTCCTCACCACAATAATATCGGAGACAAACAACTTACAATACTGTAAATATTTTTCCATAATCACTAAGTCTACACACGGAAGCAAACTTGGAGAGAGATGGGATATTACATTAACTGTCTTATCTTAATGCGAGAAAAACTTCAGCAATACCCATTAATGTTTCTCCTGTAGATACGATAACGGGCAGGACACGTTCAATACTGGTGAATATATATACGTATGCATAACCTAATCTGATGGAATTTAAGTAACCATCCTGTAAATAAATTAGAGGATTAAGTTACTCTGGGGAATGATTGCTTACTCGTAGGTCCTTTTGTGACATTTCTAAACGAGTTGACATTTCTAAACGAGTTGACATTTCTAAACAAAGTAGGATGCGATATTTTGATACTTTGTTTCGTATGGAGCTCAGTGGCCCACCCACGTAGGGGGCCGAGGGGGCCCGGGCCCTCCTTGGAATAAAAAGCGAAAAATTATTACGCAAATAGACACTGGTCATTTCTTCTTTTACAGTAAGATTGAAAATGGTGTCAATCGTAACGACATGTCCCTAAACTCTGGTAGTAACATCGATGAGACTGCTCTTGAGAAAAGCAACAGCAGTGGCCCGCGACTGTCTTCAAACAACTTTGTAAGAGGTAAAGGTAGAGCAAAACATAATATCAAACACAGTTGAAGTGGAAATTCTGACTGCAGATATTTTTACTTATGTGAAGAAATCTAACCTCACTGATGAAGGTAGGATAACAGTGCTGAAAATCTTTGGGAACCATATGCAAATTGAAATTTTCCCACGACTATCATTGGTGCTGCATTAAGTCAAGGAACACCTCACCACAGGCGAAATTTCTGCTTACCTTGGATGAGTAAGCATAAGTATATAGCTTACTCAAAGAAAGAAGACAGTGCTTATTGAAAATTTTGTGTTCTCTTTTCACCCCATGAAGTAGATTTAAGATCGACACAAGCCAAGGATCAATTTGTTTCAAAGGGATTTAATAATTGAAAGACTTAGAAGAAGTTCAAACAATATGAATCTTTTATTTATCACACGGATTCGGTTTTCATAGGCGATGATTTTTTAAGGGTCGTGGAAGAGAAAAATGCTTCTGTGGATGAAGTAATAGACAGAGGGCAAGCAAAAGCAAGTTTTGCAGAATAGGGTTATTCTTAAACCTATTATCAAAACGGTAATTTTTTTGTGGAGAACAACGGCTGGCCATTGTAAAATTTTACGAACATAATCTAGTACTACTTCTAATAATTCAAGTATCTTGCATTGTAGAATTATTAGTAATTTAATAACGTGTCGAAGACGGATAATCCGAATAATCCGACATGCGGAGAATCGGGAGTTTAAATGTGTAATATATAATAATATATATATATATATATATATATATATAAATGATGATTCGTTTTCGTTTCTCTGTGATTTCATCCCCTTCCAACTTATTTAACGGCACCAAGATCTCAATGAGAAGCGGGATATAATGAACGAAATGGCTGATTCCCAACTTCCTCAGTGATAAGCGAGTTAGATTGTAATATGTTGCCTGCATAACCGATGGAAATAACTAGTACATCTGATGCCATTTAGATTGAAAATATAGAGCGATTTCTTCAGATTTATAATAAGAATACAGACAATAAGTATACAAAGAAGAATACAAGAATACAAAAAGAATACAAATAATACAAGAATACAAATAATACAAGAATACAAAAAGAATACAAAAAGAATACAAAGAATACAAAGAATACAAGAATATAAAGAATACAAGAATACAAAGAATACAAAAATACAAGAATACAATAATACAAGAATACAAAGAATACAAGAATACAGAGAAGAATTCAATAATACAAAAAAGAATACAACAATACAAATAAGAATACAACAATACAGAGAAGATTTCAATAATACAGAGAAGAATTCAATAATACAAAAAAGAATACAACAATACAAAAAAGAATACAACAATACAAATAAGAATACAACAATACAGAGAAGAATTCAATAATACAAAAAAATAATACAACAATACAAATAAGAATACAACAATACAAAAAAATAATACAACAATACAAATAAGAATACAACAATACAAATAAGAATACAACAATACAGAGAAGAATTCAACAATACCAAGAAGAATACAACAATACAAAGAAGAAAACAATGCAAATAAGAGTACAACAATACAGAGAAGGATACAACAATACAAAGAAGAATACAACAATACAAAGAAGGAAACAATGCAAATAAGAGTACAACAATACAGAGAAGAATACAATAATATAAAGAAGAATACAACAATACAAAGAAGGATACAACAATACAAAGAAGATTACAAGAATGCAAAGAAGAATACAAGAATGCAAAGAAGAAAAATACAGGAATACTAATAAGAATGGAAAAAAAATTATTCTGTGAATGAATTACAAAATCTGTTTTCCATGATAAAGGTGTTCGCTATCAGAATTTGAAGCGTTTACATGTTGACATGAATCCGATGAAAGAAATCAGGAAAAAGACAAGGAAGAAACAAAGAAAAATAAAACAAAATATAATCATGGTGGAAAATGAGTTAGCTTCATTTTAATTCAGACATTTTGGTTATTCTTTATTTTACCCGAGGGAAATGATTTGTGCTTCAATGGCACATGTTGCGAAAGATTCGTTCAATTTGAATAAGTTTTGTTTTTATCGCATCGGCGGCTTGTATGTCCCAGCGCCGTTAAAATGAAAGGAACTTGTTTAAATGAAAAGAAATGACGCTTTGGGCACTGTGAGTTGCCTTTTTGCTTTATAAAGAAAGAAGGATCGCTTCTTTTTTTTTTTCATAATTGACGAAGATTTTTGAAATGAATTTGTTGGCCATCGGGTTAATTTTACGTTGGCATTTTTTTCTGCTATGAAAAGAATTGCCATTCAGTCTTAGGTTTAGAGTATTTTTTTTTCAGAAGGTTTTCAAAAGTTTTCAGGATTTTTGTCTTTTATTGTTTTCAGATTTTCGGTAATTGAAATGGTAATTGAAAAATACGATTTCTAAGAAGTATAGAATTCTTTGTTAATTTTTTCGGGACAAATTATTTTGTACATAGTTTTTCATTAACCTTAGATTTGATATGAGAATTTTCTTTCATTTTAACCATGGATGCGAGGAGATTATGATATAACAGCTCGCAGAAAGAAAAGGAGTTTTCAAAAACTTGGTGGGATACGATCTCACGTCCCTTGATTTCCTGTCAAGTGCTCTGAACATTAAGCTATAAGCAACCTGTCAGTCTTCTCCCTGCGGGTGTATTTAAAGCTATTTTACTCTATGAACGTATCCCACCAGATTTCCAAAAAATCCTTATCTTTCTGCGAGTCCTTTTACCATAACGTCATAGATTTTTTTATTATATATTCAGAATTTTCTGTTTCTGAGCCTTAAATGTGTCTTAGTAAACTGTTGCATTCAATTGAAGATTCAGACAAAAGTAAATAGTGAGCTACTCTGGAACACCCTCCATCCCCATCTCTCACAAATGGGGGAAGATGGGGAGGAGCATTTTAAACAAAATTCTCCCTGAAACCGAGAATGATAAGGGGTGTTTAAATTTCTACAATCTGTACTTCCTGTTCTAAAAAAGATGATGCCAGGGATGTGTCGAGTCTATGATAAATCATTAACTAGCCTCTTGTTGAAAGTGGAAAGGGCGCCAAATGGTTGTTTATTGGGGCCTAAGCCGACATTTATGTGTAGGAATTCAAAAAAAAAAAAAAATATTGCTAATAATTTAAAATAGCAAATGTTGTAGAGCAATTTTAATTTTCGGAGCCGACATTTTGAATTTCAGCCCTGCATGTGAAAATATCGCGGTAAATCCCTATAAGAAACAGTCGAAGAATTATTTGTTATATCCAAAAGTCGAGGTTTCACAATATATGGTACTAAATTCGATCCCAGGAAGATGTACGTGTTTCTTTTCTATTGAAACAATTACCCTTGCCCTGGCAATGAAAACACTATGCCATAGAAAGGAAGCAGAAGTTATGGTAACTGAAAATATGAGAAATTATTACGGGTTATCTCCCGAAGTTGAGTTTTGCCACAAAACGTGGTCTCGCGTTCGACCCCAGGATTCAAAAGTGTTCATTTTTTTTTTTGAAATTTTGAAAATATTTAGTTTCTTCCTGGCATAATAATCAACATGCCATATAGAAGGAAAGAAAACACTGGAATAACGGAAAAACGGCTAAGAGATCATCGGTTGTTTTCGGAGGTCGAACATCGTCACAATACATGATAATGGGGTCCGATATCGGGGTTGCATACGCATTTCATTCATTTTCTTCATTGAAAATATCAATTCCCACTTAGCATATAGAACGAGACAGAAAGACTAACACGCGTGAAACAGCTGCAGAAGCGTTGATTAATTCCTGAAGTCGAGTTTCTTCATAATATATATGATTACGAGTTCAAATCCGGAATTGCTGACATAATTATTTTTAATCTAAAACTTTAATTTTTCTCTGATAAGTGAAACAATAGGACATAGAAAGAAAGCAGAATGGGTTACAACTGAAAAACAGCTGAATAATGAAAAGTTCGTTTCTGCCAACGAATGCATGTCTTTTTATTAAAAAATTTAAATTTGCCTTCAAAATTGAAATATTGAGTAAAAAGAAAGAAAAAGTATAATAACTGGAAAGCCAGAGCTGTGCCGAGGTTTTGGCAAACGAGATAGCTGCCTCAAGTTAAACGTTGAAGAACCATTAAATGAGATAATTGGGGTATTTTGGTCCTAAAAAGTCGATGTTTACATGTTAAAATTAAAAACAAAATATATTTAATCACTATTTAATATATCAAGTGTCATAAACTAATATTTTGGGGGTAGGTGCCACTTTATAATTTTACTCCATGTACGAAAATTTCTTGGTACGAACCTAGTAAAATCAGTACAGATGGTAGAAAATTAATGGCAATAACAAGTTAGTCTCAAAGTAGTATTATTATAAGAGGAAATGGAAGGATATTACTGACGGATTGTGTAGAGACTACAATGCATTATGGAATCACCGTCCATGTCAAAGATGTATACTTTGTAAGATATTATTACCCTTCACAGGGATAACACAATTGCCAAATAATGGTCAACACAGAAAAGCCTCCGGGGCGAGATTTTTGTGAGTTTTTCGTGGGGGAATTTATTATACAATAATTTTTGCCACCCATGTATATATATAGCTCAAACTAGAGTTTTTTTGTTTTTGGAGAAAAAGAGACGCTTTCCCCGTCCTGGATTTGAATCGGAGAAAGAGAGCGTTGTTTCCTGTCCTCGTTCGCCTAGCGGTCTAAGACACTACGGGCTAAACGGAGGGACCCTGGTTCGAATCCAGGATGGGGGAAACGTCTCTTTTTCTCCAAAAACAAAAAAGCTCTAGTTTGAGCTATATATACGTGGGTGGCAAAATCTATCGTTAATAAATTCCCCCCCACGAAAATCTCCCCCCCCCTCCCCCGGAGGTTTTTCTGTGTTGATCATATTTGGCAATTGTGTTATCCCTGTGGGGGGAATAATAATATCATACATTCTTATATACAGAGAAAGAGAGTGTTATTTCCTGTCCTCGTTCGTCTCGCGGGTCTAAGGCACTTCGAGCTAAACGGAGGGACCCTGGATCGAATTCAGGACGAGGAGGCGTCTCTTTTCCTCGAAAAACAAAAAAGCTCAAAAAAAAAAAAGTTTGAGCTATATATATGGGTGGCAAAAAATACTGTATAATGTAGACCTTGGACGGAGGCGTCCTAAATTTCCAGGCTTCAGCTTGCTCAGCTTATTAGGGAATCCGACGCTGGTTACCTTTCAAACAAAATGGCACATCCTTTCTACAGTATTAAGCAAATAGATTCTCGTCATCATACTGAAGCTTAAGCAGCATTTTGAGCTTCAGAAACCGGAATGTTGACCATTCGAAAACTGTTGGTAATTCCATATACTACTAGCCATTGACGCTGAGCTGGCGTTGAGGTATTCTTAACATGCACAAACGTGTATATGGTTTTCATTGAGCTGAAAGGCACTGCATATTTTTTTTGCAATCCTGCATTATTCCGTAGAATGTAGTAGGTTCCTGTGATGGAATAGGCTGAGGGACTTAGAAACATTGTTGAACTTACTCATCACTCAAATCTAATATAATAAATGTTTTCGTATAATTGAGAAATTTGAAAATGATGAATGTGACCTATATTTTTAAAGTCAGCCTATATGAAATACCTCTGATAAATAATGAACCGATTATATAAAAATATAGAAACTTGAGAAAAATAGTTTCAAAACAAGTTCTTCAAAATTAAACCTCGAATAGGAGAATTGTATTTATATATATGTTTATTTCGTATACTTCAGAATTGTACGTAATGTACTATTTGTTGACTTTTCATTAATTCTTGATGGTCTGTTCTTGACTGGAGAATAGTATGGGAAGGACAGAGGAGTTCACTAGTTTCGCTCTCGTTATGAAAACATTTATAAGGGCGAACAACCGGGAAAAGTCTCTTCTTAAAATAATAAGCAAAAACTTCTCCGTAATTCCCCATTTTCTTCTAATGATGTATTGCATAGACCGAAGTGGAATTTTATATGTTAGCGAAAAACTTACGTGAAAAATATTTCAATTTCCCATATACAATAATAAACGAACATTGAACCATACACTAATAATGTACGAACGCTGTGTGAACGCTTTTATAACAACATGTACTACTTTTAGCAATGTTCCTTCGTTTGGATTTCTAAGGCTCAAGGACATCTGGACTATACTGCGGCAAACTTTTAGCAATGAATGATGCAATTGATGTAACTTCATTCTTCGATTAATAAATTCTTTAAATAGGAAGAAGTCAGAGTAGAGAAGAAACAGACAGAGAAAAAACCAAACAATCACGTAATATACATTATATGCTAGTTTGTAGTATTTTTTAAATCACATCCTGAAATTGAAAGCTCTCTTCACAATTATACGTTGATTTTTTTTAAATTATACGAACACACGTGAAGGGTTTCGGAGCCAATTATTTGGGCATGTTTATGAACAATTTTTTCAGCGAATACAAATCATCAGTTTGCATTTATTCTAACAGAAATCTTAATTTAATAATGTGTGATAAAAATTTGTAAAATTGAAATGTTCCTTTTATGATCAAATCTTGTCATTGTCATCTTGTGTGAATAATGATGTATTTTAATGGAGAGAGAGTGTTTTAAATGAAGCACGGACAAAAGGACCCTGACAGTCTATTTCTCTTTGAAAAACGGGCATATCCAGATCACTTATTTTTAGAAAGAAAATTCTACAACAGGATATTTTTTGTGGCTTAGAAAAAAATTCACCTACTTTGTGCAATAAACATGAATCTATGAATTTCTTTTCATGTAAAACAGCATAAAAAGCCCAAGCCTAATTCAGATTCTAAACAAATATGCAATAAATATATTCAATAGAAATACTCTACTATTTACAAAACCAGAAAGAGACGGACACTTATTCCTGAAATTACTTTGTCGCTTTCTTGCCAAGCTGCTTCAGCGAGAATCGCCACTGATCACTGATGGTGTGTAGTGATTGATGTGTACTCTGGTGTCATATATGTCATTTTTCTTATCTTGGTTTGCAATAAACATCAAGGCATGAATCATGGCTGCCAGTGTTGGACCACATCCAAAGACATATTAGTGTTCCTTCTTAGGCCCATCTCCAACCATCTCTCTCTCTTTCTCTCTCTCTCTCTCTCTCTCTTCCCTACCTTTATTATTCATAGAAAGGCTGGCTTGGCCTGAAATCTCCTACTCTCCGTCACGTCTGCAAATTCAATTTCCATTATTAGTGTTTGTATTCTTCAGATGTTTCTACTAGTGTACAGAAGCGAACGTTGCTTGTTTTTTGTTATCTTTGGTATCTGTTGTTTTTTGAGGATGTTGTGGACAGATGCCTGCAATGATAAGTCAGCTTCGCCGTTTTTTTCCACATCGACTGCGGTTTGGAAATCGTTCCGTATTCTGTTTGCCAAGTTTATATCTAAACACAAGGCTATTTCCTAATGCCGTTGATTTCAACCTTATCCAATTTAAGGTTTTAAAAATATATGTTTATCGTCTTTCATATAATTGAAATTATACTTTCTGCGCATTCATTTTTCAATTAATGCCCTCGTTCTTGTAGTTTCTCTCTGTTTCTGTTTTTTCTTTGTAGTGATCCTTTTCATTTTCATAGGTTATGACTTTCTTCCCTGTAGGTGGATTTATTACCCCCTCTTAACCGACAACGACGAAACTGCATGATTTGTCCCGCTAATCCGAAACTTGAGTTATTCGTGGAAAAAGAATGGTAAAATTGAAGCCTTTTAATGGAAACTTTTACATTAATTGATTTAAAGTTATATGATTAATATTTAAACAATGAAGAAACGCTCAGCATAAAATCTTTTTGCGCTGTTTTAAAAATAGGGTTGAAAATTCGGCCGCTTCAATCGATCCTCCTTCAAACGCAATAGATAGGTTGAAGCGGTGTCTAATGAAATAGAGATTAGTTAAAAAGGCGCCTACTATATACTATTAGGTGCGGAATGAGGCGCCGGCCAGCCGGTCCCCGGGCCAATGCGCCCTCATGGATGACAGGATTAGCGCCCTGCGATAATCCAAAGTATGAGCCACTTGAGAGGACCCACTCCGCCCTGTATACCTCCAGGGGTGGTATACAGGGCGGACTGTATACCACCAGGGCTGGACTGGGCCGCCGGCCAACTGGGTCGATTCGTCGCCATGGGCCCATTGGATTCACACCTTCCGATAATCCAAAGTATGAGTCCTTTGAGAAAAACCAGTCCGCCCCTGTATACCCCAGTAAATAAATTGAATTATTTGCGAAATAATATCCGTAATCCTTACAAATATTATACATGGATATCGTTTTGACATTCATTTGAGTACTTATGTGGGTTTGTTTCTTCCGATGAAAGAAGTAGTAGAAAACGTTTCTCCCATGAAGACAGTTACAACATTTGAGACTCTCCTCTCACTGTGATGGTAATATATCAGTTATTCTCTTTGTAATTACTGAAAGTAACTGAGACGCTCTCTCGCGGAAAATTACATTTTAATAATCATTTAGTATCTCCATCTGTCTAGAGCTGACATCAATGGGGATGTGTGTCCTGACAACATTAACTGAAGTATGTTACACCAACTGACAACTGAAAGAGAGCAACTAAATTATCGTGAGTTGCTATTTTCGCCGCTTTTATTTGCTCTTTCGTTGCGTGTTTCGGAATTTCGTTTTACAAGAAGAAATATTTATTCTGATCAATTTGTCCAATAATGGCGCAGAATTCTTCTTCTTTATCAACCAACTTTTATTTAGCTTCTCTCTCTGGGCATGTTAAGGATAATAAATATAATGTTTCTGTAATATCAGTTAAAATAAGATATTTTTAATATAGTCTTTATATTATATATAAAGATATAGATATTTATATAAAGGTATTTTTTAATGTAGTTAAAGCTTTTAGGTAATGAAAGAATATTATTTCAATTATCTATTTAATTATAGAATACAAAAATTTATGCGAACTGCAAGAATCGTAAATGCTTTATATTTATTATTGCAATTTTTCCTAAGCACATAATAATATACAAAAAGATTAGTAATGTCTGTATTAAAGAGAAAATACCACCGCTTGATGAAGTGATACGATATGTGTACAAAACGACGTAAAGCAGGTAAAAAGTTATTTTTATTACATTAACCAGGCTTTCGGTTGTTCCATTGGACAGTCATCGTCAGATGCAGAATGAAAATGACATAGAACATCGAATACAAACATTTAAAATAAAGTAAACAAACGGGATGGGTTCAGATGATCAACATGTGGTTGTAAAAAACTTAAAGACCATTATATTTGATGGTAAAATGAATTATGGAAATAGAAATATAAAATGTATAGTGTGTAAAAGTAAAATAATGCTAAATACATAATGTTGTAGTTGGAATCAAGGCAGGGTTTTAAATAAGTATTGATAAGCATTGCTGATGTGGATGCGTTGTTCAGCATTACAAATAACTGAACGTTGGCTAAATATTGCTATAGTCTCTCTGAACCTTAAACTTTTCTCACTTTTTCCAGCTGGAGCTAGTATTTTGGTATACTGAAACAATGAGAGGGCGTAGTTTGTGTGTGTGTACGAACTGTGCGAGGCTAATGTTATTTCTGTTAAGTATAATGTCAGCCTAGTGTTCTTTTATCCTGGTGTGCAGTGATCGGAGTGTGCTATCAATGTAAAGAGTGTAAGAGCCGGTTTTGTTGCCGAGTATGGGTGTGGTATAAACTCCTGCCATTTCAGTAGTGTTAAGGGGTGTCCCTATCTTTTTTAAGGAGGTCCAAGATGCTGTGATTGCGTTTGTATGCGAAGGCGAGGTTATGCTTTTTTAAGGTGCTTTTAATCGAGGAAACAATAGTAGAGTAAAAAGAGCAAGTGCCAATGAATTTAAATGGTTGATAATGGGTGGAAAGAGTGGAAGTGAAAATTGGGGAGGCCTCTTTGTGAAGTGTATTAAAAATGTTGGTGAGTCTTCGAGTAGGTATGCCAGAGTGAAGCGCTTTTTTGTAAAGTAAACTTGATTTCTTCGTTGAACAGTTGTCTGTTGCTGCATATTGCATATGCCCTACGTACGTGTGAAAACATGGCTTCCTCTATATGAGATTTAGGTTGTGAAGACCTGTACAACAGGAAAGATGGTGACTCAGTGGGTTTGTGAAAAAACGGAAAAATTCAGGTAGAAGTTAAATCTAAATATAAGTAAGTCTAAAAACGGTATAGAGTGGTTTTGATCATCTGTTTGAGTGGTGAATTTTATAGTAGGGTAAAAATCGTTCAGTTGGTCAAGTATACTAAGAATATTAATAAGAATTCTATTGTATATGAATAATGAATCGTCTACATTTCTTATGCACCTGAGGTTATTTGTGTGAGGAGAGGGGACAATATTTTCCATATTTCTTAAGACATATTCCGCTATATCGCCAGATATTGAAGATCCATGGGGACTCCATCAATTTGCCTGCTTGTTTTCCCATTAAATTGGAAAAAATTTGTTTCTGACAAGAAGGACTGCAGAGATGATGGAGCTAACCTCTTCGGTTGTATATTTTTTGGAATTGGTTAAAGCTCTTTAGATGATGTCCAATGCTTGATCAATTGGTGTATTGGGGTATAGGCTATTGATGTCTAACGTCATCATTCTGGAGTTGGTGTCGATAGGTACGTCATCCAGGAGCTTTTTTGCTTGAAAAGATGATGAAACGGAACAAAGGTTACTCTGAAAATTTTCTTTTAGGACTTTTGATAGTGCCTTCTCTAAGTAGAATGTCGGCGCACATCTTTTAGAAAGAAGTGAGGTGGAAGATAGGTGGATCGGAAGGCTTGTGGGTTTTGACAGTGAAGAAAATCCTAGGCATGCCGTAGTGCCTGGGGGGTTTCAAGGCATGTTTCAACGGTGTGCAGTACACTTCTTGAATTCAGCCATAGTTCGGATAAGCTTGTGTAAAGGGTCTTTGTTGACAAGCGTACATGAAAGTGATGCAATGGTAGCGTCTGACTGGTTTAGGAAATCGTTATTGTTCATTATGACAATTTCTCACCACTGAAACTGAGAATCAAAGCCAGTCTATTCCGTTTTTAGACTTACTTAACTTAAGATCGAACTCTTGCCTGAATTTTTCCGTCTTTCACAAACCCACTGAGTCACCATCTTTCCCGTTGCACAAGTCTTCATAACCTAATTACACAAAGAAGCAGCTATATTTTTACACGTATGTATGACATATGCAATATTCAGCAATGGACAACTGTTCGACGAAAGAATCAAAGTTATTTTTCACTCTAGGATACCTACTCGTAGACTCAACAACATTTTTAATAGACTCCACAGAGAAGCCTCCCCAATTTTCACCTCCATTCTTTCCACCCATTATCAACCATGTAAATTCATTGGCACTTCCACTTTTTACCCTACTATTTTTTCCTCGAATACAAGCACCTTAAAAAAGCATAACCTCGCCTTCTCATACAAACACAATCACAACATCTTGGGACTCTTTAAAAAAGATAGAGACACCCCTTAACACTACTGAAAAGGCGGGAGTTTATACCATACCCATACTCGAAAACACAACCAACACTTGCACTCATTACATTGGTAGCATACTCAGACCACTACAAACTAGGATAAAAGAACACAAGGCTGGCATTAGACTTAATAGAAATAACACTAGACTCGCACATTCGTACACACAAACGAAGCCGTCCCATTGTTTCAGCATACCAAAATACTAATCCCAGCCGGAAAAAGTGAGAAAAGTTTAAAGTTCAAAGAGACTATAGAGATATTTAGCCAACGTTCAGTTATTTGTAATTCCGGACAGCCCATCCACATCAGCTAATACATAGGTAATACTTATTTAAAATCCTTGTCCAACTACAAAATTATTTATTTACCACTATTTTACTTTTACACACCATATATTTTATTTTTCTATTTTCATAATCATTTTACCATCATATATAATGATCTTTAAGTTTTTTACAACCACATGGTGATCATCTGAATACGTCACGATTGTTAACTATTTTAAACGTTTTTATTCGATGTTCGATATTTTTATTCTGCGTCTGATGATGGCTGTCCAATGGAACAGCCGAAAGCCAGGCTAATGTAATAAAATAACTTTTTACCCGCTTTACGTTGTTTTCTACATATATCGTATTAATGTCTGTATTCTTTGTTATAGATACTGTTTTAAAACTTTCTTTCTATTTTTCTTTTTCTATAAGTAAATCGCCTTTGAATTTTTCAGAAGGATATTAAAGTGAGATTCTAAAGTTATTAAAGTTATAAACTATCCGTATTTTAAAGTTTTATAAACAAAGTTTTCTGAGTTTTCATACTGAATATTGAAGTCAACGTTTATTTATTTGGAGGATTCAATTAAGTTTTTGATTTATCCATGTAAATATTCAGTGGAAATTTCAGTAACGATTTAAAATTTCTTTTGCCTTCTTTAGATCGGATTTAAAATAACTTCACTAGTTTAAAATACCATTTGTCTAGAGTCCGTTTTCTTCTGAATTTCAAATCCCAATAGAATAGGTTTGTGGAATTCTTTCACAGATACATGAATATCTTCGCTTTATGCTGGCCATGCGATCATCTTCATTCAATTTCACAAGATGACCGAGCTATAGAATGATTTGCAGCAATTTAATTTATTTTAATTTGATTATGTTATTCGATGAATATATTCACACACACATATTGTTAACAGTTTCGCATGCAAGAGATCTAGAGAAATAAGTTTGTGCTTATGAAATTTGGTGACAATGCGCTAAAGATCAAAATTGAAATTATTTTGAAATGTCAGAGGAAATTTGGATATTTGGCGGAATTTGAAAATGACTAGATTTCGCATATATGAGCTTAATTAATTAATTATCGTTGGTGACATTTTCCGTATATTAATGATAGTTTTCTTCATATATTAACCATTTTCACTCCAAGAACCTTTTAATATAGGTAACTAGTAACAACACTGGCCCCGTCGTAGTGCCAGTGAAATGCAAGTGAATATAAAATTTACTTATCATCGATTTAATTTTGAGCGTGTACAGATACACTTGAATACTAGATCGAACATTCGAACGTTGATATATACTAAGTTGAAATTTTTGTCTATAATCTTAAAGTTGATGTCGCGGTTTCCGGTGAACTGAATATTAAATTTTGATTCATCTTTAGTAGACACAGCATTTGTTTGAATCATCAGGCTATGTTTTTATTAATCACATCACTAAAACACTAACAAAATTGTTGTATAATTAGCGCTCAAATTTTCAATTTATGAATGCCGTTGTATAATTAATATTTGATAAATAGAATAGCAAGGTTTTATGGATGAACACGATGATATTTTCCTTTCTGCACTTAAATCTTAGCGCTATAATATATTTTATTTATGGTATTCTATTCTGCCATGATTCATTATTCTAAATCATTATTTTGAAACTACGAATACTTGTTAAAAGTTATCCTTATATTGAAAACGTTTAATAGTTTACACCACTGACTTTTCCTCTTTTATAATAATTAACAATTTGTATTTTTGAATAATATAAATAATGAATGTTAAGAAAATAGTACTAGAGCTCATTTTATACAGGTGTGTCAAACACACTATAGGTGTATCAAACTACAAGCGTCAAATCACAGGTTACAGTAGATTTGTGTCAGAACGTTCACTGAATGAATCAAAGAACGATTTTTTCCATCTATCAGAAACGAGCATTCTCGTTCAGTGATTCAGTTATTGGATAATTTAACACATTCCTAATATTAAGAAAAAGTATGAGTCTATTTTATATAGTTGTGTCCAACATACTACAGGTGTCAAATTACAGGTCACCCTACAGGTGTGTCAAATCATTCGCTGAATGATTCAACGAACGATTTATTCCATCTGTCGTAAACGAGCATACTCACTCAGTGCTTCGGAATTTAAACGCTTTAACACACCGCTAACGTTAAGAAAAAAGTACTAGAGCTCATTTTATACAGGTGTGTCAAATACACTACAGGTATTTGACACACCTGTGTCAAATACACTACAGGTGTGCCAAACTTCAGATGTCAAAAGACAGGTCACACTGCAGGTGTGTAAAATCGTTCACTGAATGTTTCAATAAATGATTTATTCCATCTATCATAAACGAGCATACTCGCTCAATGCTTCGGTAATTGAACGATTTAACACACCGCTAATATTAAGGAAAAAGTACTAGAGCTCATTTTATACAGGTATGTCAAACTTCAGGTGTCAAATTACAGGTCATACTGCAGGTGTGTAAAATCGTTCACTGAATGATTCAACGAACGATTTATTCCATCTATCATAAACGAGTGCGAGCATACGCTCTCAGTGCTTCGGTAATTGAACGATTTAACACACCGTCAATGTTAAGTAAAAAGTACTAGAGCTCATTTTATATAGGTGTGTCAAATGCACTACAAGTGTGTAGAATCATTCATTGAATGATTCAACGAACGATTTATTACATTTATCATAAACGAGCATACTCGTTCAGTGCTCCGGTAATTGAAGGATTTGGCACACCGCTAATATGTGCACTTATTTGATGCAGTTCGCAAATTCTACGCAGGTAAAGGCAGTGAGCTCTTTGAAGTTGAGTGTTTAATTTAGCCAGCAGAAGATGTAAATACTGGTCGCATTTGAATCTGGAGTGCATAATTACCAATTTAAATTCCGCGGCAATATTCAATTAATTAGCTTTGAAATTCAGATACCCACGTTAATAGATTTTACCGGCAGTGGTTTAGATGGGTAACTAGTGAGCCATTGAATGAGCAGTTTTAACGATAGAGATCGATAATATGATTTATGACTCGGCGAATAATTGCATCAATCAATAGATAAATGGGCGCTGAATCGTTCTTACTGCCATTCGATTTTAAGGACGTGTTTACTATAAGATGCTGGGGAAAAACGATACTGAACATTAGGAAACTGACTCATTAATCAACAAAAATATCACACTTAAAGATATGTAATAGTCATTTAGGCTACCCGGATTTAGCAGGGAAGGGAAGAGTTTAGGTTTTAAAGGACATTCTAAAATTGTCATATCATGGAAATGAATTAACTGAAAAATTAAATTATTTAATGGTGAAAACTGCCCAAAGTCATAGATGGCCTCTAAGTATTTGCTAGGTCCACAAGGCAGGATGCATCGTGTAAGGCTGTATATTTGAAAGCTTTTCCAAATATTTTTGGTTAAGGATGGAGAATAAAATTAAAAATCAATGAAATGTAATATATTTAAATACCTATTAATAATATTACATTTAATCACTGACTTCAGTATCTAAAGTAAAATACACTTATATTTAATACAATAATTTTGACATCCATGCTTTATATCAGCCTGGAGCGTTTTTAGGTATAGGAGAAAAAGAGACATCGTCCTCGACTTAGATTGGAAAGGGGGTCTCTCCGTTGAGCCTAGAGCGCCTTAACCGCTAGGCCATCGAGGACAGGAACGAAGCTCCTTTTTTCCGTACATATGGTTGTAAGACATTCCGAGATAAGATATTTCGAGATAAGATCCAGGCTCAATGGAGAGACGCTAGTTCGAATATAGATCGTGGACGATGTCTCTTTTTCTCCTATACCTTAAAAAGCTTTAGTCTGAGCTAAAGCGCGTGTGTCAAAATTATTAAGTATAATAAATTCTCCACTAAAAATTATAAAAAACTCGCCTCGATGGCTTTATGTATTGGCCGATATTTGGCAATTGTGTTACCTCTGAGAAGGGTAATAATATCTCACAACTATTATTTAATTTGAACACTGCGAATTACATTTGCAGGCATGCATGGCAATTTATTATTATAATACAAATATTTATATCTAAGATATTGCTGACATCGCGATATTTTCTTGCGGTAAACCCTATTTATAGCTAAGGTTCTTCACGAATACTTATTACTGTTCGTTTACGTTCTAAGTTTATTAGTGTAATTTTTCATCTGAGTTGGCATTGATGGCTTTACGAGACTTCCGAAACGAGTATGCTTATATGTGGAATTAGTAATTGTGGTATTAGTGTTGTAAGATATATTAAAACTCATTTCTGTTGTGTCCATTATACAGTAAAATTTCTCTACAACACTATTATACGGACCGAGAAAAATTATCGTTGTAGAGGGATATATCGTTATATCGTATATCGTTTTTGGGAGGTTTTACTGTATAATGCTTTTAGCACCCGCTGCAGTTATTTCGAAATTCAAAAATTATATAAATAAATAATAAAAAGAAGAGAGGGGAAAAAACTTGCCCACGAACAACACATGAAATAACTCAGAGGAATTAATTTTCTTATTTGTAATCGTTTCCCCTTAACTACAACTAAAAATGTAAATCCTTGTCTTTAATTAATTCTCAGAAATCGAATTTAACGTTTACTTCATTTTTGACAAATATAATTGCCAAGGAAGACAAGTTTCCATGACACGTTGTAGATCGCAAAGAAGTTTTTATTAATTCACGCCGAAAAACATGAAAAAAATATTTGCATATGCCACAATCATCAACATAATTAAAGGAATGCGCAGTGTAAAGAGACGTTTAGATTAATTTCATTTTCATTGTTTTTAGTAATGTATTTCAGAGCTTCAAGCTTATCGCAGTGGTCAGGAATCGATCTCGAAAACTGCTTCCATTCTTCGCAATATTGAATACAATAAATGTCGATGAATTGTGAACAAAATCAACAACAATATATATTACACTTGTGTTTAAGCTTGTGAATCTGTCTAAATAAAAGATTGCACAGTAGAACCTGCTTAAAATGACTACCTTTGGGACTTGGCTGCTATGATCACCATAGAGAGCGAGCGAATATAAACGGCGAACATTTATATAGACATTACAAAGCTCCTACTAGTTCTCTTTTATAAAGAGTAGTCAGTTTATTCATGTGATCAATTTACAAAGATGGTCACTTTACAAAGGTGGTCACTTTACCAGGTTTCCCTAAATTTGTATCTAGGTAATAGGAGTGAAAGTTATTACATAAAGTAAGGTGAAAGGAGTCATGGTAATGATGTATTTGGAACTGGTACTGTGACGTAAATGTACTTGGTAATCATAGGCGCAATTTATCGGGAGCAAGAGGGTGGGGGGGCACATGCCCTGCCCCCAGTTATTTTGGAGCAGGGGCAAAATTATGTTTTAGCCCCCCTCAGTCTTGGGGTGTTTTTTTACTCATAATCAGTATTATCGCTATCATCTTGCTATAATATTAAAATTCTCGTGACTCTTTAAAAGAGAAAAATCAACTCCTCTGATCCTGCGATAGTGTACACATCCATTCGATTCCTCTACTATAATGTTTACTACTATAAAATGCTCGGCGCCTCACAGACGCAATTTTTCATAACAATTCAAAGACCGACAACAATTTGCTACTTGGATAACACGGAGAATATGAAGCATTATATCCTTCAAATCACAACAGAAAAATTACGAGACAATTAGTCAACACAACGCCATTAAGGCTGCCAGAATATTCCGCTGAAGGAGAATGAGAAATAAAATCGACATCTCAAGTCATTGAATTGAAGCAAAACGGCCATCTGTAACTGACCATTGGCGATTTATAAGGTTCTGATAGTCTTAAAACCAAATATTTTTCTCAAGATAGAAAAAAAGGAGCTGACCACCTCAGAGTGTATCCCAGGTTTACGTAAGAAGGTTGGTGCAAGCATAGGCGTAATTTGGTGGGCAAGGGGGCATGTGCTCCTCCAAGTTTTTTAGAGCATAAACAAAATTATATTTTTGCCCCCTCCCCCCCTAGTTTTGGTTTTTTTTATAGACGTTTTTTCCCAGCGAAGTTTAAACCTCCCCAAGTTACACCTATGTTAGTAATCTAAAAGTACTCTAGTAATAATGTATTTGGGATATAAAATACATAAACTGACTCTAATTCCGAATGATACACGTTATTTTTGTCTACTAATTTTTAGTTCCGCGTTTGATTCGTTGATAGGAGAGAGAGTTTCTGACTCTTCATTAAATTTTAAGCTCTGTAGTCAAACTATCATAACAGTCTTTTCGCTATATAATTAATAGAAACAGACGATGTGATAAAAGATACCACACTAAAAAAGGGGTGGAACAATTCAAAAATTACGAGGAGGTTCAAGCCCCTTTCAAAGAGGTCAAGGGGCTCGGTGTTAAGGAGAAGAACGTATTTATTGTCCCATGTGGGGTCCGAGACCCTCCCATTTCAAACGCTAGTGCTTTGAAAAGCTATCCATTCACGAAATTTACTGAACTAACAGTAAAATTTGAATATGAATTTTATATAAAAATTCAAGTTTGCGTTGTATCATTTAATGTGAATAGAAAACTTTTACAGAAATACGAAGAAATGCATCAAAGTTTTCCACATTCAAATTAAAACGAATTTGTAACGCGAATTAATATTCCGAATTTCTAAATTCGGTAACTCATGTCATTAGTAAATTATAACATAATATGGAAAATGCTTCAGGAGTTGCTGTCCGAGAATAAATAGTAAATACAATTTTCACAATTAAATAACCGTTCTGTTTTCTGAAATATCCAAAAGCAAACGTGAAAGAATTAACATGTACATACTACCACTGAAAAGACCTGTATCTTGTTCCAGTTTGAAAAGAAAATTCGTCAGTTGCTTTTTCACATGTCAGAATTCTGATCCATTTTAAGAGCTAGCTACAATATATTCTTATCGAACTCCATTCCGGTCTAGTTCCATTTCTGCGATGAGGCAATTACGGATGAGCGGTTTTCGATACAGGTGTCTGGATAGGTACAGCGTATTTTTGGCTGTTGGTTTGAAGTCCGCCACTCGTTCTTTATCTTATCCCCCTTCACTGCTTCAATTTCAATTCCACTACCTCCGGATTTACGCTCCATCGGTTTTTGGTAGTGCCAGTTTATCTCTGTTTTACCCTTCCAAAGTTTATATATATATATATATATGAAGTAAGAACAAGAGAAATATATAGAGAGAGAATGTCTTTCACTTGCACTCATTTATCCGTAAGATGTCCTGGTATGTACACGAAGACAATGGAGCATATAAATTTATCGTATGGATATTATGCAAGAGCCATTTCGTTGGAAAGGAAGCTTTCTCAGTGGGAGCTATGTCAGCGACTTGCTAATTTTCCATGATCTAAAGCAATGGACAATATTTTGATAAATTTAAATAATCTAGAAACCTTATTTTATATTTTGCATGAAACTTTGCAAAATATTCAGTTATTTGACTGAAACCCACAAAATAACCATTAATGTACTACAAATAAGAACTTTTCTTTTTATTTCACTTTTCTCGTTCCAAACAGGGAAAAGTTTCTATTTCTAAGGGGTTGGAATATATCTACGGACCTGGATGCATATCATATAATGCAATATTAAAATGCATAATGATAAACTGTATAATAATAGTATAATAATGAAACGTATAACAATAGTATAATAATGAAACGAATAAAAATAATATAATAATGAAACGTATAATAATATAATAATAAAATTTAATATATATATATATACATAATATAGTAAAATGTATAATGATGGCAAAATATATACAGTGAAAATCGTTTATAACGACGCCGGTTATAACGACCAACCGCATATAACAATGGAATTTTTACAAGAAGTTTGGTTTGCTATTCTACTCTATACTAAATATATCGGTTATAACGACATCGTATATAACGACGAAACCTGCTATAACGACGGCGATTTTGTAGTCTACGTAGATTCTAAGTAGGGAAATTCGTATCGGATATAACGACGCGACTTGACATCGGTACCACATGGGTTCGAGACAACGCTAGAATCACACATGCGTTATTAAAATTTAAGTGTTATTCTAATCTTGTTTATTTACAAATGTCTGAGAAATTTTTATTACTGCTAAACCTAAATATTAAAGATAGTGAACTTAAAAAGTGATTTATTAATTGAATATCACGAGAGTAGCATTCTACAAGGGTCCATTTTATTTTTTCATCCTAGGACTAATAAAACATTTGAATCGGTACTGTTCGGAAGTCATTGGTATAATATAATAAATATTTTTTGATACTTTTTTTTTATATTATATGATTTTCATAGTATTTTCTACAATTTTTTAATTTAGGAAACTAAAAACATATGTATTTAGTGTGGCTATAAATAGCTAAATATAGCTTAACATATACCGTAATTGAATTCGTTGTAAATAAGTAAATTTTTATTTAATTTTAAATCAAATGTTTAATACATTTTACCGTTAAAATTATTTTTTAAACCCTAAAGTGCATTACTATGCTTTGATTTTAAAGGATATCTTTTATAACGACTATCGGTTATAACGACCGAATTTGTACGGTCCCTTGAAGGTCGTTATAACCGATTTTCGCTGTATGTGGTAAACAGAAATGGAATAAATAAATTAGCAACACGATCATGTCTTTTTCGGATAATGTAAGCTGCTGTTGACATGGAGAGATTTTTGATAATTACATAAAAAGGTTAAACACTGGTAAAATAGCAATGAAAAAGATCACTCAAGCTTTCGGACGCATCAGCAGCAGTCCTTCATCAGGAGTAATGATTTTTGATACCCCTTGGTGTTCTCGTTAATAAAGTTTTACTCTAATGGAATTCTATGTTATAGATAAAATATTCACTGATTTCGGGCTTTATGCCAATTTAAGCTACATTATTAAGGTACTAAATATTTTTTATACTTACCTCAAAATAACTAAGCTTAGAAATATCCTTCAAGAATTTCTGATGAAAAAATTGGAAAGTCCACTAATATTTTTCTATTGTATGGTTAAGTGTTTTGAAGATTATATATAATATCTGTTTTTACATCTCAAACCTAATTTGACATTTGTTAATTAATGAGTAGATTAAATATATTTTATATATGGGAGAATATTTCCTTAAATGTTCTTGAAATTTTATTGAATTTTGTACATATATGCCAGTAATTGCTTATTCCTTAAGAGTAAATTGCTAAATTATAAATTAATTAATTATATTAATTTAACTATATTAATTTATAAATTAATTGCTCAGAAATTAAAAAGTTCATAAACCACATTTAAAAGGAAATTGCAGCTTGTACCATGTCTTTTCGCATCATCATTTAAAAGGTTGCATTTAAAAGGAATTGTGAATCATCTCAGACAAAGCTCGCTATCTTATATACGGGTCGGTATCCTGGCTGGATATAGAGTAGTGGGGGTCGATGGTCTCCAATTGGAAATCTAGTCAGCCCATTGGAAAATAGTTTTTCAAAATAAATTACTTTAGAATTTCATTATAAATTTTTTTGTTTTGCATAAAATCGTATACAACGATAGAAATTGTTCTTTGACGTTAAAAATATATTTAAAATATATTTTTGAGGTAGATCTTGTATACATCACGTATTTTACAGAAGTCTGAGCTTTTATCTACCCTATAGTAAGGATAAGGGAAATTACAAATTTTAGTATACCTCTGTAAGTTTTCAATGCAAAATTTACATTAAGAAATGTATTCATTAATATTAAACATATTGTTGTACGCAGATATTTAATATTATTAAATATATTAATAAAATACATCAAAATATTAAAGAACTTTAAGCCCCATTCCCCTGTTAAAGCCCCCACTGTATAAAGCATCCAGCTACGGCCATACTTACATATCAAATATATATATAGAACAATTTTATTTATAGTTTAAAACATTATGACTTTTATTTTCTGCGTACGCAACCACCATCTTAAAAGATAGAGCTAAAGTTTTTGTGCATCAATTAGTGAATGAATAAAATGCATTTCTTCGTGGCATGAGGTTAGAACTCTTTATTAGTGTCGGACAACTGCCCTGGAATAATTGGATGGCTTTCCATGTCAAAAACAATTTTGGTGTTCATATGGATTTCCCCAATTTTGTGGCGTGGTAAACCTCACAAGGTTCTTGCGTCTGGAAAACGAGGAAGCCAAGCGAATAAATGCCTTGACATTTATGAAAATGGAAAGTAGATAAAAACTGAGGGAAAGTTGCGGAAATGAAATTTAAATAATCTTAAACTACGCTGGGAATTTTGTGTGCGTAATTGGCTTTTCATTTAGGTAGTATTAACCGATTATACACTCTTCTGCAAAAAAAAAAAAAGAAAAAAAAAACACCCCTAAAAAATTATCCGATCATCTCAAAATTTCGCATGCAAATTCCTTTAGATCAAGTAAATGATTAAATTTTCAAAGCCAATGAGTGTTAACTTCGATCATAGCGCACATTTCTACTGCGCAACTATCATCGTATAAAAGAGGTAAAATTTGCGAACGGTTTATTTTTCTCGTTGTCGGCGTTGCAGTTCCCTGGAGACGCAACCAGTAATGACGTTGCGACGTTGTCGAAGACCTTATAGCCAATTGGATGACTTCGAACGCAGGTTGCGTGAAGCTGGCTGGTCTTAGCGAGTAATCGGCCGCCACGTGAACCGTACGGACACTATTGTGCAAATGTGTGGCTGCTGCGAGGAACTCATCGGCAGAATAAAGGCTCTGGAAGGCCAAGGTGCACGAATTCGAGGCAAGATGGTTAGTTTTGCAACAGGTCTGAGCTGATCTAACGGTATTACTATCTGCCATTCAATCTTCTACAGTTTCTTTCATACCAACCGTGACATCTTCCACCATTTCACGACGCTTGGCTGAGGTGGGGGTTACGCTCACAACTGCCTTTAAGATATCTGCTTTTAACCTTACACCATCGACAGAGTCGTCTGGAGTGGTGTCGTAGCCGATCATCATAGCTGCCAGCAGATTGGTATCACATAGTGTTCAGCGATGAATTCCGCTTTGGTTTTGGAACAGATGATCATAAGATCTGTGTATAGAGGTGTCTGGGCTAACGATCTCAACCACCGTTTGTTTACAGAAGCATACAGACTCTAGTATGAAGATGGGGGGGGTTGTACCGCATACGACAGCAGGACGCCTCTATTCATCCTGTGTATAAATTTAACAGCTCAACGATATGTTGATGACATCCTGCAGCCGTTTGCGTTACCCTTCATGACACGAGAGCATGTGGCCATTTTTCAACAAGATAATGCCAGGATCCACACGACTCGCATATCTGTGAGCTGCCTCCATGATGTTGATACTTTTCCTTGGTAAGCAAGGTCACCAGACCTTTCGCCAATCGAACATGTATGGGACATTGTAGGCCGCCAGATTCGGGCACCGCAAAATGTGGCAGATCTGGAGCAACGAATGAGGAATGCCTGGCAGAATGAGAGAAAATCCTCGCAGGATCACATTAGGGACCTTTATCACTCCTTACCTGGACGTACAGAAACATCCATTGCCGCCAGTGGTGGGGATGAGGTTTCACCAACTATTGATTTGAACATTTAATGTGCAATTCCTAGCCATTGATGGGTCCTACGGCCTTGAATTTTTTATCATTTCCTTACCTGTGTATGTGCTGGATGTACAGTGGTCAAAAACAAAATCCGCCCCCCCCCCGACTTTTCTCGAGAAATATTGAAAGTAGAACAAAAATTTCAACGCCACTTTATCTACAATGGCTAATTCTATAAAAATATGGTAATAAAAAAATATTTGGAGGGCCGTCTTCATATTTAATTTAACGTCAACTTTAAAATTTCCAATGGCAACACCCACTTTTTAACTTATTTTTAAATTTTACCAAATTATGTAAGTTTTGAATTGGTTGCTGAGCTATTAATATTTGAATTTCGCATCTCCTAATGTTAAATTTACTATCCACTTTTTAAGCGATATCTTTTGAAACAAGTAACGAATGATTCTAATTATTTTTGCACGTCATAGGGCTCAATTATCCAAAGGGATTTTGTATTAACTTTCTGATTGGTCAAAGTTATAAATATTAATTATTAAATTATTAATTAAATTAATTAAATTAATTATTAATTAAATTAGTTTTTAATTATTGGTTATTAATTAAATTAATTATTAATTAAATTGATTATAAGTTAAATTAATTATTAATTAAATTAATTATAAGTTAAATTAATTATTAATTGAATTAATTATAAGTTAAATTAATTATTAATTAAATTACTATAAGTTAAATCACTATTAATTAAATTAATTATAAGTTAAATTAATTATTAATTAATCAATTATTAATGCCATTCGATTCAGCGGCACTATAAACGTAAATATGAAAATTGGAGTGCAATTGCGTTATTAATTTCGTTATTAAAGGTTCTTTAAAAAATTAACAATTAGTGGGCTGTCTCCACATACAAAATGTTTTGACTGAAGTGACTTTTTTTTTAAAGAATGGCCCTGCATTTATTTAATTTATGCGAAAATGTTAAAGAAATTTTCGTTGTTTAATTTTAGTTATGAAAAAAATTATCTGGAATATATAAGCAAGAAAGTAATAAGCTTATAAACGTAGCATCATTTGCATATATATATATTTATGATGTTACAAGTTTACTTAAAATTAGTTGTAGTTCTTGAAACGCTAAAACCATAATTTGATGATTTAAACTACCTATAGTTAAATAACATTATATGGAAAATGTAATGATGGGGAATAATAAATGTGTATGCAAATTAGAAATGACGTAATGGCAGTAGCTATTGTATAAAACGGGAATGTTTTGGAAAATGTATTACATCGCAGCAGAAATGCCTAACCATTTAACTGACAACGAAAAAGGAAAAATTATTGGAATGTTTGAAAGTGGGAAAAGTATGAGGGCAATTTCTAGGGCTCTTGGATTTAGCCGTGCAACTATTTTTTTATGGATAAGTATGTATAATTGTTTTTATTGTATACTAATATAAAAATTTACTATTTATTCAATTCAACAACTAACGGTAACTCAACAAAATTAAATTCTTTCAACAAACGGAAACTAAGCCTGAAAAATCAAAACACTACAATATGAAATATATGGCCTCTAACAAACATCATCATCACTTATCTTTCTTATTTATCAGCCAAATTTCACAAAATTTGAAATTTTTCATAACTTGGTTACAGAGATGTTTTCTATGAAATAAAATGTGGATGTTGCCATTGGGAAATTTAAAGTTGACATTAAATTAAATATGAAGACGGCCCTCTAAATATTTTTCATTACCATATTTTTATAGGATTGACCATTCTAGATAAACTGGCGTTTAAATTTTTGTTTTACGTTCAATAGTTCTCGAGAAAAGCAGGTTGACCGGATTTTTATTTGACCACTGTATATTTAATTTCAATAAAAACAGATAGTTTCTTTATGGTGCTTCGTCTTTTTTTTTGCAAAAGATCGTATATTTATTTTTTGTACAAAAGTTACTAAATATGGATCAAGATTGCTAATTTGACGAAGGAACCAGCTATTCCCAAAACGTTGAAAAACTTTTTCTGTAAATGAAAATCGTAATATATTATATAATTTTATTTAGTTCGTCTACTGATGTCTTATATCTTGCCATTTTTGTTTTCTATTTATTTGATAAACTTATTTAATATTTTTAATTCTTTACTCTTTTAATTTCTTCCCAATATTTATTTTTCTTTTATTTATTTTTAATCCAACACATTTTTTATATAAAATTAACAGTATTTCTCACTACTTATAAAATGCATTTACAACCTTCAAGGAACAAAGTGTTTATGCCTTTTTCTATAACGAATCAAGTTAAATTGAAGTTTATATGATTACATTGTTTTTGGTGTTGATTGTCTAAGAATTTGGGAAAGTTGTTCACTGCTGCTGAGCTGTTTTCCCTATAAGAGTATATGCTTACGTAGTGACATACAGTGGGCGAAAACAGTAGAATGACATCATATAATATAAGGACATATTCTAAATTACATATGATTTCTCTTAATAATCAAGAAAACAATCTTTGTTTTCAATTACTTGAATAAGCTGGGAAGTCATCGATGCTGAAAATTCTTTTAAAGTGTCTATGGTAATGTTATTCCAAGCTTGTTCGATAGCTAACACAAGATCCGGTTTACACTGATATTGTGTGCCATTTCTATAAACTTCTCAGGCTAGAAGGCCCCATAAATTTTCTATAGGATTCATATCTGGACTCCTCGCCAGCCAATCAAGTAAATTTACTGAATTGGCTTCAAACAAGAGTTTTGCACTCTTAGAAACGCGTATGGCAGCGTTATCCTGTTGGAAAAAATAGTCACCTGAAGTCATTAGTGGGGCCTCAGGTAACAAATTTTCACCGAACATATCAACATATTTGTCAGAGTTCATTTTGTAGTTGATAAAGACTATTGGAGTGGTTCCGTTTGCTGCAAAAGCGCCCCAAATCATTACTATGTCCCCACCGTTTTGACGTTTGGAAAAAACTTCGTTGGTTTTACGCAGATTATACCAAAAATAGGGACAACCGTCTGGCCCATCAAGGTTGAATTTCTTTTGTCTGAAAAGGTTACATCATTCCATTTTGGACTCAGAGAAATGTATTTTTTTGCGAAGTCCAGTCTTCTTTCCTTACGTTGCTTTGTACAAGGCGAACGTAACATTAACTTTCCATACCAAATATTCGGATGTTTATTCAAAACATTTTGAACTGTTCGTGTGGAACATGGTAAATCCAAATTTCTTCTAACTTCATTTGCAGTTTCTTTTTTCTCGCAAGCTTTTCTTACAACTATTCTTTTCTGTCGATGCATTAGAATTTCTGGTCTTCCTGTTAGTTTATTCATTCCATACATTTCAAATTCTTTTAGAAAATTATAAACTACACTTTTAGATCTTTTATTTATCTTTTTTTAAATTTCATGGCCACTCAATCCAGATTCTTTAAAAGCAAGAATTTTCCCTTTTTAAAGGTCAGAAAGTGAGTTCCTTTCGGCATCGCACAAAAATCGTTCAGAAATGAGGGAAGTGTGAATTTTTTTTTAGAAACCCAGTCTTTATATTTGAAATGGTCTTTTTATGTTTTCAAATATGCAAACTTTACTATAATTTTAGATGAAAAATCAGTTGTCCTCATATTTTTTTCCAAGATCATATGGGTTTAAAATTCACAAAGTAGATTTATACCTATCTATTTTTGGAAAATTTAACTAATTTACATGAAAAATAACTTAATTTTATCATGTTTTTCCCTAAGAAATTTGCATACGTTTCCGTCTAAAAGATTTCTAGATTTGGCGGGTTTTCGCTTGTCCTTATACTTTTTTCGCGAACTGTATGTGAAAGCTTATGCCGATTTAAAGCGATAGCCTGCATGAAATTATAAGACATAATGTAAATATATGCTGTTGTGCTAATCCAATGTGAACAATTCATTTATTACTCTCAATACGTGTTCATTTTTCCCTACGGTGGCGCAGTGTGGTAACGCGTTCTCCTATTGCGCGGCTAATCCGGGTTCGACTCCCAGCAGTGCAAAAAGAACGCTTACTCAGAGATCTCATAAAGATCGCACTGCTCACTGTAGTCCGGGGTTTGGTTCCCTAGGCCTTAAGAGGTTCGGATTCCTCGGAAAACAGTAGGTCCCGGCGCAGCATGACCACTGTAGTCTTTGAGCCGTAAAACCAAAAAACAAACGTATTCATGCTTTATGTGCCATAAGTTAAATAAATTACAATTATTATTCATAAACATACAATGCATACATAATACTATAAAATGTGTTCTACAGGGAAGATTCTGCCTATGGTTTCGCCTATTGCTCCTTTCCGCAATCTATTGTAAAATTGTAAACGCAATATACAGGGTTCCTAGGAATGTCCGAAGTTAGGCACTGATATAGTAAAATGACTATGCACTATCAGATGAGATGAACAGCAGCGCCCCTGGTGGCGAATCGAGGAAGTTAAAAAAGTTGTTTCGAAAAATAATGAAGATGAGGAAATATTTTCAATTAGAAAATTGTAGAGCATCTTTCAATTTATAGGAAAATGTATACGACTCACATGTAATATGTACATGTACTGCCACAATCTGAGGTGTTCCGGAAGTTTCAATGTGTAGTTTTCAGGTAATGCTCTCTAGCGCTTTAGAGGTTGAGTTGAAGTTGTTATAGTATGGATACCATGATTTCTTTCCTATAAGAACTTCAACTCAACCTCTAAAGCGCTATAAAGCATTACCTGAAAACTACGCATTGAAACTTCAGGAACACCTCACTTTATTGCAGTACGTGTACATATCGAATGTGAGCCGTATACCTTTCCTTACTAACTGAAGGACGCTCTACAACTTTCTAATTGAAAATATTTTTCTGTCTTCATTATTTTTGGAAATAAAATTTTTAACTTCCTCAATTCGTCATGAGTGTCGCTAATGTTCATTTCATCTGATAGTGCACGATCATTTTCTATACCAGTACCTAACTTCCACTGCAATATCTGTCTTGGTTCAAAAGTTATTGGCCGCATCCGGTCTTTCCTAGGAACCCTGTATATACACACGGTTGATACACATTATTGTGGCCACCTACTAATAGCAAAAGGAACCGTTGGGTGCAGAAAGGACAGTGGATAGACGGGCCAAATAACTCAATAAGGTATTAGGTGGTTGTCATAGGTATACTGAGCCTTTTGACTGCAAAGAATGGGTGCGTGGTGGAGGAGCTATACGGCGAACAAGAGGGTCGAGGTGGACCCACAGATTCTCGATTGGGTTCAAGTTTGAGAAGTAGGGGGCAGGGAAGTAATTGGACGTCTTGGTCATGTTCTTTTGAACCGCTCTCGGACAACTCTAGCGGCGTGACGCGTCACATTATCTTTATAGAAGATCTCATCCTCCCTTTCATTCATGACAACAACGAGTGATAAATTTGCAGAATGCCTACAGCTCACCTTATATATCAACCAATTAAGTCAAGACATGTGCCTTATTTCACTCGATACGCGCTGCTGACCTTTAAAGTAGAAAGTGGTCACTTTTATCTAATGCAATTGTACATGTGTGTCTATATATATATTAATTAATAGATTTGTAAAATACATTGCATTACATTATAAAAGAAAAATATTTATATTATCATATTCAACTAGTATAATCTTATAGTTAATATATTTAAACAGGGTGATGATTATAAAATGCTTTGTGTATAAGAACTTTAGTATTTAAAATGCCAATAGGTTAAATCGCTTGGAAAACGGATCCAAAACTATAAGTTTTGTATTGAAATGAGTATAAGCTCAGGAATATATCGTCTATATTTTATTTTTGAAGGTACAAATATAAGGAACATTCTTTTTATATATATGCATAATTTCAATCTTATAAAAATAACAACAAATATAAACTAGATTTATTGCCGAGAAAGCTAAACTTGTTGTTGCTTTTTAATATCATACGTTAACAGTATGCTGGTTTTAAGACGCGAGGATAAATAAGATCTTGCTGCGACAGCACATATGTTTTAACAAGAAATATGAATTATACATATATATATGTTTGTATACATAATATGTGTTTGTATGCATATATACACATGTTTCTATGCATATATATACACATGTTTGTATGTATATACACATGTTTGTATGCATATAACCACATGTTTGAATACATTTATAGACATGTTTGAATACATTTATAGACATGTTTGTATATATACATATGTTTTATATATGTACATATATTTGTATACATATGTTTGTGCATAAACTCATGTTTGTAAAAATTGCAACACCATGAAGGAATCATGTGATTGAGCTGAAACTTTCAGGAAATGCAAATTAGGGTATGCTATTCAAATGATTAGAATTTCAGAGTCATCACGCATGCGTGGGCTGAGCAGCGCCCTCTGAACTACTGATGGATCCGTATAAATAGAGGGCTGTAGCGGGGCGTGTATGGCTATCTGCTAGTGGTAAACGTTACATGAGACGTTACTATGCCTCTACGACGAAAGAGGGCTACATTTCAGCAAGTTACTTAGTTTGAACGGGAACGAATGATCGGCCTTCTTGAAGGAGGGCTTTCTTATCGTGCAATAGCAGCTCGTATGGGGCATAACAGCAGCACAGTGATGCGAGTGTGGAAGCAGTGGGTTCAAGAGAACCAGACAAGTCGGAAATCCGGGAGTAGACGCCAAAAGGTGACGTCAGCACGGAATGATAGACACCTGGTCCGCATGGCGGTGACGGACCGTTTTGCTTCATCTGGATAGTTGGCAGAACGTTGGTGCACTGCTACAGGTGTATCATTGTGTGCTTCATCAATTCGTCGGCGTCTACTGCACCGTGGACTGCGTGCAAGAGTTCCTTTATACCGTCCCCCAAGCGCAAAACCATGGCGCCTACGTGATGGATAAAGCTACCCTGTTGTCCAGCCATTGCCAAATACCTGCTGATGAGCTTGATATGGTTCTCCATATATATGCATATATATATATATATCTGTGTGTGTATTTGTATACATATATACCTAGGTTTTAACAAAAAATATCAATTAGGCAACGAAACCCAAAAATACGAAGTTGTAGTAAAACCAGGGATGTCCTGAAGAAAATTATTGAGAGTGTGCTGTTTTAATTAAAGAGTATTGAAATTGCGGGGTTACTGGACTTGGTGACGTCATCGCGCCGCGCTGACTGGCATTTGACTGGTCGTTTATCGCCTATCCAAGCCAGTGGTTCCCAACTGGTGGTCCATAGACCACTGGTGGTCCGCCAAAGAGTCCCAAGTGGTCCGCGAGACGGGTCATTATTTAAAAAGAAATAATAATTAATAAAAACGCTTATAAAAATTGTTATTATTAAATATTAAAATTAAATATAAAAATGAAATTGATGGTATATTTGTAGTATTTTACAATCTGATGGAACTTCAGAAAACGGTTCGTATTAAAAGTAATTCGTCTTAAGCGTGTCCGTCTTAACGAGGTTCGACTATTTTATCATTAGATATTTCCCCCCACCCCCGTTTATTATTTTTTTTTACCAAAGAACGATTTTACAAACACATTTCCCCCAAAAAAGACCCATCTACCTTTTTATATTAAGGTTTCGTAGTCAACTCTTGAGAATTTTTCAAAGTGGTCTGCGGGTACAATTGAAATAAAAAAGTGGTCCGCGGGTACAATTGAAGTGGAAAAGTGGTCCGCGGCTTAAATTGAGTTGGGAACCACTGACCTAAACCGAAGGTGGCAATTGCAACTTTCACCAGTTTTTCCTTTCCTGG
>QLNU02014802.1:143095964-143131323 GCA_006491805.2 Dysdera silvatica
ACATGGGTACTACATATATACTAGTACATGGGTACTACATGTATATTAGTACATGGGTACTACATGTATGTTAGTACATGGGTACTACATATGTACTAGTACATGGGTACTACATATGTACTAGTACATGGATACTACATACACATTAGTACATGGGTACTACATGTATATTAATACATGGGTACTACATATATACTAGTACATGGATACTACATACACATTAGTACTTGGGCTTCTGCACACTGTTCCAAATAAACGTATCCCCATTAACTATCAATAGTTGACTTCGGAGGATTTTCTGTTAACCACCTGTTTGGTATGTAAGATATTATTATTCTTCTCATGGTCAACACAATTGCCAAATGGTAAACGCCCGAAGCCACCGAGGCACGTTTTTGTAGTTTTTTGTAAGGCATCGATATGTATATTATTTTTGACACCACATTTAAACTCAAACAAGAGTTTTTGCAAAGAAGGGGAAGAGACAACATCCTGGTCCGGAGCCGCACCGGGGATCCTCAGTATGAACCTGAGGGTTTCAAGTTTGTCAGCCTTGAAAAGGCTAGTAATATCTTACATACCTCATTTACCAGAAAAATGGATCATCGTTTCTGCGCCTTGGTGGCCGAGCTCTTCAGTTCATATGGAGAGCCCCGGTTCGATTCCAGGCCAGGTCAGTGTTTCTTTTTCTTCTTTACAAAAATAAGCTCTAGTTTGAGTTTATACGTGAGTATCCAACAGTATTAGCTACTTATTTGGGAATTGTATTATTCAAGTACGAAGAAAAAGGGCATCGTTCCCAGTGTTCCGGTAATTCGGCGTAAAATCGGTAAAATCGGCAGTTCATATACCGAGTAGTCGCCGATTAGACTCCGGCTTGTGGCGTTGCCCTTTTCTTCATTTTAGCCCGCAAAATCTTGGGATAGTGGGCTGTATTTACAGTTTTAGTTTGATCCATTTTCTCCCTCGAGCAAAGACGTAGGACTTTTATAAAAGTTCTTCAAAAAATTCTATATATATATACTTTTTTTTATAGGGAGAGATTTTTTTAGTGAGAGAGAAATAAACTAAAATATATAATATAAAATATATAAATTCTTAATGTGTGAAAATTTCTGTGGTGCTGCTTAGAATTATCTATAAAATAACTTCCATAAAACGGTTGGAAAAGCATGAAAGATTTATTGATTTTTTTATGCTTTTGGAATGATAATTATAGTTACTGAAGTACAAAACGTTGAATTTCTATCTCTCATTCCGACTCAGACAACTAACTGAATATACTATAATTATCTACCCAAGGAAAGCCATCATTCCCATCGCGGATCACGCATTCAAATACCCCTTTATCACGTGATGTAAAGTAATATCTACTCACGCCAATGTAGTTCCCTAGTTCCGTGATTAGAAAGAAATCATTAATTGCAGAATTCAAGACATTTAAATATAGTTCCAAAAAGAGAAATACTCCCTTAACCGGCTCTAAATGACAAAGAAATATTGAGTGCCGAAATATTCTTCGTCACGCTCTAAAACCTATGAGAAATTTCTTCACTAAAGCAATGAATGTGAACAAATTGCCCCGTGTTGAATGAACTTGAAACGCGCATTAGGAGATCTTAATTCCATTCCATTTCCTCATCCAATATTTCTTTGAAATGACAACTCTCAAAATCTTTAGGCGAACTGGCTATAATTTTCTTTACTATTATGTCAATTGCGGATAGGCTCTGACTGAAATATTTGGAAATTATGGACGTATTCTTCTTTCGTGGGTTGTTCTTCCATGGAACAAATAAATAAAACATAATCCAATTTGTAAACGATGCTACACGATAATTTTACAATATAATACAATTCAAATTTTATTTTCATGCTAAATTTACATTTCAGTGCACGGAGGGAGCATAGCAAAACAAAAACAAGGGGTATTATTCTAGTTCCCGTTATGGCCAGTATGACCATTTTATTTTTGATTTTCTATTAAGTAAATTCTTAATTTCCTTTTAACTTCGCTTTCTCTTTCACAATTTTTTATATGAATGTTTTATATTTGACCTAAACTATTCTCTTTGAGGAGATCAATTACATTCTGTCAGTTTCAAAAATTGTTTAAATCGGCCTTATTCATTTCCGCAACTTTTACCTATCACTTTAAAACATAGACCATTTTCTATGAAACTTGTATATACAGCGGCGTCATTATAATGCATTTCTCTCTCCTCAAAAAAAAAAAAATCTGGCACGAATCAGAGACGTATAGTCCGTTCGCGGAAAATTGGCCAGTAGTGCCATTAGAATTCAAGGAAGCTGCTTTCGCGGGCGAAAAACCAGTTATGAAAGACGATCTTCCTTATACTGCAATGAAATAACCCCCTTTGTGACGTCAGCTCCCTTGAATTCTAAGGGTACTACCCGCCGATTTTCCGAGAACGGACTATAGGAATTCAGACCTTATGTGGCGATCAAGCAGCTTTAAAAAAGATAAAGCGAATGGGCTTTGAAGAAAACAATGTATTTTGTTATCAAATGGGGCCCGAGCCCCTTAAGTCCCCCCTCACTGGTCCACGCCACTGGTATGAATGAAAATGGTATATAGCTCTTGTCGTTGTTTTTTCTGTTGATCCGAATTTCTGAGATCGATTCTCTTGGCGGGAGATCTAGCTCTCGCTCTTAAAATTTAAAATCCTGAGGCTGCTGTGTGTTAACTAATCTAATCTAACTAAACTAATCGCCCTAAAATGCATATATAATACGTATAAAATGCATTTACACAGCTCGGTAGAGCTAAGATCTTGGGCCCCTGGCAGAACCGTCTAGCTTGCGCCCCACTAGACACTGGAATATTCTTCCCTGTGAATTATTTCAGCTGATTTTACGTCCTTCCTCGTTTGCGCCCATGGCGTGGGTCTACTCTACCTCTAGTTACTCATGTACAATATTTATAAAATGCGTATACAAGCTTATGCAACGATGTTCCTTATTTTTTTATTTTTTATTTCACATGTCGCTTAACGTATGCAGGTCACTTGCAACTTTGCGGGAGAGGATTATCAATTTACTCAGAAGTTTACATTTGATTTGCGGCCCTGCTATGGCAGCGTACCTACCCAGCATGCTTTTAATTCGGTTCGACAGAGTGGTGAGAGAAAAAAAGAAAGCAAGCTTTCTAACTAACTGCTGCTTGTAGTCCGGGGTTTGAAGTGCACTAAGAAGCCTGAATTTTTCGGAAGAATGTAGGTCCACTTACTTACGATAGCGAAGTAGTTCCCTTATGATGATGATTTTTTTGGGGGCAAAGGGGGGATTGGGAAGGGTGGCCTCCGAAGGCGGCACTGTAATTCTTGATACGGCGCTCAAACAGCGCAACTGACCACCGAGGCGGTTTAGGTTGGGGTAGTTCGTCTATAGTGCAATGAATCCAGGTCCGTTATCCACTTGGTATCGTAGAACGTCTGACGTTTTCGCCCCATCCCATCTCAAGGACTAGGTCCGTTCGCAGCAGAAATTCGGATTTCTCGGAAAATTGCAAGTTCCGCCGTAATGCCACCTTTGCTATTCTTGAACCAAAACAACTAAGGCTCCTAAAACAAAGGTAGCTGGAGCATATCCTCGATTTTATTGCCATTGTATTACGTGATCGTGGTTGAAAATTGTATTTCTTGGCGACATTTTAAAATTTGCTCCAATGTTTGCATTCTTCGGATAATCGCGGATTGTTGAATATGTTTATGCCAAGATAGCTATTACTACATCAATGCGGAAATCCTTTATCGTCAATGTAAATGAAATCGGAATTGTACAACAAAATGTCAGCTGATGCCTCTGGCCAGAATTCTAGGGGTTATAATGCCAAGGAGAACGGACATGTGACATATGAAACTATGGCTGACGTACGACCAACCTACCGTTACAAAATGGAAACAATTCTATATTCTAAATGTCAGCGGCTAATTGCTTATTCATCATAGCGAAATGAAGTAAAATTGTGTGTCAGATAATTTAGTAATGCAAAAATAATAAAAACATGATTTCGTGACAAAGTAAAATAAACGAGACGTAGCATTTGTAATGTGGATATGGTTGCTGGGTTTCGAAAGTAGAAACTAGTCTTTGCATGTCAAGTTCAATTATAGCTGAACTTAATTGCCAGGAAAACCTCGAACGAAAGATATAATCAAATTGAAAGAGCATGTGTGATAAGTAGAATTAATTCACAAGGTTATTCGTTAAATGGTGCTTATCACCAGAATCACCAACACCATTGAAAATGAATGAAATATGGCTGGAAATAATTTTTCATATTGCAAAAACGCTACAGCCCACGATAAAAACAACGAGTTGGTAACCAATTTTAATGATTTGCATAGCTTACTCTGAATAATATGGTCTTTCGCAGTTGGGATGAGACCCTTTGAACGCTTATGCCTTTATAAATCCCTATTACCAGGAAATTTTCCCTCATTTCTTCCCTTTCTTCGAAATATTTAGATTTTCATTCAAAAGTTGAAAAGGCCCAGGAATCTAAATATAAAATGGTTACCATAAACACGGACATATATCCTGGCAACTTATCTTTATTACTTTTAACTAGGATGAGAGCGTAAGTAACGGATTCGGAAGAAAGCAAGGAAAATTTGTTTGTTTATGCGTTTTTACGGCGGAAGAGACATGATGCTCTGTGGCTTGCCGCTTTTTCGAGGAATTTGATCATCTTCTGCCAACGCCACCAAATTCGAACAACGAGAGACAGAAAGACAGCTTTCTGCGATAGATAGGGAGTTAAACTCTGCTTAATGGTATGACAGACGAAAGGGTTGCCACTTCGCCATTGTAAATCAGTGGACCTATAATGTAACACTGAGGAGATGAGCTCTAACGAACCCGTCAATCAAAGCAGATCGACTTTTTGCGGGGAAGTTGGGGTGGTTATGCGACGCAGTGCCGGATTCAGGGTGTCATGGGTGTCCCTAGGCCGGAAGAATATAATGGGCCACTAAAGAATGTGATCCTCGCATAGTTAATCAACCAATCATAAGTTTTTATTTGAACTTTACTATCTTTAATATCCAGATTTATAAATAATAATAATTTCTTGGACTTGTAAATAAACAAGATTGAAAATAATGTTTAACCTTAAAATTTCCTAGGCCTATCAAGGCCTCTGTAAGGACACAATATTGAAGGGGCCCAAGGTTCGTGCCTATTTCGGCTATACGTAAATCAGGCATTGATGCAATGAATAACTAGTTTTATCGCAACTGCTTGCCAAACATATAAACGTATTGCTACCTGTACGCTATTTTAATCAATCAACTGTTCTAAGTTGAACTAGTGTAAAATTTCTGGGAATCAACTAGTTAGCGTAAGACAGTATAATTTCCTGACTAGCGTGTTTGAAACTGTTAAGGCTTGAGGAACTAAACTTCATTGAGCGGTTGGTTGGTAAGTTTTCTCTTTATTTCCTTGTTTTTGGCATTCTTGGGTGTCAAACCGCCAATTAATGGTACGTCAAGTGAACGCATTACTATTGAGCCACCGCGGGGCCAAGGCAGAGAAAGAAATGGAAGATTCAAAGCAGTAGAGTCTCATGTCGCTATTTTATTGAGTCAGAACTAAGTTAATTCGCCAAAATTAGTTACAGTACAGTCTATACTCGCCAAGCTACCAATTTCAGCGACTGAGTAAATACGTAGGTTGCTGTATTTAGGTGAATTATCTCAACACCTGTCTCATTAAATTTTTGCCACAAGCTACGGCTGATTCAAAGTATGTTTCAGGTACCAAGCAGATAGTAAGGAACGATGTACGCCATCGCGCAGTTTGATATGAATGCAAGTTATAACAAGACGTATCATTGAATAAATATTAGCTGAAAATTTTCCTCTGAATATTTGAGAAAATTTTTGAAGTAGAAATGACAGAAAAAAATTATTTTTTTTTTAGAAATTTAATCAATTTTTTATCACTTGGATTCGACCGCAGTAATTTAATTTCACAGAAAGCTTAACTATTTTTTTTCCTTTTTTCCGTTATAATTTCATTTAAAATTGATGGAATTTCCTTTCCTTTAAAATTTGATTTCCAAAGTTGCCTTAACTGCAGTTCAAAGACGAAAATTTCCCCATAATCTTAAATATTTTAAATAAAATCCGATGCAAAGTGGAATTAATTTCACTTTTAGGTAGAATTCGGATACTACTGCTCGAAATTTAAATAAAGGGACTGAATTTCTAACATCAATAAATTTTAAATATATTAACACATAATATATCACTCAGGTACGGATCATTTTAAAATTGAATGTATGATGACGTCTAAAAATATTTCTACCTTTTTCAAATTTTCCTTAGCACGATAATGTGATACATATGGACATAAATGAAAATAGATACCATGTTTAATTTTTAAAGGGATCTTTTTTAAAGGGATTAATTTTTTAGGGATTTAATTTTTTCCGGGGATATCTAACAACCAAAATGTCGAAAATATGTAAGCACTATAATTTTTATTAAATTTAATCAGGATTGTAAATTTATGCATGGAAAATGTAAATCAATATGAAATAAAAATTTCTTAAAGGCGCTGGTTTTCAATACGTATTTTTATTTGTTTATTTATTTTGTTTTTTATAACAACTAAGGTATAAGAAACAACTAGTCAGTACATAATTTGTTACAATATACATTATATCAACAGTATCAAAATATGATAAAACATGCCATAAAGAAACAGTGATCCTAAATTATTCTTCTGTATTAACACAAGTGCTGTATTAACAACTTGGCCGTTTCAAGGAGTACAAGGAAAAGGTCAAACTTGGCCCTACTATACCGATGCCCCATATATAAATATATGTGAAATTAAATCCCCTTATAAAATTGTACTAACTTTAATGGGAAACTTAAATGAGCAGGATCGTACCTTAAAGCTCAATTCAAATATGTAATTATTCAATTGAATTATTGACTCAGGTAAATTTTGAATTTTTCGTTAGCTTAAAATTTTCAATGCATATAATTCTAAAAACTAATGAACTATAGTTAAAAAATTAAACATATTTTGATCTGGACACTTTCGGAAGGATTTTAAGGCTTATTGGGTTAATATGAATTGACTTAATGATATGCAATTATTGGAAGATGATTTATCTGAGTATATTTTAACAATTCCAAAGAACAATATTATTTATAAAACGTTTTTGACATAAAGTGCTGCAAATCAAACGTAACAGTATATCTTATGAAATATTTTTATGTGTTTGCAAACTTCGTGTGTAGCTCATTTCTGTAAATTTTACCCTGAACATTATCAACAACTTCATAGGTAATATAGTTGCTATTATTTCAATTTTATATTTGTAGACTATAATCAAAAATTTATAAAAGTACGAATAATGGGATGAAAAAAACAAGTAATACCGAAATGAATTAAATAGTGATTCTACAATGAGTAAAATTGGGATTGAAACATAAAGGAGCGAATGTGAGATCCACATGAATTTATGAAGAAGACTGAATTCGTAGTAAATACGACACACCATTGCAGCAGAATCTCTATAATCCGAAAACCTCTGTTAACGGACGTTTATATCTGTAGTAATTATTTTTCCTTAGTGTATGGCCCCTAACGAGGGCCTAAATTTGGCGGGAGCTCACTGGAGTCCGGCTTCAGTACTTTTTTGCTTTTGGCGATTATTTAAATATTGGCCAAAGCCATTAAATAGATGCTGTCATGAAAATTTAATAAAATCTTGATTAAGGTCATGCCGTTTGTCCAGAAAAATGGACATAAACAATTAATATGATTTATCGATTCTTTTGCAGCCATTCGATTTTTTAATCGATTTATCATAATATTAGGGCTCCTGCATTGTTTTGTTAAAAATTAAACCCTGGCCATAACAGCAAAAAATATGATTTAATAGAACTACAGGTAATAAAGAAGTTCTATGCTCTTTCTATAAATCAAGTTTGCATATAAGCTAATAACTCCACATATTGAGAATGCATATAGACCTGTATTATCATACCGGAGGACTGCTTGTGAGTCATTATATCCATAAAGCAGGAAGTATGCGCATAGACATAACTCCTGCTGTATGGATATAATGATTCACAAGCATACAGCAGGATATATTTGCATAGGTATATATTCCGTATATATGCTCAATGTGCATATAAAGCTCCATTATGATTCAGTAAGCTGATGCGCCAACCATTACTTATATAGAGCAAGCTACGTGGATATATTGTCCACAAACGTTAGATAGTTTTCTATGATTTTCCATTGTTTGTTTTATATAGCCTACTAACATCTAGTATTAATGCAGTAACCGTGGATTTATATTATTTAATAAATCGGATTTAGATCTTGATTCATAAATGGAGATCGAATAAATCGGTAACTTGGAAGCCACTGACGTCAGAAGTAAAGTACTCTAAGTATATATTTGATGTAAATCTCTGAAACGTAATAAATATACCTGGTTTATATTATCATCCTCGACGATCGAGGAGAGACAAGGAATGAGGGAAATGGACTTCAACAATTCTTCCACCACAACAGATTTTTTCTTAGCCGTGTTCAAGTAAAAGGGCTGAAATGGTGATGGGCTGGGCATATTGCTGGAAGAACTAGTTTACGATGGACAATTGAAATTCTCAACTGGATTCTAAGAGACCACCGAAGACCTAGAAAACGTCCTCAAACTAGATGGGTGGATGAAATAAGAAAACAGGTTGGGGTGACATGGAAGCGAATTGCTCAGGATAGACTTGTGTGGAAAGCATTTGGAGAGACCTTCATCCAGCAGTGGATAGATAATGGTTGAATATGATGATGACATGCATATTTACATGTAACATGCACCATGTATGCCCACACGATATTATTTTTTCACCAAAGCTAAACTAGTCTTTCGCGAAAATTGACCAACTATATGTGCAGGTTAGAAATAAGAAACGGAATGTTAAAAGTTATATTTAATAAGAATCGTAAAACTATAACGCTTCCGAAGCATGATACATGAATTTAAGAAGATTCAGAAGGAGAATTTTAGAAGATTTTATCCTTCAAATACAACGTATAGCTCTGTGAGACTTTTAGGGTTCGCGTTCTCCCAACGGAGGTAGTTGGAAATGAAGGTAGGAAACCAATGAAGAACAAAGATATTATCTTGATAATGGAACTCATCACTATAACGTCAGAAACAAACAAGTTGTTATACTGTAAATACTTCTTCAATGGCAATATATCAATACATGGGAATAAACTTGGAGAGCTAGGTCATTACATGGACTGTTTAACAAAATAGAAAATAACAACGTTTTTTATCGTAGTTGTAAGTTTAAACTTACAACTACGCCAAAAAACGTTGTTATTTTTCCATTATTGTTATATTTGCGTAGTGTTCGTCACTTTTCCAGTCTTTATGGACGGTTTATCTTAATGCAAGTAAATCTGCAGCAATAGTCATTAATGCTTTTCTCATGGATTCGGTAATGGGAGGGATTTATTTCGTAAAGTGGATTTATATACATATGCCTAATCGTAATCTTGTGGAATTTAAGCAACCACCCTCTAAATAAGTAAGAGGATTAATGCATTCCGGGAATGTATTAGTGCATGTTCTTCTCGGAAATGCAAGGAAATGCAGTGTTTAAATACATAATTTCACATGGAGCTTAATGGAAATGGAAAAATATGTCGCGAAAACAAAATATTTCTGTATTTAAAATACTGTGAAAAGTGAAGTTTGAAGTTAATTTAATGTACAGTGCGTGTATGTATAAGTTTCTAATAATTCAACTGTATGTATCAGTACTTTTAGTGAAGTTTCTACATGAATAAATGTTTACATTAAAAATTGATAAAGCCACGGACACTTCTGCAATTTAGTGCCTGAATATCTCAGCGTTTATCTTCGCTATCTTTTGGCTGGGTTGGGAATTCGACGCTTTATTTGTTTGGCTGACTGTAAATGTACAGCAATTCAGAGGTTACATTAAGGCTTTGGTCCCTTTCGTGATGTCCAATGGTGGTGTCTTGGGAGGTAAAATATGCAAACATAATCTTGCCCTGAGAAATAATATTTCGAGTAGGTCTCTACTTTATTGAGGATGGATCACGTTTAGTATTTAATTTCAGGATATGGCGGTTTTATTCCATAAAAAACGTTCTTGTTTTATTCATATGGTTCAAAATCAAACGTTTAAATGTGTCATGAGACCAAATTCCACGATCTAATGCAATTAAGAGATTTTCAGATTTCTGATCCAAAGTTTTCATTTTCGAACTGCTGTAAAGCCGTGTATAATATTCTTTCTCCCGTTTTCGATTGAACCTTTAAAAACTTAGAGTGATTTGATATGAGGATGATTTATTGTGGTTGGGGTCATCTTAACTTGTTAATAACACGATTTTAGAAGATCGAATTTTGATAAAAGCACCTAGCTTGTAAAGTTTAGCTGTTTAGAAAACTGCCAAGCTTGAGTTCAGTTAGCAACTTCCTTTAGTATTATGTGCCAATAAATAAAAAAAAGACTCAACTTCAGATAATGTAAAAATCGGTTGAGATAAACATATCTGAGGAATATGACCTGTTATACGAGGGCGAATCAGAAAGTCTTTGCCCCTATTCTTTATTAGCCAAAATAAGGTACCTACAGGTACTTACAAATATAAATACTATTCTATTTGCCTTACACTATCCTTCCACATAGTCCCCCACACCGGTTCAGACATTTGTCCCATCGCAGCACTAAATTTGAGATGCCCCTGTGGTAGAATTCGTCACTGCTGCTGTCTTGGCTTCAACGTTGCACGTGAATCGCTGTCCTGCCAGGAACTTCTTCAGCGGACCGAAAACGTGGAAATCACTAGGGGCGAGGTCCGGACTGTATGGTGGGTGGTCCAGACTCTCCCAGTGAAATGACCGGAGCTTGTCGGCGGTTCTGATTGCATACAGTCCGGACCTCGCCCCCTAGTGATTTCCACGTTTTCGGTCCGCTGAAGAAGTTCCTGGCAGGACAGCGATTCACGTGCAACGATGAAGCCAAGACAGCAGTCCGACGGTGGTTCCACAGTCAGCCGGACGAATTCTACCACAGGGGCATCTCAAATTTAGTGCTGCGATGGGACAAATGTCTGAACCGGTGTGGGGACTATGTGGAAAAATAGTGTAAGGTACGTAGAATAGTACGTATATTTGTAATTACCTGTATGTACCTTATTTTGGCTAATAAAAAATAGGGGCAAAGACTTTCTGATTCGCCCTCGTACATAATCTGAGATATAAAATATTTAAGACGATATTAGCTGAAAACAGATAAGAATAATAACCGTATCTTTCGCCTTTTGCATCGAAAAAGCTCAGAGAAATTTTCTTAAATTTTAATATGAAAACGAAGAACAAACATCTCCCGCGAATCAATTTAAAGGAATTGTCCATGACAAAAGGGATAGCTAAGAACTGAATTAGAAGCATTCACATATTAACATGAATCCGATAAAAGAAGTCGAAAAAATGGGCAAGACATGGAAATCCGCAACAAAAATGCAATTATAGTAAAAAAGAGTTACCCCGTTTTAATTTAGATATTTTGATTGTTCTCTATTTTGCCCCAAGGAAATGATTTGTGCCTCAATTGCATATTTTTAGAAGCATACGGTGCCTTTGAGTATGCATTTAGTTTTTGCCATATTTGCGGTTTACATTTCCTAGTAGAAGAGGCGGTTTTGCAAAAGCAGTTTAAATGAAAAGAAACTACGCTTAAGGCAACGAATACTGTCGGTTTTCTTCATAAAGACGGCTTTTTTTCCATAATTGGCTAAGATTTGAAAATTAATTTTGCCATTGGGTTATGTCAACGTTTCCTTTTCACTTTGAAAAATGCTGGTTTTTTTTGGTTTTCATGAATAGGAATTACAAATGTTTTTCTTTAATGCCTGGATATTTAGTAGCATAAATGATATTTGAAAAAGACAGAGAGCATCAAAGAAATAAAACGTTTTCTATACATTTTGCACAAGCAAATGACTCGTATATCTTTTTTTAATTAAATCCATGTTAAATATGGGACATATTTTAAACTTCAGAAATGCCATCTTGATAAATGGTTGCATTCGAAATAAAATGGCCAATGTCCAAAGTCGGGTTACCTCAGACCGTCGAAGTTTAAGCAGCACTGGATACGTTAGAAAGCAGGCGGGTGACAGCATACTGCAAATAACGTAGAAGTAAAGTATTTGTTTGTCATGTAAAAAACCTGAATTTAATCCTCGATCAATTGCAGGGTTCCAGACGCCATTCTGGAGCTTTAGGATTCCAGTCATCACACTTGTAAGAGGCCCGGTTTTATCGTTAATCTAACTCGTCTTTGAAATGAAAAATAGCAACGGTTTTGATCTAGCAACGAACTAGAGGTGGTCAAAACCGTTCACTGACTGAATAAATGAACCATTTTGTCCGGCTCTACAACAAACTAAACAAAAGTGGCGAATATTGTAATCCATGTGCAACTACACAGACGACCTTAGACGGGGCAGTTGAATTATATGAAAAGAGAAAATCTGAGAAAAAAAGTGTTGAGTTAGGTGGTCTTGGGAAGCAAATGAAGAATGTAAGGATTCTATTCAATTATTTCCCCTATCTCAATTCCATCGAGTATTGATGCGACATTTTGGAAAAACACGGAAGGTATCTGGATTCACCGTTGCCGTTCAAATCTGCATTAAAAAAGCTTGATCGGACATACGGTCAAATTTAACCTTATTAATTTTCCGAAGTCCACAATTGAGTTCAAAGTGGAGTTTTAAAGTATAGATGAAAAGGCGACATCGTCTTGGATTAAAATCGAATTAGGATCTCTCTGTTAGATCCCGAGCGCCTTAACCTCTAGGCCACTAAGGCAAGGGAACGACGCCCCTTCTGCGCACATAAGGTTGTTGTTAGATATTATTACCCTTTCCTGAAATAACATAATTGCCAAGTGGTCAACACACAAAGACACGGGGGGCCGGTTTTTTGTAACTTTTCGCAGAGAATTTTACAGGTAGTAATTTTTCAACACCCATGGCTTACCACTCACACCACCAGCTCAAACTGGAGGTTTTAAAGTGTAGGAGGGGAAAGAGACATTCTCTTTTTATCAGAATAAATCACAAAAACCGCGCTTTCTTATCCACATTCGGGACAAATATGCAATAAATAGAAAAAAAAATTGCACTTTCTTTTTTGCAAAGTCGAATATTTGGAATCAGTTCGTAGCCATCTTGCTAAGCTTCTTCGGCAACTATCGCCACTGATCACTGATAGCGATGGTGGCCATTGATTGATGTGTTCTTCGATGTCATATATATCACTTTCCTCATCTCGGTTCGCAATAAAACCTCATGGCATGAATCATGGCCGCGAGCGTTGGATCACAGTCAAAGATATTTGTTTTTCTTTTTTTATAATCCCCTCACCACCAAACGTTTTCCTCCCTCTTACCTTTATTATTCATGGAACCTCTGGTTTTACCTGGATTCTCCTTCCCTGCATCACAATTTCAATTCCCATTATTGACGTCTGTATTCTTCGGATGCCCCTACTCTGTAGCGAACGTTTTCTGCCTTTCGGTATCTATTGTTTTTTAGGATGTTGCGGACGGATACCTGCATTGACAAGCCAGCTTCTCCGCCTTTTCCACATCGACTGATGTTCGGAAATCGTTTGCTATTCCATTTAGCAGGCTGGTAGTAGAAGCGTGTATCTTTTCCCTCCACTAACTTATGACTTTGACTTTCAGTTCTAGACAATCTGCTGCTTTATAACAATAAATTTGTTTGACTCTTGCCCTAACAAAAAAATTTAAAAGCCGATACATAGGCCTCGTGGTAATGCTTTTACGTGGTGAACTGTTAATCCGTGTTCGACTCTCGACGATGAAAAAAAAGCTCATTGACTAAATGTTCACATTAGTCCGGGTGTTGGTTCTCATGGTTTTAACCGGGGAATAAAATTTTGTGAAACTCGTTTCACACTGGGGACTTTTTTTCACAGTGATAAGTAATGTCATCACACCATCACGCTAGGATTAAATATATAAGAACTACATAAAACGTAATGCGTTCAACATAATACGGTTAATTTCAATGACGAAAAATGTCGTCATTCGCATTTTGGTAGTCTTCCGGGCATGACGAAAAATGTCGTCATACCCAGTTAACAGGTTAAGAGACTAGGAGTTCTGGGGGAAAATATAGGTTTAATTCCCTACAGTAATATAGTGGTAAGGCATTAGTTCATCGTGATGCTGCCCTGGGTTCTAATTCCAATAGCATTGTAGGATGCGCGAGCCAGTTTTCAGCCCAACGCAGTCCGGGGTTTGGTTGCCTTAACAACAGAGGTTTGGATTCCTCGGAAAACTATTAGTCCTAGCGCAGCATGAATGTTCTTTATAATGATGAAAATTACATAACGGGTTTTGGCGTAGTTACGAGTTTTAAAATGGTCCGACGTACGTTTCGAAAAAACAAGGTCTCTCCTCGTCCAGAACAAGTATGAAATAAACAACACTGAATATGTGTTGACAGCACTTAAGCATTGTTTATTGCACGCTAGTTCCAGACGAGGAGAGACCTTGTTCTCTCGAAACGTGCGTCGAACCATCTTTTAAACTTGTGACTATGCCAAAAAACGTTGCGTATTTTTAATTGTTATTAAATTTGCGTAGTATTCGTCACTCTTCCAGTCTTAATGAATTTTCTTGTTCTTGTTTCAAAATTTAGAAGAAAGCGTTCAATCTTCGTTTTTTTATTTTACCTGTTCCTATTTCATGATCTTTATTTCTGAAACAGACTTTTGTTTTCCAAAAACATACTCATTTATTTTATAGATCATTATTTCTATAACTTTATTTAATTAAAGATTATATATTATATATTTATAATTATATAATTGAAGATTATATTCTTATAATTCCACAATAATATTATACGTGGTTGCATAATATCTTAATTTTGAATTGATTATTTATATGGGGTCCTGTTTTTCTAATGAAAGACAAAGTGGAGAACGGTGCTTCAGCATTTGCGGCTACTACACTGGAAATTGCCATCCCACCATAATTGGAATAGATGAGTTATTCGCTTTGTAATTACTGAAAGTAGTTGATGCCCGCCCGGTAAATTACGTTTTAATAAACATTTAGCACCTCACATCTGTCTAGAGCTGACATCACTGTGTGTGTGTTCTGACACCATTAAGTGAAGCACGTTTCAGAAACTGACAACTGCTTGAAAGCAACTAAATTGTTCTATTTTTACAGTTTTCATTTGTTGTTTTGGAACGTGATTTTGAATTTCTTTTTTTCTGCGTTTTTTAAAAGATATTTAGTTCTGGAGTGAGAATATTATCGGCATTACCTGTGTCATTTACAACTCATTTTTTTCATTTGTTTCATAAACTTTGGCGAATTTGAGTTTCCTGAAATAGATAGTTGCTTCTGTAATCGCATACCATTCTGTGTTTTTTACGGAACAAATTTTTTAGAAAATGAAAGAAAATATAAATATTTGATACGTTACTTATGCGTACAAACAGTTAAAGGTTTGATTATGACTAAATTACCTTCTCAACGATACAAAAAGATTACTTGAAATGCATATTGAAATCAATAAATCTCATTAAACCTTTTAATGTTTTAAACTCTATAAAGTTCTTAAAATCTATAAATATCTAAAAACTGATAAATTTCTTAAAACACATAAATCTCTTAAAACATATAAATCTCTTAAATATATAAATCTTTTAAAATCTATAAATAAACTTCAACACCATTTTACATTAACCTTTATTGCATCTACCGGAGAAACCTTATCTTTAGGAGTACAACCATGTTCTGCCAATTATTAAAGATCTGGAATATTCAGTATACATATATTCTCAATTGGAGATTAGTTATGCTGGTTCACATACAATTTAAATGTATTTAAATAAAACTCCTGATTTCAAAACCAATATTTTATTTTTCTGCACGTTTTGGTAATATAAGCATTTTGATAGCTAATTGCAGTATGTTTTGCTACGAGTTTTTGTTTCAATTTCAAAGACATACACTCTATAACAAAAAAAATCGACGCACCAAGAAGGAGTTGTCCGATTGCGATAAAAATTGGTGGATTTGAAGAACATACATAGAAAAAGAAACGATTAAAATTTCAGAACAATTGAATGATTTATTGCAGAGTTTGACCGTTACAAAGGGAGGAAGTCAATAAGGCGTTGGTCCACCTCTGGCCTGGATGCAAGCTGTCACCCGGCGTGGCATAGACTGATAAAGATCCCGGATGGTGTCCTGCGGAATTTCTTGCCAAATTGTCTCCAACTGTCGGGCTAAATCGTCAACATTCCGGGATGGTTGCAATCGCCTTCCCATAGCGTCCCAAATGTGCTCTATGGGAGAGAGATCAGGAAACCTAGCTTGCCAAGGAAGTGTTGGGCAAGCTTGAAGACAATTCATAGCAACACGTGCCGTGTGCGGCCGGGCATTGTCTTGTTGAAACGTAAGTCCAGGGTGTCGCAAAAGGAACGGTAACACAACCGGTCGTAGAATGTCGTCTACGTACCGCTGTGCTGTAAGTGTGCCAGAAATGACCACCAAAGGGGTCCGGCTATCAAAGGAGATGGCACCCCAGACCATAACGCCCTGTTGTGGGCATGTGTGGCGTGCGATAGTAAGGGCAGGATCCCCACGCTGCCCTGGACGTCTCCAGACACGTCTGCGGTTGTCGTCAGGGCACGAGCTAAATATACGTGGGTGGCAAACATTATTGTATAATAAATTCCCACATGAAAAACTCACAAAAATCTCGCCCCGGAGGCTTTTCTGTGTTGACCATTATTTGGCAATTGTGTTATCCCTGTGAAGGGTAATAATATCTTACATCCTCATATACGGAGAAAAATGCGTTTGTTCTTGTCCTCATTCGTCTAGTAGGTCAAGACACCGCGGGCTCAACGCGGGGACCCTGGTTCGAATCCAGGATGAGGACGGCGCCTTTTTTTCTCCAAATATAAAAAAAGCTCTAGTTTGAGCTAAATATACGTGGGTGGCAAACATTATTGTATAATAAATTCCCCCACGAAAAAACTCACAAAAATCTCGCCCCGGAGGCTTTTCTGTGTTGACCATTATTTGGCAATTGTGTTATCCCTGTAAAGGGTAATAATGTATTACATCCTGATATATTATTATTACAGTCCACTTTTTAAGGAACTATCTACAATAGCTGTTTCAGAAAAACTCAAAAGCCTTATAGGCTTACAACTCCCTAAATTGTCATTAGAACATTTTTATTTTAATTAAACATCTTTTATAAACAAACGGCTTCTGGATTTCCAAAACGCTATTAAAATTGGCGTTTTTTTTTGTGTAAATGCTACAAAATTCAGCCCTTGATTTGTTTATATAAATAGTGCTTATAGAAATTTCCATAATAAATTTTATTTTACTATATGTTTCCTTTGTATTGTATCTGAAATATATTGGGTCAGTCTAAATCTTTCATCCAAAGCTGATTTTCTTCCAATTTATAAATCCCTTTAACATGGAACTGTGGATGTCTTTTATAGATACACGAATATATCCGCCTCTTGTCATCCGTGCGGTAATTTTCATTCAATTTCACAAAAGGAGCGAGTGATAGAAGAATTTGCAGCAATTTAATTTATTTTACGGGGATTATTCTGTGATCTTTTAACTCGAGTGCATTTGTTGAGGCGAATACGTCCATTGTTAACAGTTTTGTGTATATAGGATCCGGCGAAATAAGATTATGCTTATTTAGTTAGGTGAAAATGCATTGAAGATCAGTAAACCCTAATCTTTGGAAATGTCAGAGGAAATTGGGATTGCAAAAGTCGAAAATGACAGGACTTCGTTAATTTAAAAGTTTGATTAAACGTCTTCCATGATATATTCTTTATACTTGTGATGGCTTTCTTCATGCAGTATAATATCATTTTCCTTTAAGACGATGTATAAATATCTGGGCCAATGTTCAAAATCTAAGGTGAGTTTTAATTACAGATTTTGTCCATAGTGGAATTGCTGCTCTGCCGTAAAGATTAAATGAATATTTTAAATACTTTTCTTCTTTTATATATATGTAGTATTTATTTGAATAAAAATAGCATGGTCTTATTAATTACATTGCTAAAGCATTAACAAAACTCTTGAAGTATTAGTCTTCGATTTCTGGATGTATGAAGGAAAAGCTTTGACAAGAATAGCATTAAAAACTTTTGTTTAATATTGCGTAAGTATTCCACAAACTAAAGGCCTTTTGTGCGCATATAGATTTTTCTTTTGCCTTAAAAAGTATACAGCTATAGTGTATGCTATATTTTATCAGAAGATAGAAAAATATCTTCACATACACACGAAATATTCCACAATGTGCACATGAAGTATTCTACAATATTTCACAGTCGCTTGTAACATGTTATTTTAAATAGTTTATTTCTTTTAGTAGTGTAAACTTGTTGGATAAAATCTTTGTACATTGGAAATTTAAAATGAAGTCATAATAATGATAATAATAATAGTAAGTTTTATTTATTTTTCACTTGTAGAGCACAAATATTATACATTATAAAATTTCTACTTGCAATACATGGAAACAATTGGATCATACGAAGAATATATTGCATTGCAAAAATAAATGAACTGACGCCCTGCGCAACTATGTATTTAACTCGACATTTACAAATGCAGGTTATTGTCAGCTGATGCTCACAGAAAGCTGAGAATTAAATATTGTTTCACACAGATACATTGACATAGATACCTCTTATCTTCAGTCTGAAAGGATTTTCTGTCAACTGCCGAGGTGTTTCTATCGAAAAAATTGTAAAATGAAATATCACTAATCAATTCCAAAAACTGTAAAACAACGTACCAGTGTATATTTTTTTACAATAAACTGCGGTTATGTGAATTTTGATTGAAATATATTGTATTCATATATTTATTTGATGCTTTGCAGATGTCACAAATTCTCTGTAATTAAAAAAATATTATTGTTAATTAAATTAAATTGGTTATCTAGATATATTAATAATTAGATAAGTATATGAATAGCGTTTAATATCTGGATGAAGGTTTTGGATTAGCTATTTTGTTCAACGAAAATCAATGGAGAAGTTGGCCATCTCTGTAGAATGAATGTCTCTCTGCTCAAGGCGTAGTGTTTACGTGGAAACAACACGGCCGCCTTGTGTTTAAGCAACAGGTGGAGAAACGGAAGTTAGGGATTGGAAGGAATCAAATAAGAGAGTCCGTCCTCTCTCTGATTGGTTAAGAAAGATGTCCTTGTTAAATGAGATATGTGCACAAATAAAATATATTAGGCTCTTATGGCTCAGACCATAAAACGCAGATCCGAGATCGTTTGCAACTTCCAAATGTTAAGCAAACGGAAGTTGCCTAGCACGTACATTTAAAAATTTAAATGATTATATCGGGTTAAAGATGAAATAAATATATTCTTTATCATGATATACTTCGGCGTGATTGGGCGACAACGGTCAAGTTTCAACCAATGAGAAATAACGATATTAGTTATTATTTTCAAATCATAAAATTGGGAATTATAAAAGTACTAGAGATTATTTTATGTACCCTGTTGTTTTTATGCAGTTCTTAAGCTCTTCGAGGTAAATTCGTAACAATATCTAAAACAGAATATTTAATATAAGCAACGGAGAATTTAAATACTGGTTATCGGATTCCAGATTGCCTAATCCGAAATTTAAATTCTGCCAGCACATTTTCAATGAATTATTATTGAAATTCAGATACCCGTGTTAATAAAGTTATTACTCTGATAGCAAACTACTGAACTATTTTAACGATAAAAATCAATTACCTAAATTGCGAATCATGGAATAATTGCTGAACCGCCATATATATGTGAATAAGATATGTAGAACTGTTGTTCGGTTTGCAAAACGTGCTTATTATAAGATGCTACAGATACCGTACAAGGTATCCGAATCAAATATCCCTAATTTCAAGCAGCTAGTATATACCAGTAATTTCACATCTCGTCATAGTGAAGGCTTATATGTGCTCACAGTGAGGTTGTCTGTAGCTCAGTTGGAAGAGCCCTTGGCCGGAAAGCAAAAGGTCTTGGGTTCGGTTTCCACCAGGTACTGTGAAATCATTCTTTTCCTTGCAAACAATAGATTATCTAATTTTGTGTAGACTGTCGATGTTTGAAAAATTTGGCTGTGGAACGCTGGGAATTTGTAAAATCCATGTACGGTATTCTCGTGATAGGGGCATGGGACAATTTCTCTTTGCTGAGACATCTGTGACGAAAAACATTTATTTAGATATACCGTAACTTTCAGCAGTTTCTCAAAAGCAACACTCACAGTTCAGTGTTGTCTTCCAGCAAGTTGGGTCCCCATCCCCCCAATGGCGCATGGATGTTCGACCATTTTTGGACACAAATTTCCTGAATCAATGGACCGGAAGCTATGGACTAATTGCCAGGCTTACCAGATTACGGGATATCACTCCACTATGAAAGATGTTCAGCGATTAGACATTAGGTTCTATATGCGCCTCGTTGCTGAAAACGAATTAGTTTTAAAACTAAAAGAAATTAATTTTTCAAAACTCTTACGGTTTCTTCATTCTCACATCGGTTATTTACTAATATTTTCCTTGAAAACATAAATTATATCATGTTTTATGTTATTGGAATTCGAATTGAATGCCAAATAACCCTTTATATTTCGCAGTTTTACTTAAACTAAACTCATGTTTGTAAAAATTGCAACACCATGAAGGACTCGTCCGAATTGAATGAAATTTAATGCACAAACGACCTGTGTTGATACAAATAAACGATTAAAATTACAAAGCAAAAAAAAAAACCAATATTACATGTCGAAAATCAGTATTTGGTGAAGCCACCACGCGCTGCAATAAGTGATGCTATACGACGTGGCATGGAATCAAACAGATGTTGAATGTGTGCCTGAGGAAGAGCATTCCAGGTTGCTTATATGCGACCCCAAAGTTCATCTGTAGTAGCTATGGGACGAGGATCACGAGCGAGACGCCGACCAACGAAATCCCACACATGTTCAATCGGCGACATATCCGGCGAATAGGCAGGCCAAGGAAGAAGCTGTATCTGTTGTGATGAAAAGAAGTCTTGAACATTCCTGGCAATATGTGGGCGGGCATTGTCCTGTTGAAACACAGCTCCGGGAATGCCTTGAAGGAAGGGAAAAACTTCGGGCTCCAGAACTTCATTGATGTACCGGTTGCTGCTATTTATCCACTATGACGTTGGATAATGCACTCCGGAAGGTGGCGTTCACCGGTATAGCGTCTAACACGGATGCGGCCATCACTGTACCCCAAATTAAAGCGGGATTCATCAGAAAACACCACTTGTTGCCAATCAGCACGCCAGTCTCTATATCCATGAGCCCATTGTAGCCGCAGGCGTCAATGGTTTTGCGTCAGAGGGATCCTGTATAAAGGAACACTTGCACACAGTCTACGGTGCAGTAGACGCCGACGAATTGATGAAGCACAAAATGATACACCTGTAGCAGTGCACCAACGTTCTGCCAACTGTCCAGATGAAGCAAAACGGTCCGTCACCGCCATGCGGACCAGGTGTCTATCATCCCGTGCTGACGTCACCTTTCGGCGTCCACTCCCGGATTTCTGAGTTGTCTGGTTCTCTTGAACCCACTGCTTCCACACTCGCATCACTGTGCTGCTGTTACGCCCCATACGAGCTGCTATTGCACGATAAGAAAACCCTCCTTCACGAAGGCCGATCATTCGTCCCCGTTCAAACTCCGTAACTTGCTGAAATGTCGCCCTCTTTCGTCGTAGAGGCATAGTGACGTCTCATGTAACGTTTACCACTAGCAGATAACCATACACGCCCCGCTACAGCCCTCTATTTATACGAATCCATCAGCAGTTCAGAGGGCGCTGTTCAGCCCACGCACACGCGATGACTCTGAAATTCTAATCATTTGAATAGCATACCCGAATTTGCATTTCCTGAAAGTTTCAACTCAATCACGTGATTCTATTGGGTTGCAATTTTGACGTTTTGACGTTTTGCAGTTTTGAAGTTTCACCCTTTTTAACATTGCTTCAATAAAATGGATAGGTTTCAAAAAGAATTTAAGGATAACGGCATTACTGCAACGATAAATTCATGTATGAAACTTATTGAATATAAAAACATTCCCGAAATAACCATCCTTAAATAGCTGTCAAATTTTATAATAATTCTTGTGATTTTTTGAAACCGACAGGATATTCAATCTTCTTAAATATCTGTAAGAAAAGGGCAAAAATTTAGTTGCACCCATCGTCATCTAAGAGACATGTATCTTATTCTTGGTTAAAAAGAAATTCGTCAGTTTCTCCCCGACATGTCAGGATCTTGATCTATTTGAAGCGACGTCCACATTATATCCTTATCGTAGTTCATTCCGGTCTGGTTCCATTTCCGCGATGAAGCAACTACGGATGAGCGGTTTTCGATACAGGTGTTTGGATAGGTACAGCGTATTTTTGGCTGTTGGTTTGAAGTCCGTCACTCGTTCTCTATCTTATCCCCTTCACTGCGTCAACTTCAACTTCACTACCTTTGAACTTACGCTTCATCGGTTACTGGCAGGGCAGTTTATCGCTCTTTGCCCTTCCGAAGTTTATATATATATGAAAAGAGAGATAAATGTATGTATAGTTCCTCACACACTTACCCTTAAGCTATCGTGGGATGTACACAAAGACAATAGGGATATAACTTTGCCAAACAAACAAAAGATTGGGTATTATATAAGAATCATTTCGTTGGAAAGAGAGCTTTCTTGTGGTAGCACCGTCAACGACTTGTTAATCCTTCAAGATCCCCTATAACCGACAATATTTTCATTGGATGTAGAATAATATCAGAGTATCTTATATTTCTTTTGCTGCTTTCATGAATAGCGCCAGAAGATGTCCATTTGGCTGACGGAAAGTTATAAAATAACTAAGACATTGATTGCATGTACAGACAATTCTCTAACAATTTAAACGAAATATTTTAATGAAACAGAAGAAAAATTAATTATATACACTCAACTAAATGATGTCTGCTTATCACTACTTCTCCAGAAATACATACGTGACTGGAATTCCATAGAGATTTTACATAAAGGCGCCACGAATTTGTATAGCAGACACTTTTTGGAATCATTCGAAAGCCACAGAAACAAACATTCCGCCATAAAATAATCTAAATCACTTCCAGGGCCTTATATTTTTTACAAACAATTTTTTAAATATTTTTTACAATTTTATTTACAATTTTTACAAACAATTTGCGAGAATTTTTACAAACAAACTCCCTAGATAATAATTTCCCCTCAGTCCCACCATCAATTTCCCCTCTATTTTTCATTTCCTTCATACTCTTCTTCCCTCACAACTTGAAAATCAAAAATTTTTTTTGTATTTTGTTTTGCTTTGTATTCCATATTTGTTTTTTTTTATTCATAATCGTTTTTTTTCCAGCCTTCCTTACTCGATAAAGGGGGCAGGTAACTACCGAAACGTCGTTATTATTTATTTTAATAATAAAAAACTACTCTAGTGACAAAAATATTCCGTCTTTCTGGAACTCCTCGATGACTCTTTATTTCGTTTTAATAAAGTATGTAAGTTAATCTGACTTACACAAAATAGGTTAATGACTTTAAAATGAAAATAGGAGCATATGACAAATATTCTTTTCCTATAGCAGAGACAGTAACTTCCATAATAGTTCTGTAATTTTGGGCAGTTGAAGATCAAATTTGCAGAAAAATTATTCAGATAAAATTTAAAGATGATGAAATTCAATATGTATTAGATATTTCGTTCAATTTCACCGGCAGAAAAAAATCAGTAAATGTCGGATTATTTTCTGTAGAAATAAAAGTTATTGAGGCCAATTCTATTTTTCAATCTGGAAATTAGAGAAACTTTTGTTGCACGGAAATTAGTTACACGGCTCAAATCATCGTATGATATTAAAGAGGGCGTTGCATGGCCGAATTTATATTAGACCAAAACTTTGATACCTGCCTAATGTAGATGGACTCTAAATTTGAAAATCACTATAATTATTTTCAAAATCAAATTAACTAGATTAGAAAATTGTCAGTAACAAGTTCCGTTGCTAGAATAACAGATGCACGTTTATGGTTTGTATTAAATTGACCGCGGATTCCGCAGAGTGAGAGATAAAGGGTGAAAAATGGGGTGCCTATACTTTCTGAAAATATAAATACAGTAAACTCTCGTTAATCCGGCGATTTAATGCATAAAGGAGTGTTGAGTTATCAAGAATGCTAAATTAAAGAGTTTGTTTAAAAATTCACCCCTATGCTCTGCACGTAGCAGTCATATATCATATATCCCTCAGCACCAGGGTTACAAACTTCAAGGGGTCATAGTACTCATCAAGGTGAACGATAATTGTCATAGAATCTAAAGTCGCAAACCACCCACAGCGCCAGTTCTAAAATCGTCCAGCATGCACAAATATTTACAACCAGTGCATGAGAAGCGCAAAATGCGATGTCCTAATCAGCTATGCACTTGATCAGCTGACCTGAGTAGTATCTGGCGCTCTTCATGAACTGGTTGTAAATATTTGTGAATGCTGGACGGTTTTAGAACTGGTGCTGTGGGTGGTTTGAGACCTTAGGTTCTATGACAAATATCGTTCACCTTGATGAATACTATGACCCCTTAAGGTTTGTAACCCTGATGCTGAGACACCCTGTATATACGTAATTTTTGCTTTTCTTGGGAGAAGTAAACCACTCCCCATAGGAGTCATTACGGTACTTTTCTGGGGGCATGGCCCCCGTAAAAGCTTATCGGTTTTCTAATCGACAATTCCAAAAAACGTATTGATAATTCCTATTCCTAGAAAAACGCATCGATGTTCGCCTATACCAATACATCGAAATATCACTACACCTGCTACTGCTAAACGTCCCTAATTTCAAAGAATCAATTTTTAAGTACCTTTTTATTGAACTATACGAGGAAACACAGAACTTTTCCCTTTTCGTAGTAGAGTTATGATTTATTCATTAACATACTAACGTATGGCAGAAGTTGACATTTGTATTAATTGATTAAATATTCAGAAAGAAAAGAACGATCATAAGCATGTAGGCGTAACTATGATATTTTTATGGGGGGGGGGGCACATGATTCTTTTTTATATGAGAATAAATTAGAAAGGCCTATTGAGTTTTAGCCTCCTATATAATTTTAATTCCATTCATGGGTGTAGGTGGGGGAAGCCGATGCCACTCATCTTCCCGATGCCCCCCTCATAGAAAATCCCTGACGCAAGAGGCACAAAATGATGTCAATCAGTTTCACCAAATATTTTCTATTTTGCATTACTTACTCTTCACATTGTTTTACAAGTTTTTTGCACGTTTCCTGATTCCGGACACTGTTTCTAGGATTCGTATAAACTTCTCCGTACAGAGAATTTTAAGCAATGATTTGTTTGTTTGTTTGGCTTTTTTATGGCGCAAGAGCATCTGGGCTATACTGCGCTAATTAAGCAATGACTGTTCGTGTTTTTTAAGTCCCTCAATTCATTCTTTGTATTTGCAAAATCCACTGTTTAAAAACTTTTCATTTTGCTCACGTATGAGCCATATCGAGAATTGCTTGCATATAAAGAAATAGATGGCCATTTAATCTATATTCTAGCCAGTTGTATGTATCGTAATATTTAAATAGAAAGAACCGTTATCTCCAAACTGACTCTATTGATAATTGACTCGAGGCCGAGATGGAACATTCTTAAGGGTACTGAAATCTAAGGGTCCTATTCCCTCAGTGTCTTTAGTTTGGACATGCACACTTAAGTCATTAACAATCTCTCTTGAGCGAATATTTCATTTTTCATTCATCTTTGTAAGAAATCCTTAACATGGCACCAATCTTTTACCCTATTCGGACCACCTGGTCCCGGGTTCGAATCCCCCTGTACAAATTCCATTGGTTTTCCAAGCCCTAAATAACATTAGATAGATCGTATTTTTCCGAACTCGATGAATGTTTTTTCACATTTTTAAGAAGAATGATTCACTTTTAAATCCATTTTCAAAAGTACTTAAATGCATAACTTAAGAACTTATTCTCCTCTTATTAATTAAAGTAAAAAGCTCACTCTCATCTGTCAATATTAAAAAATTGAAATTTTTTACAAATATTTTGAATATTTAACGCGAACTTTAAACAGAATAACAACAGTCCTTAAATCTTGAAAAAGGGCCTTTCTTCATAACATTTGAAATCTATTTTCCCGTCTTAAGAAATTCGACGTAAAACCTCCGTCTTTTACGATTTGCGGATAATCCGAAAATACGGTGGAATTTACATGCTCCATGTAAACATTGTGAGCTAGCACCGTGTTTCTGCTTTTATCTAATAGGATTTTGATTTCTCAGATATATTCTTCTATGCTCTCCACGTCGTCCAGGAAACATGGGAGGAAGAAGCCCAGAAACATGGCGGAAATTGGCGACACATTTTGAGTTTCGCCTTCCCTCTATTCCTCTGTGCTCACAGTATAATCTAGGCTGGAAAAAGAGTAAGATGTTCCATGTAAACATTGCGAGCTAGCACCGTGTTTCTGCTTTCATCTAATAGGATTTTGATTTCTCAGATATATTCTTCTTCTTCTGTGCTCCCCACGTCGTCCAGGAAACAAGCCCAGAAACATGGCGGAAATTGGCAACACATTTTGAGGCTCGCCTTCTCCCTATTCTCCTTCTCCTGTGCTCGCTGCCTAACCTACTGTCCGTTCACGAAAAGAAGTCCGATGGAACAGCTAGAAATAACGGGAGGTGACGTCACAAACGGGATAACGGATTACAATATGTGGGGACCCAATTTCGAAGCTAGTTTTGAGCGAACGTTTGGCTGCACCAAAAACAAATTTTGAAATGAAGTCCCCCCTCAGCTGTAATCGGCTATGCCGTTTGTGACGTCACCTACTGTTATTCTAACCGTTCCATCGGACTACTTTTCATGAATGAACAGTAAGCTGGAAGGAGAGTAAGATGGGTTCATTGGTTTCGCCTTACGAGAGCTGGGTGAAAACCAGATCTTTTTTTTTACGCCACAAACACAGCAAAAGCCATGTTGCGCCGGGATTACAGATTTCCTAGGAATCCGAACTTCTTAATAACCAGCGAACCAACCCCTAGACCACAGTGAGCAGATAGTCTGGAAGACTTCTTTTGCAAATCAATGGGATTGGAACCCGTATTAATGGCATGTTAAGTGAACACGCATCATTACTGTAAGACCACAGAGCCCGGGTGAAAACTAGCACGATACTTCCCGTAACAACAACCTCTATGTAGCGACACCTCCCTTAACAACCATTTTTTCTGGAAACAGATTTTCTCCCTTCCTCATAGGTGCAATGCTAAATTTACCTTCATTCAGAGACCACCTTTTTGAGCGACCGTTTTTCCGTGAGCTAACGGTGGTCGCCTTAGGGGGGTTTCACTTCATTCGAGACGTTATCTGAGGGGAGACTGTCTTCTATCTACAAATAAATGAAGCATTAATTATTTTGTAAATTCATTATATTGTTACATGTTGTGTTAAAAATATGATTTTGATTTACATTACAACTCCTTAATAACATTAACATATTTCTAACGGACAAGCCACAGACGCTTTTGCGTGTGCGTGTGTTTGATGTACGTTTGTAACAATTTCTCATTTTGTGAACAATGAAGATTTAGTATTATCGGAAAGTGAGTCGGCTTGTTTACTTCCAACTACTGAATTCTTAATTAAATTTAAGGCTGTGTGTGTTCCGCATGCCCCAACAATCACGCAACTTATGAAATAGGAGAGATGATGTGAATTCCTCGAAATCTCTGTCTAAAGCAGAGCTTCTTCAACGGTGGTCCTTCGATGCCTCGAGGTCCGTATCCAGGGGGGTTCTCAGAACCTCCCCCCCCAGACCTTCTACAAAGGATCGGAAAAATACTAAAACCAGAACATTTGCTCTCTTACGTAAAGAACAAATTAAGAGGAAATGAAAAATTCCTTCCTTAAATAGTGAAAATTAGTGATAAAACACTAGAAATAAATATGTATGATGCAAATTCTGGGCTTTAAACTTTGAGTTAATTCTTGGGGGGTCCGCAAGGGCGAGTGATCTCTGAAGGTGGTTCGCGTTCTAGGAAAGTTAAAAAGCCGCTGGTCTAGAAGCAAGTATGGAGATTTTCGACTCCAGAGACGTCTTTAAAAGGAAGGCAATACTCAAATTTCAGCAAAGGTTACTGTCCTTCGATCACGACGCATTAATAGCCTTAAAAGATAATTTACGATGACGTTTTCATAAGAAAATTCTTCGAGTTTAATAGTCGACGTTTTATTAAAAGAATTCTTAAATTTAACTAAAATATTTGAAGAAATATTATAGTCCACATAGTTAGTTTTGCTCGCGTCGTTCAATTTCGAGTGCTATCTATGATCTGAATGTATTCGTTGAAGCGAAACGGCGAAATTTAAAAAAAATTTCCAATTTCAGCACCCATGTTTTGTGGTTCAAACATGAATTATTTTATCCTTGTATAAATGGACTAAATTAATAATTATAATAATTATAATTAATAATGAAATATTATAATAAAAATCGACAGTGTAAGCTTTCTTATCAAACTCTTCACATATATCCGTCCAGAGATCCAGCAACTCGTCAAAGTTTCTTGTTGAACCATTTAATGATTGATTGCTAAGCACTTGCATGGTAATTGTGCGGATCTTATTAATGGTAACACTTCCCTAATTTTTAATTTGTGCGATATGGAATTTAAATTCGAGCAACAAAACGTAGGTGTGAATTTTAATTCCTCCGTTTCAAAATGTATAAACTCTACATTTGGAAATAAATATTATTTAAATATATATTTGTTGGTTTTGTGACTTATAGCTCAAGGACAGCTGAAGATTATCTTCGTTAGGGGATACTGATAGGTAGGGTCATGTTCAGCCATCCGACATTTGTGGCATTCAAACCCCTGCAAAACAGAAAACACGTTACAGCTACATCGCAGCATGGCTATTTAATATATACAGTGGAACCCCGTTTATGCGAACGCGCTTAAAGCGAACTGTATTCCGAATCTCCTGCAGAATATATGGCGCTTTTATTTTTATTTTTTAAATCGAATATTAATAAGAAGTGCTGTGTATGGCATTTTCATCTGGCTCATCATGCTGTGGTGATATGAGTTGAATATTATCTGACTTCATATTAAATAAATAATTATTTAAATTAAAAATAATTAATAATTAAAACGTTTTTTAATATCGCATTTGATCCAAAATTTCTAAATATAATTTTTGAAATTTAACCATGAAGGCAATTTCAAACGTATTTTAAAAGTTATTAAAAACTGTGCGCCTTGATCGGCTTAAAAGAAATTAAAATTCTTCGTGACTGTAGTTAGAAAGGGCACTTCCAATCAAAAGAATTCATAATTACAGAGATTAAATTGTGTATTATTAACGAGATTTGCGGAAGAAACAGCAATGTTTTTCGAAAAAGAAGTTTTGGGCATTGTGCTTATAGGCATTGTAACGCGTTTTCCTCGTCTGCCACTCACCCGTTTTGGAATTTTGACGGTGTCAAAAAAGAGCGTTTACCGACCATCTCCTTACTGTAGTTAGGGAACTAATCTCCGAGCTACGGTAAGAAGCTTACCGACCAACTTCTTATGGTAGTTAGGGCAACGAACTCAGAAATACGGGAAGAAGTTTACCGGCCAACTTCTTACGGTAGTTAGGGAACCAACTGCCGGACTACGGTAAGAAGTTTACAGATCAATTTCTTACGGTAGTTAGGGAACCAACTTCCGAACTACGGTAAGAAATTTACCGTCCAAATTCTTACCGTAGTTGGGTAACCAACCTCCAGCTACGGTAAGAAGTTTACCGTCCAACTTCTTACCGTAGTTAGGGAACCAATCTTCAAATTACGGTAAGAAGTTTACCGACCAACTTCTTACAGCACTTAAGGAATCAACTTCCGAGCTACGGTAAGAAGTTTACCGACCATCTTCTTATCGTAGTTAGGGAACCAACCTCCGAGTTACGGTAAGAACTTTACCGATCAACCACTTACCGTGGTTGGGTTATGGATCAACTTTTTACGATAGTTAAAGGACTGACTTCCAACAGAAATTTACTGACAAACTTCTTACGATAGTTAGGGAACTAACCTCCGAACTACGATAAGAAGCTTACCGACCAACTTCTTATCGTAGTTAGAGAAAGAAATTCCGAAATACGGGAAGAAGTTTACCGGCCAACTTCTTATGGTAGTTAAGGAATCATACTCCGAACTACAGTAAGAAATTTACCTACCAACTTCTTCCCGTAGTTGGGAGCCAACCTTGGAGCTACGGTAAGAAATTTACCAACCAACTCCTTACCGTAGTTAAGGAACCAACCTCCGAAATACACTAAGAAGTTTACCAACAAACTTCTTATCCGTAGTTGGGGAAATAACCTCCGAACTACGGTAAGAAGTTACACAGACCAACTTCTTACCGCAGCTAGTAGGTTGGTTCCCTACTCCTTAAGAGGTTCAGGTTCCCTGGAAAACTGTAAGTTCATGCGCAGCATGACCTTACTTGCCTTTGCGCCGTAAAAAAATAAATGAAAACAAATTTTTTCTGGAATTGGCTTTACGTTTTGGGGAAGATTTTACGAACATGGTGAAACATGCCATCACGTTTTTCAAGATGGACAACAATCAGTGGCATAGCATGACCATAGAGTGCAATGGGCGGATTTTAGTGAAGAAACCGTGCGCAAATAATCAGAAGCATAACGACAAAGAACTCCGTGCAGAAAAGTTAAAAGGTAGGGGCAAAATTCTTGTGGAAACTTCAAAAACATTCATTGGCAGCATGCCGAATTCAAATTATATGGTGAAGCAATAAACGTTTTATATATTTTATGTATTTGCCCTAATTTTAACAGTCATCATCAAAAAATGGATTATTAATTTTCCAATGGTAAACGTTGTGTTATGAAACCGGAAGTGTACAACAAAATGGCGGCTGAGGCGTCGGCCTAGAATTCTAAGGTCTCTAAGTGAAGGCATGTATAATTTTTCGTAACATTGAACACCTAAGTGTGCATGTGACCATAGACATGCACATTGTACATACTTGGAGGTATGTAACAACATAAATAACATTTTAGGGATTTAAATATTTTACAATTAAGCTGTTTCTGCATAAACCGTATTGGTGCTTAATCACTTTCTTAAAGATTGGGATTTCTTTGTTTAATGCTGTTGTAATCAAAAAACATCCATTTATCATTATAAGCCAATTAATTTTACTCGAGGTAATTAATCAATCCCGATATTGTTATTAATTGCTTCGTTAATCGCCGAAGAAACTTCTTGAGCTGTAATTTGCTTTTAATTACTCGCAAAAATGTTCGCAAAAATTCGAAAATGGTTTTGAGTACTATTTTCCGCGCAAAATCAAACCTCAAAATACCTATTAATAGGTTCTTTCAAGGTTAAGGGCCTGCAAAATAAATGATCCGGCTATTTCTTCTTTTTTTTTCTCTATATATAACCGAATGAGTAATGATCTTAGAATATGCAAATGATAATCTTTATTTGTTGGGGCAAAGAACAAAAATAGTCTTGACTTCAAAGATAGAAAAATGGCCTCTCTGGAAAGAGAAGCTAAAGACAACGTTGAAGAATTGTATTTCCCATTTCCATTACCTTCTGTTATCATTCTTAAATTATACAATAGGAAAAATTAAGTGTTGCACACGCCCTTTGCTTGTTTTCTGTCTAACCTACAGAACTCATTACAAAACAAGTATACAAGAGGGTGTATAGTTCGTTCGTGGAAAGTTGACTGACGCTACCGTTAAAATTTACACTAGCTAACATCACAAACAAGCTAGTTCATTACAGCAAAGGGCGGACGTCATTACAGTAGTGGGGAGGACGTCATTGCAGCAGAGGGGAGGACGTTATTATATCAGAGGGGAAAAGGTCATTATAGCAGAAGGGATTACGTCATTTCAGAACTGTTTTTTAGCGAACGTTTGTCTGCGCCAAAAACCAGTTCTGAAATGACGTCCTCCCCTCTGCTGTAATAAACTAGCCCGTTTGTGATGTCAGCTCCCGGGAATTCTAACGGAGCCATAGGTCAACATTCTGCGAAAGAATTATACATAAAACTAAGTGAAAAAAAAATGCTGAGGCATACAAGGTGAAAATTAGAAAAAGTTATAACGTTATATATAGAAGCATAGCTAGATATTTTGCCGCTCGGGCCGATTGACTGTCAGTGCCGCCCCCCAATGGGGTAATAAAACAAAACAAATAAATTTTATTTTTTAAAGGCTAATTGCCGCCCTCCGAATTGTGGCGCTCGGGGCGACCGCTCCCCTTAGCTACTGGTTATACACACACACAAACATATATATATATATATATTAGAATAGAACGTTGGAGCTGAAAATTGGTTGTGTATTAATGAATGTAATTTTATCTGAAACGGAAATTAATATAGAAAATGAAATTGTTGCTTTTGTTGAAACCATTGTCGAATCTGATAATTTCGAAGTTATTAAAGATTTTAGTCTTGATCTGTATGAAAAACCTGAACAATGAAGAGATGATGGATGGTTAGATTTCTGATATAATGAAACAACATCTGAAAATTTTATATGTGGTTTGTCATCGTATTCATTAGAATATAAGAAGTTGTAGCTTACTCCTGGATCACCTCAGGAAGTCGACGGTCTATACTCAATTCAAGATCGTTTTGGAAATGACAATTTAACACTATCACAAATTTATAGAATGAAAATATACCTTGCTAATATGGGGAACAGAATTCAATAGCTAAATACTATTAAAACACAAATGCATGAGAAATTTTTAAAAGCCAGATCCAATGGAGTTCCAGTACATGAAGTTGATCTGCAAATTTCGGCTCTTGATGTTGCGAAAAAAATAAGTTTTCCCAATTATATAACATTTCATGGTTTTTTGGTATCTTTTAAAAAGAAATTTGGTATAGTTGGACGAAAAATTACCAAACTCGTTACGAAAGTAGAATTACAAAATGCCGAACAAATACACGTAGAAAATGCAGCCATGTCATTTTCACTTCAAGCCGGTGAGAAAAACCCAAGATTGTTCACACATTTGTATTTTTAATAGCGGTCAAATGGAAGCTTGCTAAAAGAATTGCTAAAGAAATGCCAAGACACTCCGGGCTAAACGTTGGGACCCTGGTTCGAATCCCGGAGGGGTAAAGCGTCTCTTTTTCTCCAAAATCCATAAGCTCTAGTTTGAGCTAATTAATACGTGGGTGGCAAAAATTATTGTATAATAAATTCCCCCACGAAAACTCACAAAAATCTCGCCCCGGAGGCTTTCTTGTGTTGACCATATTTGGCAATTGTGTTATCCCTGCGGAGGGTAATAATACCTTAACACCTTTACATACGGAGAAAGAGAGCGTTATTACCTGTCCTCATTCGTCTAGCGGTCCAAGACACTCCGGGCTAAACGGAGGGACCCTGGTTCGAATCCAGGATGGGGAAAGCGTCTCTTTTTCTCCAAAATTACACAAGCTCTAGTTTGAGCTGTAATTAAAACGTGGGTGGCAAAAATTATAGTATAATAAATTTCCCCCACGAAAACTCACAAAATTCTCGCCCCGGAGGCTTTCTTGTGTTGACCATATTTGGCAATTGTGTTATCCCTGCGGAGGGTAATAATACCTTAACATCTTTACATACGGAGAAAGAGAGCGTTGTTTCCTGTCCTCATTCGTCTAGCGGTCCAAGACACTCCGGGCTAAACGGAGGGACCCTGGTTCGAATCCAGGATGGGGAAAGCGTCTCTTTTTCTCCAAAATTACATAAGCTCTAGTTTGAGCTATAATATATACGTAGGTGGCAGAAATTATTGTATAAGAATTGACACCATCACGCACTCTTTCGCCGAAAGATGTTCAACACATTTACGGTGTTGTTCAGGATATTAATGTAGTTTCCCACCAAATGTACAACCCATCATCGTAACAAATGGAACATTCTTAGCAAAATTTTTATTCATACACCAAGAAAAAACAGGTACCTTTCGACAACCTTTCGACAAAAATTATTCAGCCAACCACCAAACGTAGTACTTATATACACAAAAAGTGGGAAATCCTGCAGAGATATTCATGAATTATTTCTAAAAGAAATAATAAAACCCTAATTAATAGATCAATATGGCGTAATTTTATTAAATTGCTGGACAGGACAGAAAAACGAGGGGAAAAAATCAATTGAAGAGATAAATCATTGCTTGAGTTATTATATATACCTGCAAGCATCACTGCATTAATTCAACCATGCGATGTGTATTTTTTCAGGCAGAGGAAATATTTCACAAAAACTGTCACACGATATAATGTGCTTCATCATTTTAATGACATTAATTTACACGAAAGAAATACCATAACAAAATTACATTCATTAATCATTAATACACAACCAATTATCAGCTCCAACGTTCAGTGACGTGATTAAATATGCTTGGTATAAGAGCACATAACCAGTTCTCAAACCAAATAGATTTCTCAATGTCAAACAATGGTGTTTCACTTTTTCCAAAAATTCTTATTACACGTTAAATTGTGAAAATCCCTCGGTTGTTAGTTGCAGTCATTGCTCAAATCCAATTTGTTTTTTGCATTTTCTTGTTCATTTTCATACACATTTTTAACTTTTAATAAAGCCAAGTAGGTGTATTTCTAATAAAGCCCAATACGTATGTCATTTTTTAAAGCGAAGTAAACGCTTTTTATGTAAATAAAACGAAACATCTCTCCACTAATAATACAGTTATACATATTTATGCAAATACATGCATAAATTCTTATGAAATCAATAATATTTTTATCTCGAATGAAGGATCGTTCATTAATTCTAGTTTGGTGACATCACTTCAAAAATATCTCGCCATTCCTACTGTTAATAAAAAACACATCAAGCCAAATTTGACAAAAATAACCTTTTCTCGCCAAATTTGATGGGGCTATAACTTCTCCTCCATAGAGGATTTAGGTAAATTTTGTTTTTTAGTTTCTTATTGAAACGGTTATACTTTATTATAAAACTAAGGTGAAGCACATTTTCAATTCTTACTTCCTGTACTCTCCTTGTTGATGTAGACCAGC
>QLNU02014802.1:143131423-143157790 GCA_006491805.2 Dysdera silvatica
TCTGTCCTTGTTGTTCTCTAAACATGCGCTTGTGACAGATTTTTTTAGCACCAAGATGGATTATTTTGTATTTTACACACACATTGATGTTATTTCTGGTTTCCGTATTCACCATTTCACGTCATAAAATATTCTATCCGAAGCTTTTTTAAACGCTACCCAACTCGTTTACCTATTTTGATATGGGTATTTTTATTTAGGCGTCGACTGCATCGATCAATCTGCCACAACCATTCCCTCAATGTTTTTCTTCATCCTGTATGTTTTTGTTAGCTTTTCAATACAAGATTTATCGTTCACAACACTACAGAAATATCTTTATTTAAAGTAGCATTGGAGTGACCTCATTTGCGTTCCCATTTTTAGGAAATTTATGTATTATCTCATAGTTGTAGTGGTCAATTTTTCTCCGATTCTTCTAAAATAGCGTACTTTTCTTAAAATTTTTACGTAGTTGCCTTCGTTCAAAGTACACGTGAAAGCTTTGATCGAATAGTGTTTTACGAAAGAAAGTCAGAATAAAAGGAAAGCGATTCACAAACTGCTATCAAACCTGTAACTTTCAGAGCTCTTGAATTATTTCGTGATGGATAATATTTTTAAAGTTACAGGTTCTTTAAATATATTTATGATACTTTTGAATTTCTAGGAATAAAATCCCTTATTTCCATAACATCGTATTCAATCAAGCATATTCCTATACAACAAATATAAATTCTCATTTTAACATATTTCCATGAGACGGTAAACTTGATATGAATCAATCATTTCTGAAAAGGGTTATTTTACATCGATTTCGTATGGAGTTTACGCCTTTTCAAAATGACTGATTCATATGTATCCAAGGTATTTTAGAGTACAAGGTGTATATGTGTGCATATGTATGATAAAAGAATCTTCCCTCAAATAATATTCAAGTACCAGTATAATGTAAGTTATGTGAGATAATTTGACGTAGTATTACGCAGATTAGATTTATAAGTAAAGACAACGTTATACTTCTTTACGTAAGTAGTATCGGGTTCTCTTGCACCCCGTTTTCAAAATGGCCGCCGTTTCCAAGATGGCCGCCATGGCGGGCTATCTTCCTACCGTCCGAGCAGGCCGTGGCTCTCCCTCCAGGAGTACGACGATATTCTTTTTATTTCTTAGTATTTATTTCTTAATTTTTCATGGAGTATACCATTTTTCCCCTTGATTGTTTTGTAATTATAATTTAAAAGTTATGAAAAATTTACTTCGGAAACATTCCGACTAAATAAGTGTAAAATAAAAAATAAAAGTGTAACGTTTAAAGAAAAAAATATTCATGACAAAACTTTGCATAAATATGAATCACCTTAAATAATAGTTAAGAAAATTTAAGATTGAAACATTTAAAAAATACTTTTTTAATAGATTTATAAAAATGTATAAATGATTTTATAGTTGCACAAAATCGTTTAAATAATAACGAAAACACATATATATTTTCTACTTAGTGATAAAAAATTATTAGGAATTTTTAATCAAGGAATAAATTACACAAGATTTCCTAATGTACCTGATTGAAGCAATTTTTTAGGGCTGTGTTTCGTTTTATATAGAATAATATTAATACTATTTGTTCGGTGAAATATTTTTACTTCGAAGCATTTTATATTTTGATAAATATAAAAAAAAAAAGCTTTCGTGAACTTGCATTTTCTCAAATTAAGGGCAAAATTAGATGGATATAGATTCGGAATGCTCGCGAAATTATAAGTTCTGACAAAACGAGCCATTTGTAGCGCCTGACAAAACATCTTAAACTTTAGAAAACTTTTGTTTTTAAACTTTTGTAACTAAGAAAAAAAATAGAATATTTTATTTTCGGACTCTTCAGGAAAATGGTATAACTAAGGGTTATAAATAGATGCGTATATGTTCGAATTCCTTTCCAGAGTGTAGTTTCCGATGTAGTATGAAATTTGATGTTTTTTGTTCCGTAAAATCACCATAAGATAAAATATTTTCTTAATCTTTAGGAAACGTCTTAACTAAGTAATCATCTTAAATAGTGGAAAACGCTTTTATATTTAAATATTATTTCAAAAATACATAAAGAGTTTTAGTATATCCAAATTTTCTACACTAGAATAAATCTTAAATAGGGAAAACCGGCAACAGCAGAATGTTTTTTTTATCAATGATCGTTTATTTTTTTGGAGAAAAAATAAAAAGGATTTCGTTAAGACAATATTTAAGAGTTACTTTGCTTCAAGACAAAACTTCAACACACACGAAAATACTTTATTATTTTGATATCATTGCTTAGCCTTAAAGAAACACCACACGCAAATGTATATTACATTCATATTAACTGAATTTTCAAAAACAAGTGATTTTATTAAAAAGCTGTGGGAATAAAAATTAACTTTAGAAGGTAATTATTTTTATGTATTTCCTAGTGTATATGGATATGGAAATTTCCCCAGGTCTATGTCAAATCACATTATGTTTTATTTTAGTTCTTTGATCCTAATTTTAAGATAAAATCAAACTTAAATTAAAGATAAATTAAAACACTAATCAATACTAATAGCTCATTAGCATGTAAAATAGCCAAGAGAATGATGAGGAATATAGAACTCTAAAAAAAATAATTTGGAAAATCTGGGAAACTGATAGTACAATAGAACATTCCTTTCAATATGTAATTTTAATTTTTTTCTCGTTATTAAAATATACGGTGATACTCCAATGCAAGAACTTTGAGTAGATATCCGTTCAAGAAAATTAAGCATTAAATATTGAAAACATACCAGACAATGGTGAGGAAGGCTATATTTTAGACGTTGATATTAACTATTGTCTATCAAATGCATAATGAAGATATCACATTAAACGATAAGCATAGATAAGATGCTCATCATTTGTTTTTTAAACAAGTGTTGTCAGCTGGGCTGCAGGTAAAAATAAAATGGAGGGATAAGCTTCCTGCAAAGACTAATTGAAATCCCATATTCAGTAAAACACTGAAAAGAGGAAAGAAGCAAAGACTGGTTTCGCAAAGAGATTTTTATAAGCTTATGTATAAGTCAGTATTCGGGAAAACAATAGAAAGCATGAGAAATAGAAAAAATTTAGTCTGGCGGCTGATGAGAAAAAAATTGGAACATGTTGATTTCAAAGCCAAGCTTTAAGGATTGGATAAATTTGAAGAATGACGAAGATGGTAACTTTCTAGTACAAGTTCACATGACGAAATCAATTTTCAATAAAATCTATATATGCTGGAATATCTATCCTGGATATCTTAAAAACATTATTGTGTATTTTTTATTATGACATAATGAAACCACGATGTGAATAAAGTTGATGTGCGAATTCTGCATACGGATATAGATAGTTTCTTTTATAAAAGTAAAATCGACTGGTATAAAGTTATGCCACGGATTTCGATCGTTTTGAATACGGCCATTTGAATATTATCCATCTGATCATATCCCTTGCAGAAAAACAAAAAAAATTCAGAAGAAAACATGAGAAGAATGGAGAATTGGATAGAGAATTCATCTCTCTCTAAGACCGAAAGTGCATGTCTTTAGTTTTAATAAAGAAGAAGTGAAGAGAGAGCTAAAGGTATGAGCAATGTTTTAGTTAGAAACCACCTAAAATTCCAAACACTGTAAAACTTCATGCTTTGAAAACACGAAAATAAGGAATGGGATGAAACCAATGCAAAGCAAAAAACATATAATGTATAACTTGGGGACAAATACAAAACTCCTTATACCAATACGATAATGAGGTGAACTCTTGACCACCCTAAGAATACGCCGCCCCCAACAGGGGGGAAAGATCGCGTCCCCAGAAGACATGTCTCAGAAGAGGGAAAATCTCTCCCATACCCGGAACTTGGGTTGTTTGTAAACAAGATCAAGACAACATCAGAAACAGACAACACAGACAACATTCAGAAACATTACCCCTCACTATGGATAAAAAAACATTTCATTGCAGACAGACAGAATGCAATTTGAAGTGCGACGAGGAATGGAACCCAATTAGAGGGAGGCATTCGAAGAAGATATTACCTTTTTAAAGGAAATTTAAGGAGCTTTTCTCAGACCAAACTTGCTTATTTGTAAACAAGGAACGTCAGCTGTAAGAAAATGAATTAAATCCCCTGAACTGTAATGAACTTCTTACACAGGACAGATAAAAGGAAACACCGATAGCGGCAGGGTATTTGTGATTCCCCAACTTCCAAGAGCATGGATATAAATAAGCGATTAGCTGACATACAAGAAGAATTTATCTTTTTAGGGAAAATTTCAGCAGCTAAGGGAGGAACACTTGAATACTTTTACTATAATTGGCCGCACACTGATATAAGAAATAGTTCTACGGTAAAAGTTTATTTACCGAGGTCAAAGGGCAGGAAACAGCGGATTTCTAGAAAAAAATAGGCTCACGAATAAACACGTTATAGGATTGTTGAAACCTTTTCTTTGATTGGACCCTGAGGATGAAAAGGAGGAGGAGGAGGGGGAATAACTACAGAAGCTGTTTCTCTTCATTCAGCATCGGAAACTAACAGAGAACGGTTTGTAGTCCGTTCGAGATGAATATTTCCTTCATAGTAAAAAATAATCAGCGAGTAAATAGTTTTCCGAATTTTAACACTCTGATAATTACAAAAAAAGAGGATAATTGATATTCATATAAAATTAACTCGGTAAAAATAAAATAAACCCCCGTAGGAATAAAACTTTCATTGCAGTAATAAGTAGAAAAAATGGTAGTCCCACGGATTTTAACAATTAAAAAATGCTAGTAATCCTCCAGAGATAAATACTTCCATTGCAGTAAAAATAATCAGCGATGAAATAATCCCCGAATTTTAACAATCTGATAATTACAAAAAAAAATGATATTCATATAAAATACACTCCTGTGGGAATAAAAGTTTCATTGCAGTAACAAGTAGCAAAAAGGTAGTCCCACGCAGTCCCTCTGCAAATTATAATTCGAAGTTCCCCGCGCCAGTGGAAGTTCTAAAAAAATGAAGGCAAAAATGCGCATATGCGTTTGTTCTTAAATAATAATACATCGATTGTAATTTTTAAAAGAATCTGTTATATTGGGGGAAAGGAAAGGAGGGCCTACCTGAACCCGGCCTAAAATTTCCACTTCTTACCCCTGCCATTTAAGTTTTATTCATCTTTCAATTCAACTATTATTAAAAATATAAGAGTAAGTGAAAAATACATTGTGAAGTATGGATATCTTTAGTGCAAATAATAAAATAAAAAAGTTATTTTTTTGTATTGCCTTCATTTAGGCAACAAAAAACAAAAAATAAATTAATGAAATAAAAATTATTTAAAAATTATAATAATACATAATTGATTACACAAACTTTCTCTTGTGCGCTTTCACATTTGCGAATCTATGGATTAGCTCACTGATATTTAATTTTGAAAATACATAATTTTTGATTGAAATTATTGCTAAGTTTACAAGCCTATCTTGCGAATAGTTGATTGTAAATAATCGTTAATTATTTTTAACTTTGAAAAACATCTTCCTCTACTTGCTACGCTTACTAGAAGAATCAACAGACTCTCAATGCAATACTAAGGTTTGGGAATGATAGGTTATTTGTGTGAATGAAGTTCAAGGTTTCGTGAGGATTGCGAAATTGACAAAGATCAGATGCAAATAAATCTTTAAAAGCGAAAAGTTCATCGAGCAATTCAATACCTCTTGTGTCTCTTTTGTCGCCGCCTGACATATGGATTTGCAGTATATTACAATTCTTTCCACGTTCTTCTTTATTTACATCCGTGTCAATTTATAACATATAAAAATTTAAACCTGGTGCTATACAGTTCCAGGTGCTCAAATAGTTCGTGAAGTGTCATCACAATATCTGAAACTTCGTAGAAAAAACTTGCTCGAAATTTATTTTCTGGTGATTGTAGCGATTCGTCTTTGTGTTCATATTGGAATTGCATACTCTTCTTTCTTTGACGCAATTGGGCCTTTGTTTTGAAATCGGGTTCTCCTTCCAAATCGTGACAAATTTGTTTAGTATGTTGAAGCAGCAACTCAAAGCTAGAGGTGGTACGATACTGCAAAATAAATGATTTCAAGTGTTTGCTGGCTGTTGAAGCAACAGCAATATTCTCACCGGCATTTTGTAGAATCTTACTGACGGGATTAATATGAGTCAAAAAAATCATGTCACTGGATAAGAGGGCATAGAAATTGAAAATCCGTCAGTTTGATGAACAAAAGTTGTGCGTTATATCACGTTTCTTTGTCGTAATTTTCGTCACTATATATTTTGTCCGAAGAGTCATATATTTCCCACGTTTGGGGTATGAGAGGTTTCAAAGCATCAATGCGACTTTCCCATCGAGTTTCTGCAAGAGGCTTTAATGTCAAAGAAGAAATGTGTGAACAGAAAAAAATATATTATTTCTATAAGCCTTTCAATGACATCTGACCAATGTTTCTTTTCAAGTTCATATAACTTTTGATTATGTGAATCAAGCGTCATCTTATTTCCTAGACTATACTTAAAGTCGTGCCACATCTTTATGTGCTTCGCATGGGTAAGATTCATTTCATGTGTATGAAGCGCTTTCGATAAACTCCTCCATTGTTTATAGCAGGTTAATACAAAACTACTAGATGATATTCTTAAGGAGGTTGCTGAGAAAAATTTGCAGCAGAAACAAAGCACGCAGTCTATAAGAAGCAATTAGGAGCAGAAAATCTGGGTAGAACTTAATTATTCCCACTATCTTCCTCATTTGGTCGTTGTGCTTTGTTCACCGTTATCGTGATAGTACAAATTTTGACCGCTAGTTTGGTTAGTAGTATATGCGCCTACATGATTTTAACCAGTGTTTAATAAATCAAGTATTTGTTAATGTTTTATCTTATTTACAAAAGAAATATGAATCATTTATCTGAGAGGCGTCAAAAATATGTAAAAACACTAAAATGAACAGATTTTGTGTTTCAGAAATTCTGGATTTCAAACTTCTGACCTCCGACCTTTTTCGTTTATAAATCTAAATTCTTTCTTTTTTTTAAATTTTTTTGAAGGTTATTTTTTCTCGAATTTAAAGCGCCTCCGGCGCCCCCACTGCCATGCCTACCGTGCTTACCGTGTTACGCCGGCCGTGGTCCCATGAATTTTAACAATTAAAAAAAAAAAAGGAAAATTGATATAAAATAAGGACTCCTGTAAGAATAATTGATAGATAGGAATAACGAAAATTAAGAAATTCCCCGATAAGTACAACCATATTTATTATTATGAACCATAGTAATTATTATTAATCAGGAAATGTAAATTTAAAAAAATATGCAATTAATCACTATAATTACAAAAACATCAAGAGGAAAAATGGTATACTCGATCAAAAAATAAGAATAAATGCTAAAAAATAAAAAAAAACGTGTTTGTACTCCAGGAGGGAGAGACACGGCCTCTCTCAGAGGGTAGAAATGTAGCCTGCCATCTGGGAAACGGCGACCATTTTGAAAACGGGGTGCAAGGAAACCCAATACTACTTACATATATAACGTTGTCTTTACTTATAAATCTACATATATAATTTTTAGATTTTATTAAAATACATTTCTACACAATATAACTATCTAAATATAAAATATAATAATTAATTGCTAGTGGTAATATCGTCCAATATCCATTAAATACTGCAGTGAAGTATATGTTGAAACTTACCTGATGAATTTCCTCTTTCAAAATTCTTAATAAAAAAAACAAAAAAAAAAAGACTTACATTTGCTGATGCAAAATAATTGAAAACCATAATGAAGGTGCATAAAGATTTATATATAAGCATATAATTTGAAATTCATAAAATCAGGTAATTAGATAATTACCGCGGATGTGCTTTGCACACATGTATTAAATCACCCTGGTGTCTGTACTATAGATATTCGAGTGTACATATTTGAAGTATCATTCTTCTAGGTTTATAACTCACGTTTATAGTCGTGGACAAATGTAAAAACAATACCTTTGGTGCATTGAAAGCGAATGGCAAAATTAATATCTTATTTTACAAAACATCATTAGCTAAAAAATACGAAATTCGCCGAAGTCATGAAGAGAAAATAAATGATACCAAGGCGAGTTCGGTAGTATAATTGGCCTTTATGGACTCCCTAATGCTGATCATATTATTTTACCAGATGATGGAGACGGGGACTCCTAGGGTGATATTAACCGAAACTTCAAAACCATTTCTGAAACCTATTCTTTTCTTAATGGTTCTTGAAGTGTGCAATCTAGAGTGAGAACAGGAAGAACTCATATAAACCACCTGCCACCAAGCGATTTTGGCGAAGTTTTGATATTTCTTCGAGCGATATCGAAACTCTTCATTCTGTATCGGTGCTCAATTGTCGATCGTTCGCTACATCTGTTTTTAAAAGACATTTCAGGCATCATCCGTAGAATAACGTGATAGCATTCGGTGAGTATCTTTCCCAGTACGCTATCCGTTCCTAAAATATCTGAAAGGAAATTTTGGAGTAAAAATATATGAAAATCTTCCGCGCCGTAAAATATTTTAAAACCATAATATTTTCGAAAGTGATCATAAATTTTGGGTATAAACAGGTTCACACGAATGTTCATTGCAGATTAATGCGCTTGAAGCAAGCACCGTCGACCAAAATTTTATTATTTTTTATTCAACTCAGTCGAACACGACATCATGGACATATTATGTAATGCTGTTTATAAAGATGAATTTAAGTATTTTCTCGTATATTATATTGTCAATATATTATATATTAGTATTGTCGGATTTTGGGAAATATCATTCAAACTGATGGGCTCGCTAAAAGAAGAAAGGTAATAATTTTATTTCTTTCATATGAATCCATACGCTACACGTAAAATTAATAATATGTCCGATTTGGTACAATTTTGTTACAATTTCCTTACACGAAAAATAATATTTAATATCAAAGGACGAATGCATTTTTAATTAACTATATTTCTGCACACTAAAACTTTAATCAAATGCACTACTATTGAATTCTTTAAAACCTGTTACGTATTAAATGTTACACAAAATTAATTATTCAAAATATTATATTAAAATTTCTCCCCTCTCGATTTTTCATTCATCTGATGTGGCAATGAACAATTGGAGGAAAAATGCGTATTTTATCAACTTTCGAAAGAGCGTATAAACGTACCATGGTTAAAATAGATTTAAAATTAATTTTATGCATGGAAATGATTGAATCTGACCAGTATCATGGTTAAAATAGATTTCAAATACATTTTACGCGTGGAAATGGTTGAATCCTGATCAGTACCATGGTTAAAATAGATTTCAAATTTAGTTTACGCGTAGAAATGGTTGAATCCTGATCAGTACCATGGTTAAAATAGATTTCAAATTAATTTTACGCATGGAAATGGTTGAATGCTGATCAGAACTATGGTTAAAATAGATTTCAAATTCATTTTACGCGTAGAAATGGTTGAATCCTGATCACCTATTCAGTAAATTTTATTCTTTAAGAACGTTAAATTTAAAAAAAAAACCCACTTTTTTTATTTACGATATTGTTTATAACGTGTGATGATAATTAGTCCCTATAGCTAGAATTTGACAAAATTTAATTATTTCTTTATTAGTGATACGGGAATGATGAAGGCATTTGAATATATGTTAATTTTATATATCCGAATAATTTAATATTATAATGAAGGTGATACCATTCCTTGTAAATAAAGATTTGGCCAGAAGTTACTATTTTCTGGGAAATAGAGAACAATTTTTTACGATTTTGATTTTTCGTTTATTCCTATTTCTTTGGTCCCATGCTTTATCGTTCATAATGTCCCAATTACTTATTCTTGGTAAATTGTTTCCTTGCTCTTAAGCCACTTATCAAATTTAATTGGCTTCTTAATTTAATAAATAATTTTGTATAGCAACTTACAATACTTTGTAACAGGGCCGTCCTTAGAAAATGCGTGGCCCGGGGCAAAACATATTTTGGAGGCCCATACACATTCGAGTAAGAAAACAAAACAAAACAAAAAAATGGAAGAACGTATGAGCTGTAGATGGCACGACACGCGAGAAATATTTTTGGGGAAATTTTCAATATTACAAAAATTAAAAATTTGAGAATTACGCTTCGCGGGGCCCCTAGAAGCGAGGTAAAAAAGTAAGAGCTGCTTTTAGAAATTTAACCGTCGGCGATCCCCGTATCCTGCAAAGCAGCTGAACCTGGTAGATAATAAAAAACAAGTTTAGTGTTCCTTTTAGTGGCTCCAGGCGACCATCTAAGATCGCCTATTGTTGAGCCGACCCCGTTTAAAACTAATGGAAATGGAATATTTTATTTTATATTTCACATATGCAATTCATAAGAGCATATCGGTTTCTTTCTTTGAATCAAAACTCCCTAATGAAGATATTTCAACACATTGTTTAGGTTTGGTATACGCAGCATAGGATATTTATTCCAGCTACACGATTATATACTAATTTTAACATTTTTTCCACAAAATAGGATATAATAAAAAAATAAACAGTGGTATTTTTTGGAGTTTTATTTTGAGATCGCCGTTGAAGCAAAATTCAGCGCACGCGCCGAAACTATTGGTAGCTCCAACATAATCTCGCCACCATCTGGTTTGAAGCGGAAAGTTCAAGATAGCAGACTTTGCGCCAAAAGCTAAATTAACTATCTCGCCAATGAACTACCCGCAAACTGGGCAGCGTTCCAAAATCTAAAATTGTTGTTCAAACGATAAACTCGAAAGTTTATTTGGCGTTCATTTACAATGTTGTTTTCCATCGTAATGCTAGTCCGGTGGGGAAGTCTCTTTCTCTGAAATTTACGTTAAACTAGAGTTTGATTGCTATAGCCATAAAAGCCATGCAATCGACCGTTCGATCAACTCGCCCTTAGGAATATTCCATTAATCGGTTTCACATTGCTATAGAGTGAGTCCTTGGGTTATTTTTAACTAGATTGTCCTGAACATAAAATTGCTCTGAAATATACAGAGAGTGTTCCATAAAAACTACCTTCTTTCCAAAGTTTAATCACGAAGTTGAAGAGTAAAATATGATGTAAATTTTAAGAGAGAGGAGGGTGGGGAGAGAGAGAGAAAGAAAAAAAATTTTAGTGTATAAGCTAGTAATAAAGTTCATTAAATTTGCATGTATTAGGGGATGGATTATGACAAGGGATTATTTGTGTGTGCGAGGATGACAGGGCGTGTTAGAGATATTTTAGAAAAACAGCTGCCAAACTACAGATTGTCAGCCAATTTGTCTTCGGTAATAAACTGTTTTTGAAAATTGTGTATAAATTATATGCATATATTATATATCATATTTTTATAAATAAATGCATAATAATATTGCAAGTACAATTAACTTAATATGAACAATGTACTAAGTACGCACAAATTTGTGTTATACATAGAATTAAATTTGAACAAATAACTATCACATTTGCCAGAAAAATATACAATAATGTATTATGACTAAATAGATATATTACCTAATCGCACCATAATACAAATTATATGTAGAATTGTTCTTACTCTTTGTTTGTTTGGATTTTATGGCGCAAGAGCAGAACTGTTTTTACAAAAGAAATAACTTTAATAAATATATATACATGCAAATTTAGAACCGTCGTCAGGGGCCTTTTTCAAAATCACACGCATGGCGATTTTCCGGGAGACATGTTTTCGAACGTACACTTGTCATAAACACGGCATATATCCGACAATCTACCTAAGGTAAAAAAGGCGTCAAAAATTAAAGAAAACAGCTAAATAAGCCGTAGATGATTTTGATGGTCAAATGAACCGCCAGAAAATAGGGCCGAATTGTTTTAACTTTTCGCCTCCTTAATAAATCCTTTAGAACAGTGTTTTCTGAAGTGTAGTTAACGGAACCCGGGATACCGCGACAACCCCCGCAGGGGTTCCGCAAGCATGTTGTAAAATATCGCCGACAATCTCAAGAGAATCTATAAATTCTGTAATTTTCGCCCGTGACAACCACTTAACTAACCATAACAAATATCCAGCAGCAATAGAAAAGTTTTACTTACCTTTTATATTGATAAATCTATTCTTATTTTTATGTTTATCTTTAAGTGACCATAAATAATATCTCTTTAGGTTCCCTTGAATGTTCAAAGAAGGGTTTCGTGGTTGGACGTGTTGTAAAGAGAGGGTTCCGTGACTAGGCATGTGGTAAAGAAAAGATTCCGTGATTAGGCATGTGGTAAAGAAAGGATTTCGTGAGTAGGTATGTTGTAAAGAAAGGGTTCTGCATGGATAGGCATGTAGTAAGGAAAAGGTTCCGTGACTGGGCACATGTTAAAGACAAGAGTCCGTGACTGGGCACATGTTAAAGACAAGAGTCCGTGATTAAGCATATGGTAAAGAAAAAGTTCTACGTGGATAGGCATGTGGTAAGGAAATGGTTCCTTGACTAGATATACGGTTAAGAAAAGATTTCGTGCCTGGGCATGTGGTAAGGGAAGGTTTCCGTGGCTAAGCGTGTGGTAAAGAAAGGGTTCTGTGGCTAGGTATGTGGTATAGAAAGGATTCCGTGGCTAGGTATGTGGTAAAGAAAGGGTTCTAAGGTAAAGGTTTGAGAACCGTTAGTTTAGGCACCACTTCATTTCGGCTTGTTAACGCCGGTCTGCATACTGAACGGACATCTCAATTTAGTTCCAAATTTGCGTAAAAGTCAAGTCCCGGGCCAAGGACTCTACGAGCTTAGGGTTTGGCGTAAAATTAATTTAAACGTTATTATAAACCTATTTGTTTACAAATGTCACAGGAATTACCATTACCGATAAAACTGAATATTGAAATAATGAATTTCATAGAAAAGCTCTTGCTTTACTAAGTGAATATTGCAAGGGCCACATTCTTTAGGGACCCATCCTATTCTTTTAGAATAGGGGCTAAATACCTTAATTCGGCACTATATCCCAAAACTATCTATCATGTACTGATATGTTACCTCTGTCAATTCTCCAGATCCATTTCTAACAGAAAGGGCTATAGAAAGTAGAATGTCATCTACAGGCTCAGAGACAATCGTAGTACACAACAGCAAGTCTTTTTCAGCAGATTGTTCAAGCATGGTGAGCAACGTATAAATACCAGAACTCTATATGATATCCACTTGATTTAACGCCGCAGTGGGTAACGAAATACACCGCTAGCAATGGAGGAGCCTTTGGGTGCTAGTATTGCCATGAAAGCAACTTTTTGAACACCAAATATATTCTTTTTTGTTCTGGAAAAATTATGGTATCTCTGTAACTGTCTAACCGGTGTTTTCAATAAATTTCCAGGGAATAGCAACAGATACTGTTTTTCGTCTTACAATTTCAATTTTACTCACAATGCACCAACCTGTGTAGCAAATTCGGTTTCATAACAACAGTTGGAATAGTCGTAGCTGAAAGTGTCAGATGAGAGGTTTTGGTAGTGGGAACCCCTAGTTCGGCGATTTAAAGAAGCTAGGATCATGTAAATTTTTGCATCCAGCTTTCATAAAAAGTGCTAAAGAACCCTAGAAAGACCCTTTAAACTCATTTTTTATTTAATTTTTGTTAACGAAACAATACAGAGTTTCACCAGGAGATTCCATAACAAACAGTTATTTCGACACTGGCGTAAGGTTTAAAAACACGACGTTTCGGGAGCCAACTGCTCCCTTTGTCAAGTGCTTACGCCAGTGTCGAAATAACTGTTCGTTAATTTTTGTTTTCAAGAAATGTAAAATATTCGCACGGGTAATCATTTTGTATGTATGGACTTTTGACACAGGACATCATGTGATAAGCATGGTAAAAATCATAAAAGCAAATGACAGATTCACAATGCAAACATTTGATTAAAGACGGAAATGGAAAATTCTGTTGCTGATACACTTTGTCCGCAAAAGAGAAACAAGACTTGTCGCAGATTTTGAAAATGTTTAAAATCTTTCGGAAGTCCAGAATTATGTCAGCAGTGACGTATCATTAGAGCAAAGAGAAGCGCTATTAGTATATAATGCATTGGAGATTGAAGTGTGAAGATTCCATTTCACCTTGTTAATACACAATCATGTTGTTTCCTTCCATGAACCAATGAATGATTGTGCATAGTCTTGGCCAACAATTTCAATTGTCTGTAGAAATACGAGTTCAACGGCTGGCACAATCCCCTGCATTTTGCAGGGATAAGCAAGATGGTGCACTTGGGAATATCGCTTATTTCAAAACGAATGGTATACAAATCGGGTTCAATTTGAGCTGACTAATTGTCGAATAAAAAAGGAAATCCTCTACCAACTGACTTAAATAAAAAAAATTAAAAGTTTTTTCTTGGATTCTTCAGCACTCTTTATGAAAGCTGGATGCAAAAGTCTATGTGACCCTAATTCCATTAAATCGCCGAAATAGGGATTCGCACTAATATATTTTCTCGTCTGACACCTCCAGCTACCATCATGCCAACGTTCGCTACGAAGCCGAATTTACCATGCTGGTAGGTGCATTGTCAGTGTACATACATGTGCAATGCATGCATGCATGTAAATGGTTTATTGAAAGTGCAAAAACACTTTGACAATTCTTGATCGAAGAAAGTTTTCAAATCCTTCGGCTCATGAATATTATATTGCCATATGTTAGCTTTCAGAAAGCCTCTGGGCTAGGAGTAGCTAGAAGCAAAACGTATTTTTTTTCTTGGTAAATCTGAACATCCACTTCGCTCAAAAGTTTTCAATCGAATTTCGAGTTTTAAATATATTGCAGGAAATCAAAAATGACGCATTGGATAGATTTTTTAATGCATATATCTAATTTAAATGTACTAAGCTTTATTTTATCTGTAATAGAATTTGAAACTATATGCCCAAATAATATTTCGCGTATAAATGTATTTCGCTGAGTCTAAATTACATGATCAAAAATTTATGGAGCTATCAGAGAAATAGTATATCTACATACCTAGAAAAGTCTAATCGCTTTAATATAATTTATAGATATTTCTATTATTGAATAACAAATTTAGTTCATATACATTAAACCCTTTTCGAACGACCAACTTCCTTAAAGGCTAATTTTTCTAGAAATGAATTTCTTTTTCCATAGACTCCATACTAAATTCGCCTCCATTCAGAGACTTTCAGAAAGTGTTCACCCTTCCACAACGACCACATTTCGAGGATTGCGAATAGAGGGAACTCCTGTTTATCTTTGGGATTTGGAACGGGGTAAACAATTTTAAAATTCTTTAACTTTCAGGTTTTATCATTACAAATAATTTATTTTAATTTAAAAATCTCACTTCAATTTTACAGTTCCTCTTCTTCAGCTCTTCAGTCCGATTCCGATGAAAGACCATCATCAGAACTCCCACAGAAAGAAACTTTTTGCTCCGAAATCTCAGGAAACTCTCAAGAAAGCGTAATGGAAACTTATGATGATTAATTGCAACATCAGAATATCTGCTGAGTACAATAAAATATTCCTTTTATTTTCTGAACAAAATTGTTCAGAAAGATAATCATAACATCAATATAAACTGTTATGCGTTTCTTTTTAAAAAAGTTGCAAATTTTATAGCATGCAATTAAAATTTCAAATCACCAGATTGTCCTTTTTATTTTATATTTTGGATGTTAATGTGACACATCTTTTGCCACTTATGTATACAATTCCAATTATATGCGTAAGGGACAAAATATGTGTATATATGTACAATTCCAATTGTTTTCTGTTTAATTAAATGTTTACTCCACCATATACCTCCACTAAGTGACCATCTGTTCACTTCATCTAAAGTGGTCCTTTTAGTCAGGTTTTAATTTATTTAAATAATATATATATATATATAATTTATATATTATATGATATATAATATATATATACATAAAAATTATTTAATGATTAAATAAATAGCCTACAGGAAAATGCTTTTGTTGTTAATCGTACGTTCTCAGAAGAATATATATTATTATTTGTGATATATTAAATAAAATAAATAAAAGTTAGGCACTTCCTTCGTAAATAATTCTGTTGATAAATGCTGGCAATAGACAATATAATTTGTTTCCTCGGAATATGTAGAAGAACGTTTTGTTTTAGCAATGATTAATCACTCAGGCATTTGTTCCAAGATGAAAAACGGCAGAAAGAATATAAATGAAGAAAGGAAAAAGTGGTATCTAGAAATCTCAACGTCTTGTTGAACAAAAACTCATCACGGCCTGGAGAAGACACACTTGTCTTAAAATTTGGGAAAGAAAAATAAAACAAAACACATCCCAACGCGCCGTCTATAAATTATTTATTAATGGAAGATGCGTTCCTGCGGTAAGAGCCAATATGATTTGCGTGTCACGTCCGGGTCGTAACGGTGAATTAAAATTCGAAAATTCTGCCACACCCTGATCGCCCACATGTCTCAAAAATAAAACCAGAAAACGAAGGTCCCATCGATCTTGAATAATGCGGCAGATCACGTGCTGCAGTTGCAGTTAGCTAAAACATGGTCTGATCTGTAATTACTAACTAATCAGTTTCAGATAGTGCTGCTAATCTGCTTCATCTCTGCACACTACTCATTTTTAGATAGTAACGCAGATATATTTGTTGATCCTTTTCAACTGTCGTCACAGATGGACCTCTTCTATGTTCACTAGAGGTGTGCCGTGCACAATGAAAATAATGACTCATTTAAACAACAATATCAATCAACGTTTATTGGCGTAGTGATACCAACGCCGATGGTATGGCGTGATTAGATGGTGAAACGTTCGAAAGAAAATAAATATTAAATAATAATATTATATAATAAACCCACGATCTTCCACTAGTGGAAGGTCGTGGGTTCAGGTCCCACCGAACGCAGAAATATTTATTTTCTTTCGAACGTTTCACCATCTAATCACGCCATACCATCGGCGCTGGTATCACTACGCCAATAAACGTTGATTGATTGACATTGTTGTTTAATTTAATCTGCGTAGTGTTCGATTTATATAAATAAATAAACGACTCATTTATTCAAAAGGAAAATAATTCCCTTTGAGGTACTTAATGAATGGTTACGAAGGTCGTTGTCCTCATTCCATGAATCCGAGCGAATCCTCCTGTCCCCATTTAGCAAAAACATGAACGACTTAAGTTAGAAATCGTTCCAAAGAAATTTATTTGACAAACAAATTTAAAGGAATAAAATTTTTACCACAAAAGTGAAAGGTTTTATCCAAGTCTATCTTTCACCCACCATTTAAACCTTCTAAAATGCAACTTTGTTTTAATTTATAGCTAAAAATCTTGTAGTATATGGTTCTCTAGTACTTCTACTAGAAATTTAATTATATATAATGAAATATGTCTCTAACGATATTATGTATAATCATAACATGTCTATAGCGGAATTTCCTGCATCAAATTATACCTCCTCTATAACAAAACCTTTTACTTATCCCTAGAATATCATTGCAGACTGATACCTTCGAATCAAAATTCTCATTGTTTTTCTAGAAACCAAACGTGTTCAAATTTACACACATGCTCAAAGTAAAGAATAGTAAATAGTAACCAGTTACTTCTTTGAAGGTAAAATAGATTTAATTTCAACAATAAGGTAAAAATGATTTCCCTACCCGGGTAATCCATTTTTAAATGGAAATATATAAAACATTTATCACTGCAGCGCGGTGTTTGCGAAGAGTTAGAGTAGAAGGTTTTATATAATTTTATTATCAGAAACGAAATTTTAAAAGTTATTGGAGTGGCTTATGAACCCATTATACAAATAAATAAATAAATAAATAAATAAATAAATAAATAAATGGATGGATGGATAGATAGAGAGATAGAGAGAGAGAGAGACTATTTATTTATTTATTTATATATAATGGACTCATAAGCCACTTAGTAACTTTAAAATTACGTTTAAATATTACGTTTATTACATATATATATGTGTGTGTGTGTGTGTGTGTGTGTGTGTAAAATTGCAATTTGCGTGCTCCGTTCTTTAAAGGTAAAGTACAAATTGTACATATAGGATGTATGCACAAATGTGCGTACTTTATATATATAAATATCTATATATGAGATATAGTACACAAATTTATTGGACCATATCCAAAGCAGCTGATATTTTAATTACCAGGTGTATATACTTTATGATAGCTATAATTTTCGCTCCCAAAATAGCAGTTCAATGGATGTAATTTAATGTGTCTTTGGATAAATATTGTAGATTCTTTGCACCTTCATACAGAAAATTAAATTTCCTGCTCCTCTAAAAAAATAGTCAACCCCTTTATTTCGATAATAGGATAATCGAGGTTCTGCAGCACATTAAGTTCATAGTTTCATACCCTTCTATTTACATACAGTGTAACTGATTTATAGACGTGACTGTAGATCTGATATTATCAGTATCCAAGAATGTCAGTAGTAATGAATAGTTGGATTTTAGAACCTGTTTACAAAATCCCACGGCTTTATTGGAATCTTCACTCCTTGGAAATGCGACTGCTGAAAAATTTAGGATCTAGATTTTTTTGGAGTTTCGAATATATTTTTTTATCATCAGTTTTCGATATCGCTGCTCAAAGCGAGGGAGAGCAACAGGAAAAAATGTCGACTTTTTAAGCATTATTACGTCCTCTCTGACATTTCAACACGCTACGGAAGATTTATGATTTTCAAATATCGCTTTCCGAACGGAGAATGATAATGAAAAATGGCGCTTGTTGCTCTTATCCCTTCGGATACCGGGACATCGGTAGCTGAAGATAGAAACTTACAGTGGAGCTTGACATTTCGTAATGTGTCATCGTAATGACGTACGGGCTGGAACGCGTTGTCCCATGTTACGATAGGAATTTATATTGTTTCGTGATATTCAAAACAAAAGTTATAGGATATCGTATCGGTTATATGAATAAGTGATTACTGCAACCACTCCTTTTAACGTTAAAAATGTTTTACTAAGCTGAAACCCATAAAAAATATTATATCACGTTGATTTCAACGATGTATTGCTGCAGTGAAGATGTCACAAGATGATGTGGATTTATTATCAGATTTCCAACAATAATGTATTTTCAATTTACTTGAATTTTAACACATTGTATTTAAAAGAGCCATTTTGTGTAAAGACGAGATGAAATGGAATTTCCATTGTCCCCCAAACACTTGTGAATTTGACTTTGAAATTTTGAAACTGACGTTCACCTGTCATTAGCTGCAACCAGCTGAACTGATATTCTTTCAATGAAACTGGAAAAAAAATCACAATTACTATCACGAAATATAAGTGTGTACAAATACTTTAGATGATTGTGACAGATTTATTAATTATGTATAAATTCGGCGGGAAATAACTAAAAGATTTTATTAGAAATTTTCTGTTTGTAAATGCTACGATTGAGTGCCTATTAATGGAGCAAAATAGGATTTTTATTCCTATTTCGATAACCATCATAATTCATATATTATCTAGATCTTTAATAAGCAATGCATTGCGAGATAGACGAGTGAACAGGAAGCGGGGCAAATGTGCAAAGGGATGTGTAAGATATTACGGGGGAAAGCGCTGAACTGTATTAATTTAACAAAAAAAGGCAATAAAATTAATAAATAGAGATAATCAAATAAATTGGAAAACATTTGCAACAAAATAAAAAATTTTACCAATAGCTAATATTCATAGCTATTGTGTATTGAATAAGACGTTCGAGAGAATAAACATAGTGGAATATTAACATAACAGAGACAAATTGGAAGAAAGAGAAATAGAAAATATAATGATTATTACTTAACCCCCCAAAAAACAGAGATATGAAGAAACAATATTATTTACAAAGGAGTTAATATGTGCAATGAATTATCAATAGAATTAAAGCACATGAACAGCATCAATTTATTTAAAAAAGTTTAGGGGAAAAATTGTTAGATGATGTAATTTCTGAGAATAATTATTAAATAAGAGATATCCAAAAAAGACAAAATCTCCAAAATTTCATAATCATATTATACGATAGTATTTATTTGTGACATACTTCAAGCTGTGAATGATATGTGAGTTTTATATATATATATAAGAAAAAACTTTTAAAAGATATTTGTAAAATATGTCTCCTTGTGTATAAAATAACCGTCGTAAATAAATAAAAGCTATTATTATTATTTGTTATTAAATACAATTCGTTAGCGGGCCCGACCTGTGAATCTGCTTAAAGGCTAGTAAATCTATTTTCCAGGCCCGTGTCCAATTTTTAAAACTTTCGAATATTTGGTTTCCGGCCCCTAATAGGTTCCCATAACCTATATTATAAAATCTCCTTAAGCAAGAGTATCTCAAAACAAAAATATTTGTGTATAAAATATTGCAACAATGGAATCTTACTGACTAAAAACAATTTAGTATAAGTGTAGGCGATGGCCATATACTTGTTTTAATCGTGTGCTAATATTTATACCGTCCATACAACTATATAGCTGCATGATCCTTCATATGAGCTTTGATGGATATGAAATCTTTATAAAATGGGCTTATTACCGCAGGCAATTTAACAAACGATATAAAAATATGGGCACCTTCCACAAATTTAGTTACGAAAGATAAGCACCAAGTATCTGTTCTGTATATTGAGCTCTCATTTGTATATCTTGTTAAATACATCATGTTTTCCATCATACTTAAATTATATGACGTTGTATAGAAAAACGGCATTTACTAAGGACTTGATGTTTTAGGCGCAAAATCGATATAATTGTCATCTGAACCACTGTATTATTCCAACCAATACTGGGCGTGTTATTACTATATTATATATTCCCCCATTTTATTTCGTGGTTTTAATTTAAGAGATGGTAGGCGGGGTGTATGTCAAAATTCTAGTACATATAATTTTACATATAAAGATGTCATGAAAATCACTAAATTGTTTTACATGAGCAAAGGTGTTACCAGTGTTTGAGGAAAATTGTTGGCTATCAATTACAATTACTCTAAATACAAAATACACTTGTAACGTGTCTAATTACAACTGTTTCCCAGGTTTACCTGACTTACGACATTTTACCACCTTTTGTTTTCCAGGTATTTCCTGACTTAAGACATTTTACCACATACTGTTTTTCAGTTTTTATACTATTTTAGATTACCACTAAAAATATTATTCTAAAATTATTCTAAAAATATTATTGTAAACATTTTTCTAAAATTTGTAGAAGGTTAATAGAATGTTTTGGAGGCTTATTTTGAATGGTTTATCAATAAACTTGAAGAATATAACAAAAAGTGCAGTTTTATACTGCAGTTTACAAGGTTTCATTTTACAGCCGTTATAAGGTCTTGATTTTTGCCTTCTGAAGTCTACCATCTGAAATTCTGATTCGTCAAGAGTACATCTATATTTGATTATCCCCAAAAGTTTACTCATAGCGCAACTACTTTATTTTCGTCCATTCTACCTCGTCACTAGTTGAGTTAGTCATCCTTTTAATCAAAATGCTCTTTTGTCAAACAGTTTAGAGAATGCGGGGAATCGGCCTGGCTATCGGACTTGCATGAAAGAGCTTTCAATCTTTTCGTGGAATCTGTTTACTTGCCACTAATAGGACGAAAAGTACCAGTTTATTGGAATCACGATAGCAGCATGTTCAGATTGTTTTTTGTCTTTTCGATCCTGGCATAGTCGATATAACACTCCAGTATGGTGTGGCTAGGAAACAGAAACTTTTGGTCAATCGCACAGATGGAAAGTTTCTTCAACACTGTGTAATTGAACATTATTACTATGTGTTGATTTCGGTGTTGGCTACAGCATGTGTCAAATTACGTCTTTGTGTGTGTCACACTGTCTGGCAATATCATCATTTTTTGAAATACACAGGAAGCTATTCGATCCGATCCACGACCTCCAATCACCTCGTGCCACATGAAACAGTGTTTCTTGAACATGGGAGCAGTTACGTACTGTAAAATTGCAGGTAGATAGTAACCTTTTGTAGTAAGCAATGTTAGTAGACAGGTATGGCGTTGGTAGCACTTACTGCAAATCAAATACTAATACCCTTTCTGTTGGACTGTTAATGGCTGACTCCTCATCCTTTCTCTTACTTTAATATTCCTTTTAGGCCTGAGCAATATGTCCGTCATGAAGCAAGGACAAACGTTCACATTCGTCCAAATTAGTACAAAATTTTTTGGTTTAAAATTCTTCACATTTTCTACAAGTATCTATGTATGGTTTTTAGACCTAAAACCAGTGGATATGATAACACTTCTGAATACAGCATACGACGCTGCCTGAGCATCACTATTAGCCTAAAAACAATGTCTTATATTCTTCATGCATTTTGGTTATTGTGAGATGACTGGGAAGGTAAATTTTTTAGGTTGACTCCTTTCTTGAATAATGACTAACATTTATAACATACATACTGATGAAATTCCTTATTCCTCCATGTTCCTGCATTAACTTATTTTTATGTGAATGCTGGGCTCTGTGATCAGTGATCAGTGATCGCCATGCTTGTTGAACTATGTTTCAGTTTTATTATGAAAGTATCGACTTGGCGTAGCGTGATCCCATGGACATGAAAAAAATTGTATATAACATTTTGCCAACATGGGATAATGTGGCTTTTGACTTGTAACAATTTGCCACCGTTGCTTTTTCATAAACTGAAAGAGACAGCCTTATGGAATTTTGACACTTTCTAAACATTAACGAAATAGACTCAGAAATGCCAAAAAACAATTTTTAGAAAAAAGCGACTTATAACATTTTGCTATCTTTATACAGACATATTCAATAATTCAGGATACTCCTAGAACTGCCGTCGTAGCAAATTTCGCATGTTAACTGGGCATGATTGTCTGCAAGCATGCATATTCAGCTTTTGTCTGACTGCAACCCCTAATTGCAAGCCGTACAATAGCAGCTAACTAATGACATCGGATAATCTTAATATGTGCAATGCACTAAAAATTGCTTAGGATATTGTTAGCATATATTTGAAAGCTCGAAGGTCAAAATAGTCAAATTAAGTCTAAATAGTCATAGTACTAAATAGTCAAATGACTGGAATTTGTAATAATACTAATTGTTCTATAAAATATTCCTTAAATCACTTTGTGCTTCGTAAGCAATATTTTTTCCTAAATCCACTGAATTTTTACCTTGCTAGTTCTTATGCCCTGAAATTTATTTTGGTAAGCTGACTACTCATTTAACCTTAATATTAAGTCTTGTCTGTGTGCTTATTTTCATTGTACAGTGAATTCGCCATAAGTCGAATTCTTGGGGACCGACTAAACACCTTGAGTTATCAGAAGTTCGACTTGTCATTTGTTGTTGATTGGACTTGTATAAAACGTAAATTACTTATCGTAAGTTAGACTTATCGTTTTATACAGTAACTTTGTTTCCAAAAAGCAGAATATTACATTAAGAATTAGAAGTTATTCATTTTATGTACTGTATTATTTATTGATAAATGCAACTTTTGCATTACCTAGCCATATTTTAAACGCAGGAAACGGTACTTACATTAATTATATTTTCTCAAAAAATCGGATTGTTTTTGAAGAAATTCCTCTTTTATGAAATTATTTACCTTTTATAAAAACACGAACAAAATTTCGTATACGTTATCTCTACTTTTCAAGATACCGTAGCGCGATAGATACCGCGTGGCGAAATTTTACCTTTCACTCTTCAAAGTTTTCATTTGGTGCATCTTCTCCTTAACCGTGTAAAGTCCCAAACACAACGTTCTGTCTTGTCTTGAATTTCTCAAGCCATCCTGCACTTGCGTTGAAGCCCTCCACTTTCAACAGACTAGGAAATTCCATACTTTTTTTCACGTAGCATCGCATACTAAGAGGAATTTTACTGTTCTGGCTCCTGTACGATTCAAAACACTTCAAAAAGTGGATTCAACATCAGGAAAAGCACACACTTTCAGTCTCTTACATTTCAGATTAACATTGGACTCGCCTCTTTTCAAGATTCCCCCTCTACACGTCAGAATGGTTGATAGCATGTTGGGTGGAATGCCATATTTCTCTGCTGGATCCTTTTCCCTTAAGTTTGGATTATGCTCAGTATTATTTGTTAAATCCACTTTTTGTTTCAAATTAAGGATATTTTCGTTTACATATCTTAAAACCCTATGCTTAAACAACGAAACATCTCGTAACATTCACTAACAGCTCCAACAAATGATCACAAACACTTCATTATCTGAAATGTGGGGTTTAGAAATGCAAGCAGGGAGCTGGAAAGATTCTGATTGGTTAAAAACTCTTACTGCAAGTGACGACGCGGCTGAAGAAAACTTCGACTTAAAGGATGTCCACTTCGACTAAAGGAAAATATTTACGTTGAATTTTAATAGACGGGACCGGGACTTAGTAAAAACTTCGACATACAAGAATATTCGACTTATCGGACTTCGACTTATCGCAAATTCACTGTATTTGAAATGTAATACTATTAAAATATGCTGGAGTATTTTTACTTCAGGGCTGTGCTGCACTTAATTTCAATTGTGTTCCGACAGTAATCAAAGAAGTAATGGACGCAAAGCATGTAAATACGAAAGTTACGTTAATTACAAATTAATACGCTTTTCAAGAACATGATTTATAATTTAGTGAAAACTTTACCATAGACACCATAGGAAAGAAATCAAGAGGCAAAAAAAGAAGAGATCGGCTTAACAAGACTGTTATAAAACTAAACACAAAAGGGAGTATCCATAGTCTTGCATATTGGCGTACGCAGGGGGAGTTAAAGGAAGTCATAACCCCTACTGCGACGCAATTTTGCGTACAAACATATGAATATATGGAGTTGTAGCATTGTAAACCCCTCTCCTTATGAACTTCCTGATTAAGCTGATAGGATTCTGAGATGGTACGTATATACGTGCTTTTATGAATGAATGCATGCGCGCGCACGCACACACACACACACGTACGTACATACATACGCACGCACGCACACACAGAAACAGACACACACACATTTGTTCTTGTTATTTTTGCCGAAGGAAGAAGCACAGCAAAGACAAATTATAAACAAAAATTAAAAGCATGGTTAAATTGGTTTATAAATCTTACGCTACAAATGGGAGAGGACATTTGTACAAAACTACTTTGTTGAAAAATATCTACCTGTAATTAAATATAATTCATCGCCGGGAGAAAGTTTTCAAGAAAGTTTTCTTACAAAAGCGATCTTTAAAAATATTAATGGCTGTAATTATTAAATAATCCATTAAAATAATACTGTAAAACGACCAAGAAATGGGCTGCCTGAAAGTGGGGATTTTTGAAACTGAATGAACGAAGTCATTTTCGCTACGGGGAGCGAAAAGTGACAATTTGTTCGAACGAGGCTTTAATGGCAGGATTGAATTATCAAAGACTTTATTCCATTATACAAAAGGACGGGATTTTTTAGTCTGCCGAAATTCTCATTTTTCCTGTAAGATCCTTCTCCTGTCAAAGTATACCATTTAGGAACAAAATGAATTGCAGCGCCGTCAGTTTGTTATCAATCACTAACCAGTTAAAGGTCCGATCAATACAAAAAAAAAAAACTGAAAAAAAACCCCTCTGAAAATCTCTAAACTTAGAAGAATCAATTTTCGTTGGACGCAGAAAATTTTCGGATTCAAAATAAAGTAGAATAGTTTAAAAATTATAAAATAAATGACAGAAAGGGAAAGAAAGACTAAAAATATAAAGTAAATCAAGAAAAAGTAAAATCTCAAAAGGTTAATTCATGCAATGGGGAGAGCTAAGGAATAATAATTGTTAAATAATGCTAAATAAATAGAAATCTTAGCAAAATAAATTTTACATAATTATAATCCACTGCACTTTGTGTAATTCGCCCATATGTAGGTTCTTTATTAAAAGTTAATGCTTGTACTATGTCCTCCTCAGCTACTTAAGATATTAACGTCATTACAAAAAAAGGAGAACAGCTATCCAGTTTCCCCCTTGTTTCAAGGAAAATATTTTTATTTGATTAACCAATATGTTCCTCTTATTTCCTCATATAATAATCGTATTATCCGGAAATTCGGGGCTTTTTCTGGAACCTATAAAAAAATGTGTATTTTGGAAGTTTAAGTCATATAAAATTCTTCTTCTTGTGTTATTGGCGATAACATTCGTGTTTAAACAGGACCTCCGGGTCTAAATAAGGTATTTTCAATCAATAATTGGACAAGAAAGGTATTAAAGAAGGAGAAAGAATAATTCTTACTAAATCTACGTAATACAGGGTC
>QLNU02014802.1:143157890-143189907 GCA_006491805.2 Dysdera silvatica
CAGTTCCAAATTGATTGAGCCCGGCACCACTGTAATCGGACTTGACGGTGTAAAGGCGTGAGAGGGTGAGTGGCATAACTGTTGGCGCGAGCGTAAATTCCGCTCTCTCAGTCGTCTGCAGAGGATCATGTTGGACTCACGTGTTCAGGCCACACATTGGATAGTTGATAACGACGAATCCGGTGCTGTGACAGCTGCTCTGACAATCGCTCTGTCTTCCCGTTCTGTTGTGGCCTTAGGTCGACCGCTGCCATCCCGATGCTGACATCTGCCGTTATTGATCCACTCTTGCCAGCACCGTCCAATCGCCGCATCGTTTCGACTGACATGTCCAGCAATTTTTCAATTCGTCAAACCAGCCTCTTTCAATCCGATAACACGACCTCTTTCAAACTCTGACATATGCTCGTAATGAGCACGAATCTTTCGGCGAGGCATTGTTACAGTCGACATAAGATATCCGCAGTCAAAATGCAACAGAAATTTTGACCACATATTGAGAATCGCTCCTTATATACACCTGCTGAATGTGCAGTTCCGATCCACTGGAGTTCTCACTATTCATTCATTGGACAACAAATTTTAATCATTTGCATGTTCGGTCAAAATGTCTTTGCAAAATTTCATTACAATCGGACAACTCTTTCTTGGTGCGTCGATTTTTTTGTTATAGAGTGTACATAGGAAATTCTGAATTAATGAAAAAACTCCAAAGATTTTTGAGGTCCTATTTCTCAGACTCCAGGGAAATTTAAACCACTCATGTGTTAATATTCCTCCTATATTGCAAGTCTTGAAATGTCTAAGACGCTGAAGTAGAATTCAAAGTTTTCTCTTTTAAAGTTAATTTTCACTGATGCAGATTAATACTAAGGAAGATGAATGAGAAATTAATATAGTTTGCATTAAATTTTGTCAAATAACGCGCACCTCTGTAATTTTCAATGTATGTGCATGTAAATATGCGAATAGCATGTCCGAATCTGTGAAGAAATGCTTCCTTTGACTTCGTTTTTATTTTAACCAATGCTATTTTTTCCTTTGCAGAGTGCTTTGTATTTGAGTTTCACGCAGTCAGATTTCTCCTCGATATATTCGGGTGCCACTGTAATGCATTTGGCTAAGTCTCTACCAAGTACTTTAAGGTGTCAACAGTTTTCGAACGTGGAGTGCAATAACGCTGTCCGGAAAATTGTGGTAGAAATTTGTCCGAATCTTGAGCAATTGAATCTTACAGACAGCAGGAAAATAACAGACGGCGGGATGAATAGTGGACCGACTTTGTGCTTTGGAACGTTACCTCTAGAGAAGCAAAGACACAACTCTTGAAACGGTAAGTACTTTTATTCTTATTTAAAACTAAATGTTGGAAGTTTAAATATTGTTTAATGAAAACTGTTCCAGTAGTGCTGAGGTTGTGGCATGATGCATAGCACAAATAATTGAAATAGAATTTGTGTACTAACTCCATTATATAATTGAAATAGAAGTTTTGTTATACTAACTAAAATTGTAATAGTACTGAAGTCATAGAATAATTAGCGAATAAAAGTTTTGTAATTGCTCCTTTCTTTAGAGAATTTATAGTGTAATTTAAGATAGCTTCTTCGAAGCGATTATAAAACACGAAGAATGGGAGCATTCGCTGGAAGTGACCTCACAGTAGTTCCTGGATTAGTTACCAGCCAAGAATTTTGATTAACTTTAGACTTTATTGTTGTTATATGTTCAGTTATTATCACTACCTGTTAGAACTAAAAAGTGTTGTACAATTCTTTCAGCGACGGTACTGGTTGTCTGGGTGAGAGTGCTTCATTTATTACCTAAAGTCTTCTACTAGAAATTCTGAATAGAGATATATTATTTTTGAATGGACACTATTAACGTTGTAGTAATAGAATATATCTAAAATAAATAGGTTTAATTTGCCAATTGGTAACTTGCAGCTTAATTGAATGCTAAGTTTTGGACAGAAAGTCTATGACATTCTTAAATAATTTTTTACTATTTATGTGTTTAATATCTTCAGGAATTTTTTTTCCCAGTATTTTATTTGAAGTATTTGCCGTGTATTCAGTTCCCATCCTAAAAAATTCGATCCTAATCCTTGATAATTTTAATTGCTTTTTTCTTCTCAAATGTACATTACTATTATAATATTCATCCAAAAGTTTATTTTCCCTTACACTTTTATATATTATTTTCAGTATACATAACTACCATGCGAGACATTTGGATATGTACTACACGTTAAATTTCACTCTCAATTGCAAGGTAACACATCCAGCTATCTGCGCACTATCACTCGGCAATAAACCGAAGTTAACTGCTTAAATGTATTGATAAAAAATCTGTTTTCTTTCTGTAATGTATTTCTGCCATTTGTCTAAAATAAAAGCTTGCTTCGTCGTATCTACCCAAGAGTATTTAGCACATCTCTAATTGCGACCTTTTAATATAAAAGTGTCGCAATCAGGTTTTATCTCCAATGCAATTTATAGCAACCTGTCCAATATGTTTGAGGCGACTCGAAAATTACCACAAACATCTTAGTACTAACCTCACTACATGGGTCAATCGGACGATGGATGCCTTGTCTCAGTATATTTGTTTTACTTACGTTTTCCGAATTTTATAGGCGATTTTTATGTATGTTTATTATTTGCAGATATGCACGGCTATATACGTTCCTAAGCTCGATACTTTAGAATAAGGATCGATATCTAAAAACCATATTTAACATCACTTATAAGAGAGACATATTTATTAAATTTAGTCATATGGATCTTAGATACCTTTTTCATAACAAGCCGATATACAAGCCCGCATCTTGGGACCTGGAGCACATACCATCCATCCATTTTAATTGCTAGATTAAAGCTTAAAACCTCCCTCAGCTCCGAGAAGAACACCTGATCCGAAGTGGAAGATTCTATCACGATACATTGCGTGATATATTTAAGCGACGGGAAGTGTTGTTTAAATCCCCGGAGGCTAAAAACACCCCAGCAAAGAGTGCTTTTAGTGGTTATGTTTACGTAGCGAACCAAGGTTATTCCGATCAATACGTTCTGGATGGCTTACTCGGGTCGAAAAGCAAGGTGAGTCTTTCAGACTTCGGAGGAAGGGAAAATACTTCATCAAAGGTTTTAAAATTCATGTAAGCTGCAGAAACTGGAAGTACGAAGTTTGCACTTCACAAAGCGAAAAAGCAAGTGTGGCTTCATACATACGAACTTCAAATTGAAAGTTAAAACTTTGTAAATTGCTATTCTAAGAAAAAGTCAAAATACTAACCGTGGAGTGTACGACGTTTAAGTAACAGTCTATCGTTAAGCCCAAGAGATTAGTCTCAAAACAATTTGAAAAATTAATGTGTGCTGCAGAGGATACCTTAATTCAATTTCTGATTAATTAAATCCATTAACTGATAACGAGCGACGATTAAATCCATTAACTCAATTACTGATTCTGACATCTTCTCTTCCGTAAAGTGTGGGATGAAATGATTCCAGTACTTAACAAAGAAAGAACCCGTTCTGCACAAAATTTCAATATCGTTATCTCAGTGTAGGAAAGCATTCAGTGGCTTACAATTGAATTCTCATTATACTTACCCATATAAACTACTAACAAGATATATTTATTAGCCCAGATATGGGAGCGATCATCTCCATCATTGACATGATTTTATTAATTATGATAATTTATTGGTTTAGCATAACTAATTAAAACGCCATGAGATCGAATACAACCTTAAAAAAATGAGTAATTTTCGCATCGTTGTAACCGTTCATAACTCGCCATAAAAATAGAGCAAAAACGTCCATAGTAATATGTAATTTTCCCCAGATTGCATTTTAAGTAAATAGTAAAATAAATGATAAACAAAATGATTGACAGAGCGCGCCCAAACTTGTAACGTCAAATAATCCATACGTACACTATAATAATTATTATAATTACGATAATTATTATCACCGCAATTATTGTGATGACAATAATTATTTTAATTATGATAATTATTGTAATTACAATAATTATTAATTATAATAATTATTAATTATAATAATAATTATTGTAATTGTAATAATAATAATTATTATTATAATTGCATATATGGTCATTCTAGAACCTAACTATTTTGTTATAGTCTAGAGTTCTGTTTTTCTGGTCTTTGTTCTGTCTAGAACATTGAAGGCATTTAAAATTTAAATAAATTTTAAAGGAACATTAAATTAAATTATATAATAAATCGTGCCGGGACTTCCAGTTTCCTGGAAGTCCTGGCACGACATGGTCTGTAGGAATCCTAACCATGGCACGACATGGTCCGTAGGAATCCGAACCATGGCACGATATAATCCGTAGGAATCCGAACCATGGCACGGCATGACCGGGGGAGTCCGAACCTCTTCTGTGAATGAAATGAAACCGTATACAACGGTGGGGGAAAAAAAAAGGTACGTGTGTAGCACTTGGGAATCGAAATCTGATTCACGGCACGATAGATGGACGCGTTACCACTAGGCCACGGTTGGGCTTTGAGCCTCCATTTTCCGATGAATCGGATTCTCTTAAGGCCTAGGAAACCAAACTCTTGATTGGTGTTTCTCATCCGTTGGGTTGCGGTCTGATTCCATCAATTATACCGAGTCGCTAGAGAGTCTTTTAAATGTGTCATTTAATTTTTCTTAGCATTTTGCCCATAGACGTACGCAGAAAGTTCATAAACGGGTTATAGGTTCAATTGGGGGTCACACAGAGCCACAACTTCATATATTCATATGTATGCATACAAAATTGTGTTCCAGTGAGGGGTTACAACCCCCATCAGAACCCCACTGCGTGCGCCAATGATTTGTCATGAATGAATATTTTACTGTGGAAATAATTTGAGGAGAACGATAGCTGAAAATGCGTCGGAAAACTCAGACCCTGAATGCCGTAATGACATCTGTAGAGCAACTGCCAGTGACAAAGCCGTGTATTTTTAAATATGTAATTATTCATGAATAACCGAAAATTCAAAGACATAAAAATCTTTTGGCATTTCAGAAAGGATATACAACTCATTATGTCCCATCATAAAATGTGTCTGCATACCGATCATAATAATGAGGGGTGAATACGCTGTTGTTAAAACTAAATAAAATAATATTTGTGTTGCAAATGGAAAGTCGGCAAGGAATTATATTAGGAAAGTTCACATTAATAACAGGAGTGAACTAATACTCTTTATGAACACACTGTACTTAATTATTCACACATATGATAGTTTAATGCATGAACTTTAAAAAAAAAGGAAAGACATTTACGAATAAATATATTGGGACCGGGACTTCATTTTATAAGAAAAGGATTTACCGGGCGTCGGCTTTTTAAAGTTTGAGAAGCGCTACTCGAGATGTGTGGCGCGCAAACCGTGGGTCGCCAATCCCCCCCAAGAGGGGTCGCGAGAAAATTTTGCTGGGTCGCCAAATTCACATAAATGTACATAATATGTACATAACGTATTTTTTTAAGTATAGGACAGTTCGTCCAGTGGTCGCGGCATCCACGGGTCGCGTCATCCAGTGGTCGCGACATCCACGGGTCGCGTCAACCAGTGGTCGCGACAAAATTTTACACGAAATGGAGTCGGCAATGAAAGTAGTTTGCTCACCACTGCAATGGACTACGGTAAACAGTTTAGGTAGAGGTTTTTTTTTTTTTTAAAGCACCGCTGGGTGTGAAATTGGAATTCATAGAACGCTGGAGGAATATCAGTTATAATAATAAATCAATTATTAAGGAAAATTTTAGAAATAAGGCATCATAATTTGAAAATACTTTCACCTAATGCTTTTGTATCTGGCAAATACGTTCCTAAGCGTAATGTATTTAACATGCTAAAACAGTTTAAAAGTCATTGTTCTGAATATTTGGTCATAAATATGTTGTTATAGTAATATTAATTTATTTTCTCTTCCTTAAATCCTATTCTTTTCCCATTACAGTATAACCCTTCTTATCAGAAAAAAGAGGGTGTGTGGACCAGATATGGGATAATCCAAAAATTCGATTTTTAGTTTAAAGGCACACAAAAAATGAAACATTTTATTCAAGCACGTTTAACTGCATAGTACTAAATTTCTGTACTGATAGTAAAAAGGGTACAAAGAATATGTATGTGTTCCTAAATATATGAATTGTTTTGGAAATAGTTTCAATTCCTTGTATATAATTAATATACGCCTAATACACATACACAGTGAAACCCCTCATTAGGGTCACTCACCGGACAGAAAATGCTGGTCGTAAAAGAGGGGTGTACGTAAAAAAGGAGGTCATTCTGAAGTAGCTGAATATTACATTCCAATTATTTAAATACTTCATTTCAAAATATCTATTTTTAAGCACGTAAGACAAATTTAAGTTAATGATCATAAGCATTTGTTAAATATAACAAGTAAATTTACAACAAAACGTTAAATATTTCAACGTATATAGTACAATTAACAAGTTATTGATTGAAACGCACCAAATATTGCAGTGTATATAGTACAATTAACAAGTTATTGATTGAAACGCACCAAAGAGTTATTGATAAATTTTTGCCAAGTTAGATGGCAAAAATTCATCAATAACTCTTTGGTGGGTTTTACTCATCGGTCCTCCTTCTCCTCCTCCTTCGAAATGTACCTTTAATTGAAAAATTAAATTCACCGTCTTCTGTCGTTACGCTTACAGGACTTGTGTTATAATCGAGTAAACAACAGTAATAAATACGAACTGCGATAGTTTTGTGTGGATAATTGTGTACTAGTTTCGTGCAGTATATCATTATACGATTTTTTTATTATAAAAGTCTTTGTCAAGTATTAGTTATTCGAATTGGGACGAATACGAGTAAATTACCACTCTTTGTTAATGGGAAGAAAATTTCTTATTAGCTGTTAGAACAATCAATAACAACCTTAGCTCTTATTCTGTTTACCTTAGTTTTCTGTTATGAGAAACGCCGTGAAGGTCGAAGTTAAATTTTGTTCGTATTTTGTCTGTGCGAATTTTTATTTTATTTGGTGAATTTGACGACAATTTTGAAGAGTTGGCGGGACATTTAAGTTTCGCATTCCACTAGCTATATAAACTCGTCCGCAAGTATAACGTCAATATAGTTGTACGAGTTTCCGATTGTGAGAAAATGAAAAATATAGTGAACATAATTCAATCCGTTTTGAATTTGGTCGTTAATAAATACGACACGCTTCCGTCGTTAATAACTGATCAAGAACTTAAGGAAAGTCGGGAAGTATTGTCGAAAATCGAAAACATAATTTTTAATAACAATGTCAGTGAAAATATCAGTTTAGATTTTGAAGACAATTGTGATTTCCGTATCGACGAAGAAAGTGATATTAGTATAGTCGGTGACGAATATTATAACTGTACTGTAAAGGGCGATCAATTGGCAAATGAATTCAGTTTAGAAAATATGCAAACAATTGTTCAGTATTTTGACAGTTGTCAAAAAAATAAATTCCAGAAAACAAACAGGAGATATCCAACAGTAAAATACCCTACTTATATTTCGAGGTTTAGAAAATATATATCAAATATGGGCACAAATATAGAAAAGTATAAAATAATAAAAAATGAAATGTTAGCCAGATTTACAAAAGCTAGGGAAAATTATTTACCTGTTCATGATATAGATTTGAAAAGATGGGCGATCCTGAAATCCCAAGAGTTAGGATTTGAGGATTTTAAATGTTCCGATTATTTTATAGATAATTTTAAGAGCCAAAACAAAATAGTTGCGCGGAAAGTAACAAAATATATCACTCAAATATACACCCAGAATATGGGTAATATAGAAGATAGTGCCATAGAATTTATTTTGATAACGAGAAATGTTACTGCTAATATTATCCCCCAACAAATTTTTAACTCTGATCAAAGTGGTTTTAATTATTTTCTTCCAAATTAAAGGCAGCTATCGCATAAAGGTGAAAAACAGACATTTTCTTTAATAGGGTCTGATTTTGGTAGAACACATTCATATACAATAATGACAATAATACCAATGAATGGGGAACTGACAGGGAAAATGTTACTTTGTTTAAGAGAAGCTGAGGAAACATTTGGCCCGACTGTTCAACGATTAACAACGTTTCAAAACGAATTTATTTCAACCTTCAAACTTATATATTACATGCTCCAAGTCGGAAAAAATGGACAAAATCAAAATGAGAAAGTGGGTAGAATGTTGTATGAAACCCATCATGTCTCCTCCTTCCTGTGTTTTACTAAACTCATGGACAGGTAGTACAGACCCAAACACTTATTAAGATTTTCCGGAAAATTGTATATCCTTGCAAATACCCCCCAAAGCAACATCCCTCATACAACTGCTGGATGTTTATTTCTTTCGACAATATAAAAAATTTGTACAAAAAAATAATCAACAGAATAGCAATCGATGAAATGGATATTGACATACGACATCGAAATGAGATAATAAAAATGCATTCTTTGGTTCACAATCAATTACAGTCTAAAAAATATCGCCCTATATTACAATATGCTTGGTTTAGGTGCTGTTATAGCAATCATAATTCCAGAAAATGCAAAAATGTTGAGGAAATTTCTTTTGAAATTGAATATAACAATTGCAGCCGAGATAATTGCAAAAATCTGTCATTCTTAAAATGTGCCCACTGTGATCAATTGCTTTGCTTCACTCTTTTCTTTTTTTGTACTGTAACACTTTTACGACATTCCTGAGATGTACACAGTTTAATTTTTCTCATTTTTAAATAAAGAGCATAATTCAACAATTAATCCACAATTTATGGTTACATAACTTCATGAAATAAAATACATTTCATGAAATTTTGTTCACATTTTTTCTAATTACAATAAATGCATTTTCAAATAGCCTACTATTAAGTTTTGTTCACAATTTTTTTAAATTCCATGGTTGCAACAGCATGTGATATGCAATGACCACATCCAGGTTGGGTTAAATATAGCAACTTTTCATTATTCATACACGTCATTTATTCATACATCTCATATATGGATACTCATATATTCATACATCTCATATATATATAGATACTCATATATTCATACATTTCATTTATTCATATGTATCATGTATGGATACTCATATGTGGATGCTCATATATTCATAAATTTTTTTTATTCATACTTATATATTTACGCATCTCATATATGAATACTCATTCATTCATTCATTTATTTTCATTTATTCATCCATATATATATATATATTCATGTGTTTCTTTTCCTCATGAGATAATATTTTGGAAAAAGAAATGTAAAAGAAACTTGACATGGGCTCCGATAATACGAAATAACTACCTCGAACGAAAACCTGGAGTAGCCTTCAAAATTGTCGCCAATTTCGCCAAATATCTATTCTAAAAGTTCATTTTTCATATTAATTTTTTTACACGGTTTAAATTAGCTGAGACATATTTTTTTATTTTTATCCGTTAAATACGATGATCCTTCATAATCTTACCGACTTCAAACCTGTTTTTGCTCACATACAGTGCGATTAAAAAATATCAAACCTAGCGAAAAAAGTGTCATTTTTGGATTTCAAATATTCGTAAGAATTTGTTACACAATTCTAGCAAACAAGTGATTACATATTCGTAATCAGAGAGTCAAGTGCTATCATTTCCCATAGGTCTGATCTCAAAGTGCAGTGAACAGCGAAAACAACGAAAGGGGTTCCCTTGTAAGTGATATGATTGATTCTTTTGTATTGTATATTTAACTGTATTACGTTTAGTATATTTTGATCATTATTCTTTATTTTTTTCCTTCGAACTTTTGAACGTTGCGATTAAAATATATTTCCATACGAAATGTGTGCTTGCGTAAATATTTTAGATAGGGACTGTTCAAAAAAATGTTAAAAAATTTTAGTATAAGAAATTATCTTGTGTAAAATAAATCTACTAACTAAAACTGATAAGCATTAGAATCTAACTACCTTATAGAGATGGGTTATCAAGTTTAAATACAAGCACAGTTGTGGAAGGGTAACAATTAATTTTCCAATTCTGAAAACCTCGTCTACGAAACCAAAAATAAATTCGAAAAAAGTATTTATTTAGGCATCAAATCTCTAGTTAAGTTTTATCGAAACGTTCGCGTAATTGACAGCAACGACTTTTCAACGACGAAGACTCGCCAATTTCGGCAATAGATTTCACGGAATCTGAAAGCAAAATCTGTGCGCCAAACTTCCAAACCAATCAAACGCCAAAACTTTTCCAGTAAGTCTGACGTAGCAAACGAATGATGGCTTGTTTGGCCAAGGCTTGAAAGAAGAGCGAGATAAATGTGTCGATTCCAGCCAAATTCGAAATTGATGGGATAGAGCGCATGAGCGCTAATTACTGCTTTGAAATCAGAGGCGTCGACAATACTTAATCGATCGCATGTGTAAGGTATACCCTCTCCTCTGTCCAAATTGACTACAGTTCATTATCGGCTTGAGCCTTCCCTTTGATCACAGGATTACTTACCGTAAAAAAGAAATGATAGGTGCGGATAAACCTTGAAAATTAGCTCATTAATGAGCTACCAATGAGAGTGGGGCTGAAAAAACGATTTACTTTTTTTTCTTACTTTCTTTTTTAATAAACTCTGCTTTTTTCTCTAATCTTCCTCGGAAAAGAATAGTGAGGAATTAAGAAGTCCGTTTTCAGGGCTAGCCCTTCGCTGATGTGTTGTATGCATACAATCTGCCCTCGTTAATGCGAACAGGCTTAATATGAATTATATTGGACATGGACTATTTCCTGAATTTCCGTCAAATTGCATAGTAATACGAACTTATCCTTTCCGGTTAACACAACCTAATTTTAACATGAACAATGTTTTTCTTAATGCGAGTGTTCACGTTGACAAGATTCGATTGTGCTTGCTTAGTGTCTGTAAAATGATTTTTGCGTGTCCAACGATTAGAAATAATATAGATTATAAAACAGAATTTAAAATAGAATATATAGAAAATATATATGTATAAAACATAAATAAAATAAAATATAATTTAAAACAGAATATATATAGAAAATATATATATATGTTTGAAATATAATTTATACTTAGGGAAAGAATTGCAAACTAAAAGTGGAAACGGATGATAAGGCTCTCCTTTAATTACATAGTCGTTGACAAAATTTTCGAGAAATTTCGGTTATAATATTTTATTAAACACTTAAGGTTAATTCATTCGATAGGAATTTTTATTCAAATTTGGAATGGAATTTAATAATATTTTTCAAACGTTTTAAGACATTTGGTTCGAGTAAGATTTCCCACGTGAGATATGAGAGTGCAAAACTACTTGCTAGTTCTGGTTCAGACACAAGGTTGCATGTTAAATTTTTGCGTCTTTCAATTTAAAATTTGTAACTTCTTATAAACAGTTCTTATCTTTAGAATTTTGAACCTAAATAAATTAATATTCACGTTTTATAATACCCTGACAGTTATTTAAAAATTTATATTAATATTATTTACACTGCGATATTTGTATCCTTTATTCATATTTATTTTAAACATGCATACTTTGTTACTATAATTTCTGTAGAAGTTCAACCTTTATCAGTTAATATCCAGAAATTCTCTCCGAATTTATTAAGCAGTGTCACTTCTTTTATATAGATACTTGAAATAGTACATATAGATACTTGATATACTGCAAATAGAAAACTCTTGAAGTCAACAATATCTTAGGTTGAGGGAATGATGGTGTGTGTACTTTTATGACTCGGCCGTGAAAAGTGGTGAATAAATAGAGAGGACAATTTAATCCCTGTTGACTGAAAATATTAGTCGTATCTTCCATATTTGTATGCACTGCACTCTTTGGTCACTTCGGATACTGTCGGGAAATTTCATCTTTCGATATTAATCTCTTTTTCCGTATTGATCGTTCCAACGTCATATCTGTCTTAGAGATCTTTATGTAGTAATCTTTTTCATTTAGTTAGGAAATGGGACTGCATTTATTTCTTACTAATGGTCAGTTATATAAACATATAATTGCGTAAATTATTCTTATTTCCTCGCGTAAACTGTAATATTTATCTTGTACCTTTTTTTTTCCTTTGTATAAACTGTTCCTTTGCTACGTTTTATTTCCTTGAAAATCACTTTGATTGAGGTTTTACTTCACCATTTTTACCTTTTTTAGCAAATAGAATCACTCACTATAGCCTATAAACTTAATGCTTAATTTTATTCGTATACTAAATATTTACTTTAATCGATGTGTAAACAAAACACAAAAAAAAAAAATCCCCCTCTCTCTTTATATATTTTAAAATAATACACTTTTTGAGGTCCATAGTAATGAGATAATGAAAAATGTAAGGATAATGTCTTCAAGTTGATTTAATGTATATTATACAGTTAAATGACGTCTATTCAAGCTTTGCACAATTAAAACATTTATTAATTTATTGACAACACTTTCGATAGAGATTCCTATTTTTTCTTCAAAAAGTGTATGACACTTGTTTTCAGATTCTCCGCGTTTCGCTTCGACTTTCAAGTAGGTGTATCTTGTTGTGAATGTGTGTACATCGTGGTTAATGTTATGTGTATTTCGTTCAATTAGGTTTTGCACAATGGCTCGCTAAATTACGTTGTCTGACAGAGAAAATGCCACAACATGAAGATGTGAATGTGGAGCCATGGAAATTGTCGAGTGGATACATATGCCCAATGTATGCAGACAACTATACTCATATATATCAACATATATCTGCCCAATGTATACAGACTGCCCAATGTCTGCCCAATGTATGCAGACGTTTAAAATGTAAGATCCAGTCACAAAAATCACACGCGTGATAGAAGCAGATAATCAGTATGTGAAGCCGTTATTCAAGACGAAGTTGCAGCTTCGTGAAGTGAGTGATTTTGTAGTTACTGTATGTGTATGTGCGTTTAGAAAACAAGAGATGAGGGACAATGCCTTTAACCCTCTATGGGAAAATGTGTGTTTCAGCATACATAATCTCCAAAAACGTTTATGCACAACACTGACAAATGCCACTCCATTTTCGAGCGTTGTGTGCTTCAGTACGCATTTAAGTTTCATAATTTCAGCAATAGACATTACATGCTGGACTTTTATTTGTAGCGCCATTTGCTCCTAGACGAATGAAAATTTGCCTAATAATGATGTCTAGTTCTGCTCCTGAGGGTTAAATTTCTCCGTCAGCAGTGTACCTACAAGGAAAGCATGGAAGTAGTAGTAACGAGATAGCACATAAACGTCCCGGCGCGACATCTCCAACGTCTTTAGGACGTTCAAAATACACTGTTGGACATCTTTTGGACGTCTTGCAGTTATCCATATGCACGCCGTGAAGTATTTCCGTTGAGGATCCCGAGAATATCCGCGGAAGAACATATTTCGGAGTTTTTAGGACAAAAATGGAATCTTTTTAGCATATTTTAAGGGCTTGGTTACGGCGGATTTAAGATGAAATTTGGATTATTAAGATAATTATTTTGATATTTATTGGATGTGTTACGGCAGTTTTAGAACGAAATTTGGATTTACTATTAGGACTTTTTTTAAGAACATTTTTGGATGCTTTAGGAAAAAAGTTCTATATCCTTTTAGGACGTTTAAAGGACTTCATATTTTCAGGACGTGTTACGGCGGTATTTAGGAAAAAGTTGGATTTATTTTTATGATGGTTTAGGGACATTGGCGTCTTTTCAGGACGTGTACCGGTGGTTTTTTTAGGACAAAAGTTGGATTTTCTTCGGGAGGTTTTAAGGACATTATTTCATGCTTTCAGGATTTGTTACGGCTCTTTCTAGGACAAAAACTTGGATTTCTTCAGGATGTTTCAGGACGTGTTACAGCAGTCATTGGAACAAAATTGAATTTTCTTTTTAGGATGTTTTAGGGATATTATTTGAATCTTTCACGGCTGGTCATGGGACGAAATAACATCGACCGTAATTATTATCTCAGACATATAAGCTTCTTCAAATCAGGTTTCTCCTGAATATATGTAAAACTGTATTTCCATCTATAACATATATAAATAGGACAATAGTAATAATTAAATATAAATATAAATCAAAATATAGAAAATCAAGCGAGTAAAGGAAAGTTATTAATAGGTGTAAATGTATGTACATCATACCACAATTACAAAATATACATTCCTGTGTAGTGAAAGTATAAATGAATAGACAATTTTACGATTAATAATAACGGGCTAGTGACGAGAGTGAAGATTGAAATTATATGACAATATATTGCATCTATGCATGCATGTACAATCTTTTTCAAGGGAACGGTTATACACGCATGCCGGACACAATATATAAGATATGCAGGACAATGTTTCTGAAACGCCAATAAACCGTTCGACGAAACCCCTAAAAACCAATGTCAAACGGCTCAAAGGCATTCTGCTCTAATAACTTTCATTTACTCGCTTGATTTTCTATATTTTGATTTATATTTATGTTTACATTATCTACTATTTCCTATTTATATAATTTTATCATATTGATTGCTGCTGCTTCATGCGCGCTCTTCATTGATAAACTTGTTTGTATTTTTATTTTACTGCTTACTATGGTTTTATTTGTTTTCATTTCTCACCAATCTATTTGCTTAATTTTCTACATCTTCATCTATACTTACATCATCCACCATTTTTCATATATATATATATATATATATATATAATGTGTGGTGTATAGTTAAGTAATTAGTACGTGAAGTCCTTTCCGCTGTGTTTCACCACTTGATTTTATGTTAATATTTATAACATGAACTTTTAAATCATTTTACTAAAGTTTGTTTGCTAAATATTTTTTTACAAACCTATAATTTGCTCTTTTTCAGTTGTCAACTTACTTCACATTTTACTCCTCCTCTCATGAGGGGGAATCATATTTACATATAAATAATTACATATAGTCTCCAATGATGATATTTTTTCATCAGAAAGCACTCTTCAGGGTTTGCACCAATGCTAGTGGAAAATGTGATACGTTAAATTCCATTTTTATTTCTCTCCCTATAATTTTAAGATATATATGTAACACAAAGAAGTTATTTTGAAATTTCTTTTAACTACGAACTTTTTCCCTGATTACAAAAACATTATTTTCCTAAATTTCGGTGTGTTTTAAATTCAAAAAACGTGGTTTGGGGATTAATCCATTCACCACCGTACTCTCCTGCTTGTCGGAAAAGCGACTAAAAGAGGACGGAGTAGTCATCGGTATAAGCGGCTTCCCCTCATCACAATGCCGATTCATTTATGGTTCTAGGCCGAAAGGATACAATGAACATCATACGGACATTCCAAACGAATATCTACGAACGTCCGAATATGTCCGGCATTGTGCTACATCTAAGGGTGTCCGAAGAATGCATATCCTAGGGACTCGGAAATGAACATCCTACGGACGTTCCAAAAAGACGTCCTACGGAATCCCGAAATGAATATCCCACGGACGTTCCAAAGCGGACGATCTACCGAACGTGGCGAAATATGTCCGTATTTGCTACCTCTATGAGAGTGCGAATTAAACATCCTACGGCGTACGGAAAATGAACATCCTACAGACTTCCAAAATGGACTTCCTGTGGACTTCCGAAATATGTCTACATTGCGCTGCGACATAAGGACCAAAAATGGACGTCCTGGGATGTTTTGTGCTACCTGGGAAGCCCTATTAGATCTCATAGTTAGTATCGATCTTCTATTATACCTTGACGAGTATGTGTCCTTTGGATAAATTTTACGCTGGGTGAGTTATGTGTAATACGTTTTTTATAAAAAACTCAGGAGAAAAAGTAATCTACAAACAGAGCATGCTGTGATTAAATTTCCTGATCTTCAGTACGTTCAGAAACAAATAAAAAATTGACAAAATTGACCTCATAATTTTGTGATGGTTTCACTAATACTCCAAACATTTCAGAGTATTAGATTCATTTGGCTCAGTTCAAACCCCAATTATAGAGTTACATTTTGCATAAACATGGATTTGTATGGGTTGTAAGGGCTTGGGCCCCCTAATAATTCAAATTAATTGCAATTTAAATTATATTGTAACGCATAAATCTATATAATAGTACTTATTCAATAAACTTTAAAACTGTACTTTATAGGCACTATGGTAGACAAAAATATAGTGAAAACTTCTTAGTTGAGAGAAGCAAAACCATTTGTGAGTTGAAATCAGTATATAATTTGCTCACCACGAGCCCGACGACTGCCAAAACTATTCGTAGCTCTTGCTACAGTTTTTTCTAGAATAGATTTAGCACCTTAAATAATTGGTATTTGCTTATACTTAAATCAAGAACTTTTCTTTACATAGTTAAACACTATCAAGCTTAGCAAGGTAGCATGCACTCTATCGTACCGTCCGTTCGCGGAAAATTGTCTATCATTCCCTTGAATTCTAACGGGATTGGTGAACGAATTCTTCACAACTACACATTTGCTATATGGCAGCGTTTGATTAAAACAAAAGAACGCAATCAATAAAAACTACGTATACGTCTGATAGTGCTGCCCTCTCCACTGTCCGCATATTTGCTTACGTAATTTCATTATTTTTCACAGGAAAAAGTAATATCGATACTTTTTAGATAAGCTTCATATTGAAAATATGAAAATGTGATTATTAACGAACTATGTAAATGGAAGTTACAAATAAAAATACAATTAACAACGTATTTATTGCGTACGATACTCAGAAAACACTTGTAAAACACCCAATTGCATTTCGACCAGTCAATCGCTGACTTTTATTAAGTATTTTCATGCATTTTCATGCACTCATCGTGTATTTTTATTTGTAAGTCTCGTATTTATTCCGAAAAATTTTTTTGCACTACGTCCTTTGCTGACCTGAATATTCATTTTTTCTGGAAAATAACTACGACATTTTTGCTTTTAGAATTGCTTTTAAGGAAATCCGTTTTGTTCCACTTTCTTGTTTTATCTGTTTTAATAAAATTAATATTGAAGAAGAAGGGAATTGAATTACATCTAAAAATATCTAATTTTGAAAAATAGTCTCATTTCGACTTATTGTCATAGTCCGATTTCATAATTTGTTCTTTTTCTTATTAAAATATACGATCTTCATTTTGTATCAGTAATTATATAACAGCTCTTCTTCATAATTTCTCTTCATAATATACCATTCTTCATAATTTCTCTTCATAATATACTATTCCTCATAATTTCTCTTCATAATATACTGTATTCATAATTTCTCTTCATATTATGTTGTATTCATAATTTCTCTTCGTATACTATTCTTCATAATTTTCTTCGCAATATGTTATTCTTCATAATTTCTCTCCATAATATACATATATATTCTTCATAATTTCTCTTCATAATATATTATATTCTTCATAATTTCTCTTCATAATGTACTATATTTTTCATAATTTCTCTTCATAATATAATATATTCTTCATAATTTATACTCTTCATAGTACAGTAAAACCTCTCCACAACAATATTATACGGACCGAGAAAAATTATCGTTGTAGACAGAGTTATTATTATAGGGAGGGTTCATTATACAGTAAAACCTCTCTACAACACTATTATACGGACTGAGAAAAATTATCGTTGTAGAGGGATTTATCGTTATATCGGATATCGCTGTAGGGAGGTTCCACTGTATACTATTATTTAACTACCTATTCTGTTTTCACCTCCTCACTTTTTTAACGCAGATACTGAAAGAAAATTTATAGGTGGAAAATGTAAAAAAATCGTGATAATTTAGGTAGATAAATAGAATCCCAAGATGCTATATAATAATATATCCCAGTCCGCCAACTGGGGGGTTAGATTAAAATGAAATGACAAAACATAATTTAAAATCTTAATTATATGAAAGTACACTATATGCCCAAAAGTATCCGGACACTTTGGATTTTTTAATTTTTTTCCAATTTCTAAAAAACTACACGGCCAATTATTCTTTAATTTTCATATATATATAGAACATACTTGAATGCACACTTTCCAATAAAGTTTCGGTGATTTATGCATTTAGGGGACTACCCACATATTGACAGAATGAAAAAATATATTGGATCACCCTGTATTATAAAAAGCTGGAAATTATTTGTAGCTTTCAGAAAATATTTAACCGGATATGGTTAATAAAACAAATATGTATATGCATGAATATAGAAACGTTTCTATCTTCTTTTTATAGAAAAACCAAATTTTGTCACATGCTTTTTCCTTATAATATCCACAATTTTCAGTAAAATTTCACGAAATTTACGAAACATTTTTCAACTCATAAAAAAATATTATACTTAAATTAGAAATTAATATATTGAATACACGATGAGATATGAGCATTTGAAGAAAATAATTTTTGCTGCATATGCGCGAAATATATATATATGACTTTCTTTCATAATTTTGCAGTCAATAGCATAGGGAAATAATAAATTAAAAAATATACCAGTGGGGTATCTTGAAAATTCAGAACGCTATCGACGATGTAGTGAGCCGTATTTCTCTAATTCTGAAAGTAGAGAGATGATAAGGGGGTTTTCCACAAATTTCCATGTTCCAAATTACCAAACACCCCTGTTCTGAAAATGAAATATTCCAGATTTATGCAAATAAGGACCAAAGGTATCTGGACACCCTCCTACGTGGTGGATTCTGTTAGTGACGTCAAATTTCTAGCTCTCAGACAAGTATAAAAGAAGTCTGACGAGTTAACAATTATAATTTCAAAGCTAGAAAAGTAAAATGGGAGGAAAGGGCGAGCTAAATGATTTTGAACGTGGTGAAGTCATTGGTTGTCACCGCTGTGGAAAATCTGTTCGTGAGATTTCTGTGATGTTACGAGTGCCCCGTTCCACCGTTAATGATGTTATCGTAAAGTGGGAACATACGGGGACTACAACGGTGCATCCACGACCTGGTCGACCACTTCGTCTAGTAGACAGGGAACGCAGAGTGATGAAAAGAGTTGTGAAAGCGAACCGCATGAAATCGGCGGAAAAAGTTCGTGCGGATTTTCAAGATGCCTCTGGATGCAACGTCAGCACAAAGACAGTTCGTCAGGAACTGCAAAGTCTTGGTTTTCATGGCCGAGCAGCTGCATATAAACCAAGCATTACTGCAATCAATGTCAAGCGTCGCTTACAATGATTCAAAGTGTGCAAAACATGGAGCCTGCAGCAGTGGTGTCAAGTGTTATGGAGCGATGAACTACGGTAAACTATTTGGCAATCGGATGGTAGAGTCTGGGTGTGGAGAATGCCGGACGAACGTTTCTTCCGTAACCGTATTTTACCGCAAGTTAAATTTGGTTGTGGAAGCATAATGGTTTGGGGCTGTTTCTCATGGTTCGGGCTTGGCCCTCTGCTTCCTATGAAGGGAATTCTGAAGATGGAAGGCTATCTCGACATTTTAGGCAGTTCCATGTTGTCTACATTGTGACAACAGTTTGGAGTAGGTTCATTCTTGTTTCAACAAGATCGTGCTCCTATCCACACAGCACAGGCTGTATAGAGCTGGTTTGCTGACATGGATGTTGAGGAATTGGACTGGCATGCTCAGAGCCCAGACCTAAATCCCATAGAACACCTATTGGATGAATTAGAATGTCGACTGCGAGCTAGGCCAAAACGCCCCACATTGGCGCAAGAGCTGATTAATATTCTTTTGCAAGAATGGCATGCAATTCCCACTGAAAAATTCCAGAAACTAGTAGATAGCCTCCCAGATAGAGTGGTAGCCGTCATTGCAGCAAAATATGGCCCCACTTCATACTAATTTTTGACTTCTTGTTGGTTTGTTGTATTTTTATGGCGCAAGAACAACAATGGTCATTCTGCACCAAGCAAGGTTTTTGACTTCTGTAAAGGAGAAGCAAAACAATCAGGTGTGCGGATACTTTTGATCCTTATTTGCATAAATCTGGAATATTTCATTTTCAGAACAGGGGTGTTTGGTAATTTGGAATATGACAATTTGTGGAAAAAACCCTTATCATCTAGCTACTTTCAGAGAATTAGAGAAATACGGCTCACTATATCATCGATAACTTTCTGAATTTTCAAGATATCCCACTGGTATTTTTTTTAAGTTGCCCTATACTATTGACTACAAAATTATGAAAGAAAGTTATTCATATCTTTCGCGCATGCGCAGTAAAAAATTATTTTCTTCAAATGCTCATATCTCATCGTGTATTCAATATATTAATTTCTAATTTAAGTATAATATTTTTCTTGTACGTTGACAAATGTTCTGTAAGTTTTGTGAAATTTGACTGAAAATTGTGGATATTATAAGCAAAAAATATGTGACAAAATTTGGGTTTTCTTAAAGAAACATTTCCATCTTCATGAATATACATGTTTGTTTTACGAAAATGCACACAGGCATTAAGCATAGCTGGTTAAATATTTTCTGAAAGTTACAAATAATTTCCAGCTTTTTATGATACAGGGTGATCAAATATATTTTTTCATTTTGTCAATATGTGGATGGTTTCCTAAATACACAAGCCACCGAACCTTTATTGTAAAGTATGTAATCGAGCATGTTCTATATATCTTCAAAGTCAAAGAATAATTGGCAGAGTAGTTTTTAGAAATTCGAAACAAAAATCTAAAGTGTCCTGATACTTTTGGGCATATAATATATACTTTATAACAAAAAAATCGACGCATCAGGAAGGAGTTGTCCGATTGTAATGCAATTTTGTATGTAAAAACATTTTTTAAACGAAAGTGCAAATGATTAAAATTTGGTGTCCAATTAATGAATAGCGGGAACTTCAGCGCATCGGAACTGCGCATTCAGCAGGTGTATATAAGGAGCGATTCTCAATATGTGGTCAAAATTTCTGTTGCATTTTGACTGCGGATATCTTATGACGACTATAACAATGAAGATTCCAAGCTATCCAACGAAAGATTCGTGCTCATTACGAGCATATGTCAGAGTTTGAAAGAGGTCGTGCTATCGGATTGAAAGAGGCTGGTTGGACGAATCGAAGAATCGCTGGACATGTGGGTCGAAGCGATGCGGCGATTGGACGGTGCTGGCAAGAGTGGGTCAACAACGGCAGATGTCAGCGTCGGGACGGCAGCGGTCGACCTAGGGCCACAACAGAACGGGAAGACAGAGCGATTATCAGAGCGATATAAGCAAGATATAGGCAAGTTAAATACATTAATTTAGATAGTTGATAAGGACAAAGCGATTTGTCGTTATCAACTATCCAACGTGTGGCCCGCACACATGTGTCCAACATGACCCTCTGCAGATGACTGAGAGAGCGGAATTTACGCTCGCGCCGACCGTTACGCCGCTTACCTCTCACGCCTTTACACCGTCAAGTCCGATTACAGTGGTGCCGGGCTCGATCAACTTGGAACTGCGCTGACTGGGGACGTATAGTCTTTAGTGACGAGTCCCGTTTCCAACTGTGTCCTGACGACAACCGCAGACGTGTCTGGAGACGTCCAGGGCAGCGTGGGGATCCTGCCCTTACTATCGCACGCCACACATGCCCACAACAGGGCGTTATGGTCTGGGGTGCCATCTCCTTTGATAGCCGGACCCCTTTGGTGGTCATTTCTGGCACACAGTATGCGTATACAGGAGAAACAAACAATCAGATGTCCGGATACTTTTGATCCTTATTTGTATAAATCTGGAATATTCCATTTTCAGAAGAGGGGTGTACTATATCAGCACAGCGGTACGTAGACGACATTCTACGACCGGTTGTGTTACCGTTCCTTTTGCGACACCCTGGACTTACGTTTCAACAAGACAATGACCGGCCGCACACGGCACGTGTTGCTATGAATTGTCTTACTCAAACATCCTTATAAGGTAGGTCTCCTGAACTCTCTCTCTCTCTCTCCCATAGAGCACATTTGGGACGCTATGGGAAGGCGATTGCAACCATCCCGGAATGTTGACGATTTAGCCCGACAGTTGGAGACAATTTGGCAAGAAATTCCGCAGGACACCATCCGGGATCTTTATCAGTCTATGCCACGCCGGGTGACAGCTTGCATCCAGGCCAGAGGTGGACCAACGCCTTATTGACTTCCTCCCTTTGTAACGGTCAAACTCTGCAATAAATCATTCAATTGTTCTGAAATTTTAATCGTTTCTTTTTCTATGTATGTTCTTCACATCCACCAATTTTTATCGCAATCGGACAACTCCTTCTTGGTGCGTCGATTTTTTTGTTATAGAGTGTACATTTTCAAGAATTTAACCGCCGATATTAGATTTGACCTCAATAAAAGCTTTCCCTTTACTTACTTCTAAGAAACGAAAAAAAGAAAAAAAAAAGGGAAGTAGCTGATTCTAAGTTTGTGTTCCAACAGGATATTTCAATTTAATTATGCCCTCGTTAACTTATAATTATCTTATTCCAAATTAAGGCATTCTGTTCAGTAATGTTCTTACTAATGAAAATTAAATTTAGAAGTAGATAACTTGGTGATTAGAAATGATTTTCCTCAGAGGATTGTTCCGAACGGAATAATTTGTCTCTCAGATAAGAAATAATCGTTTTAAAGTTAAATAATCAGAGGATTTGCAATTTTTTAGGAAGAACTGATGATTGCTTCCGATGAAAATTTGGAAATTTTAAAATAGGCAAATGTCACCCAGATTGGTTTCTACGAATATAATAGCCATAAAAATGAACTCCCAATCATTTAAATGTGACAAAAACAGGGGTTCTTGCATATTTTCTAAGACGCTATTTCAAACCTATACCAAACCTATACCAAACCTATACCTACCTATACCAAACCTATACCTAAACCTACAAAACCTATACAATATTGTCCAATTATAAATATTATAATGCTAATGAATGCACAGGGATTAGAAGGTTCTATTTATAAGTGTTAGAGTTACGAGTATTTTGAAGGGGCAAAAGTATTTTTATTTTGCGCGCGTAAAATTAAACAATGCTTTTGTAAAATATACTAATTTTAGCATTGGAAACACTTCTCTCTGGAGCGGGTATATTTGAAAATAACATTTAAGTAACACATCAAAACGAAATTGTGAGATATGGGTGACAAAGTTTTCCCAATTTTATAGTGCCGATATTTCCATGTTTTCTTTAAAAAATTAAAAATCTTCAACACTGACTATCACTTGAAAGACAACTCTCACGGATGCTGCTTTCCCTACTCATATCTTTTGTTAATGTGCAAGTTAAAATTTTTGATTAATACATGAGTATTTAGATTTTTGTCCAAATCACATGACTATTTAGATTTTTGACTAAATACATGATTATTTAAATTTTTAACTAAATACGTAAGTATTAGATTTTTGACGAAGTATATGAGTATTTAGATTTTTGACTAAATACATGAATATTTAGATTTTTGACTAAATACGTGAGTATTAAAATTTTTGACTAAATACATGAGTATTGCATTTTGATGGGTAAGACACAAATGGAAGAGCACGGCATATTTAAAAGTCATATTAACCACCATAAATAAATAATAAAAATTTAAAACTAATTAAGTAAAAATAGCAATCCACAGATGTTATTAAAATCATCATTATGCTAAATTTTAGATACATTTGCTTTTGACCAGTTCTTGTCTCTCCGAATTTTCTGTGTTGGTTTGGTATGTGAATATTTAAATAGAACGCTCGAAAGCCGTTATTACAAAATAGCATTTGTTTATTCGACAATAATTAATAAAGAACACATATTTACTTCCAAAACCAGGCCATTTTGCATATCGTTATTAGTATTTAAAATCCAACATAATAGAATTAAACTGAACGTCAACAAATTTAATATGTAAATAATTTACAAGCACATATATTTACAGGCAATTTACGCATTACTAAAATCTTGCAGCTTTAAGAAAATATATTTTTTAGTATTTGAAATAATAATAAGATAAATTAGACCTGGCATTTTAGGATGCTAATTTCCTAGAATAGCTTTTAACGTAATGAAGTTTAAAATTTTGTTTGCGATCTTCATGCATATTACAGTGCGATGATTTTTAACTCTATTATCAATATGGATAAAAAAAAGCTCTTTTCACACATTTTAAAATAGTTTTTATATATCTTAAATAATTTAATAAGTTAGTAATTCGTAGACTATATTGTAAACAAGTATTAATTTTATTTAGTTTCATAAAACTTGTAGATGTTTTCTTTAATGTTCGTGAGTTCTTTACAGGTATAAATAATAAAATGGTTATATTTTCTCTCACACAAAATCAATTTACCTATTTTTCGTATATTACATTGAATATAATATATGTATATATGTATGTATACACATATATATATATTTATATGTGTGTGTGTATATATGTGTGTGTGTGTATATATGTGTGTGTGTGTATATATATATATATATATATATATTAAGTATGTAGTATGTATGTATGTATATGTATATGTAGTATGTCTGTATGTATGTATGTATGATGTATTCTATGTTATGTGTGGTGTGTATGTATGTATGTATGTATGTATGTATGTACGTTGTATATAAAAGATTTAAAGAGAAGGACACGACGGATAGTGTGTTTTAACCTACAGATTGAATTAATTGCGTTGGCACTTGTCTATAATGAACGCAAAATTATTTACTTTTTATTTTTCTTCTTACACATACACACTTCGCAAATTGATTAAACTATATTAAATTAATTAAAGTAAATAAACGCATATACTGTTTTCCTTTAATTTCTTTTTGTTTCCATTCCGAAAAGAGCCCATTGCGTTTAATTGACGTCAGATGATTTTTAATTAAAACAAGCATGATAGAAATGGTTATGTATATTTTCCTGTGAGCCTAGCTGTGTTGTCATGGTGATGTTTTCGACTTGCAATGGTGAAAAAGAAAACCTCATCTACTGACTGCTCATAATTGTCCCGGAGTTGGGACCCTATACGTTAAACGGTAAGAATTTTCGGGAACTTGTAGGGCCACTGTCCAACGGTGGCATACGAATAACGCAGTGAGATTAACCTTATCTCAATGGTATTCTATAACGCTTATTAGTTTCCTGCCCACCAAAATCCAAGGCTTGTTTCCATTAGAAGGAGAAGTTCAAATTCCCTAGAAAAATGCAAATCCCGGCGCAGTTTGACCTTTGCTGTTCTCATAGTTGTACGCAGAAAGTTCATAAGGGGGTTATAGGCTTAATGGGAAGGGTTACAGAGCTACAACTCATATATTCCTATGTTAAATATACAAAATTTCATCGCAGTAGGGGGGTGGTGGTTACAAACCCGTCAATAATCCCTGCGTACACCAGTGGCTATTCTTATGCAGTAAAACCAAAAATAATATATTTTTCTATATATTAGCAGTCCTTTTTTCCATTTATTCTTTCATAAAAGATACATCATACTGCTCTTCTAAATTTTTGGGATATTTCTGAAGATAAAATAATCAAAAGCATTTTTACTGAACCCATAATACATTCTGAATTATTTCAAGTTCAATTCGAAACGTAAGCCGAAAGAGTGTTCGGAAAAACAAGTTAAATGCTTAAATAAATTCAGAATAAATAACACAATTTCTTTCTTTACCTCCTTTTAAATCTAAATAATATTTGTATTCTTGGTGCTATAGCTTTTTATTTGTTTTTAAAACGAGTAAATTTATACAGAATTTAAGAAATTGTTCATTGAAAATTAACCATATGAAATTCAAAAAGGCTTTGAACTCAACGAATTCGGACTCTGATGGTCAACATATATAATGTGGGTCTTATGGGAAGTATCGTTTATAAAAACATAAGATCATAGAACGAATAAATTCTTTTGATATTTAGGGAAATATTTTTGCCACAATATTGATCAAATGAAAGAAATTTAAAGCAGACTTGTCCAGAAAAAAAAACAGATGTAATGAAATGAAACAAGTTTTGTGAAAGCAAAATGGTCCGTGTCTTTTCGAATTAATTCTAAAATGCTATGAATATGTCTCCGAAAAAGAAAAGCCTCCGGGGCGAGATTTTTGTGAGTTTTTCGTGGGGGAATTTATTATACAATAATTTTTGCCACCCACGTTTAAGTAGCTCAAACTAGAGCTTTTTTATTTCGCGGGCGCCCCGGAGGCTTTTCTGTGTTGACCATTATTTGGCAATTGTGTTATCCCTGTGAAGGGTAATAATATCTTACATCCTCATATACGGAGAAAAATGCATTTGTTCTTATCTACATTCGTCTAGTAGGTCAAGACACTCCGGGCTAAACGGAGGGACCCTGGTTCGAATCCAGGATGGGGAAAGCGTCTCTTTTTCTCCAAAATTACATAAGCTCTAGTTTGAGCTAATTAATACGTGGGTGGCAAAAATTATTGTATAATAAATTCCCCCACGAAAACTCACAAAAATCTCGCCCCGGAGGCTTTCTTGTGTTGACCATTATTTGGCAATTGTGTTATCCCTGTGAAGGGTAATAATATCTTACAGAAGAAAAATCTGTAAAATCCTCGTCTTCAACAAACCTCCCCCATCTAATATTCCATTAAACCTCCAAGTCGCTCTAAAGAATTTACAAGCTCAAAAAGACATTGTAATCGTTCCAGTTGACAATGGTAATCTTTCTGTTATTTTCAACAAAAACGACAACATCGACAAAGCCTTGTGCCTTCTGAACGATATCAACACTTATAAGAAATTAAAGAAGGATCCCACTGTGATACTTTAAAGAACTTTGAACAAAACACAGACAGACCTGGAAAAGAAAAATATTCTGGCTTCCTCTACAGCTAAAACCTGAGGTACTCTACTAGACAACTTTATTCATTTTTTGGACACCCGAAGACATATAAAATCAACATACCACATTGACCAATTATTGATTGCACCCGTTCTCCGGTTTTCAAACTCGCCAAATTCATATCCAATCTTCTCAACCCTCATGTCGTGATATCTGCACACGGCCTGGTTAAAGAACCTCAATCCACTTATGTGCCATCCGTCTAAATCTTAGCTTCTTTTGATGTGGCCTCTCTCTTCACTTCAATCCCAACTGACCTCGCCTGTGAAGTTACCCAATCAACACTTGATTCCAACCCTGCTCTCATTGATTCAACATTAACCACCGATAGTATCATCCAATTAATGAAGTTTTGTCTCAATGGTACTTCTTTCGAATTCAATAACACAAGTTACCAACAAATTCATGGAACTGCTATGGGCTCCCCTACATCAACAACTGTCGTTGAACTCCTCATGCAACATATCGAAAACCAGATCCTTGAAAAGTCTGTCAACTCTATAATCCTATGGAAATGCTATATGGATGACATTTCGATTCTTGTCCAAAAAACAAAATATATCACATCCTTAACGTTGCCAATTCTATCAATAGATTCATCCAATTCACCTACGAAGAAGAAGAAAAAGATCCATCTTTTCCATTGCTTGATATCTTTTTCCACAGACAGAACGGTTAGCTCATCACTTCAGCCTCCAGAAAAGAAACTACTTCCGAAGAATTATTACATTTTCAATCTCATCATGCTCTCTCCCATAAAAAATCCGTGGTACGCAGCTTAACAAACCGTGCTCACAGATATTGCCGCGCTCAAGACAAGCTTAGTACAGAACTTAAACTTATCCGCACCCAACTTCTTCAAATTGGGTACCCCTACAAAATTCATAAAAACTCACAGCTTCCAACCTTCCTCCAATCTATGTTCCCTTCACACAAGTAGGAAAGAAAGAAAGGAAACTATGACACTTCCTTATTACCGAGTCATTTCTGAGCGCATCACCAAGATTCTCAGCAACCAAAATTTTGCAGTTTTCCATAAACCAATTACTAAGATCGCAAACATCTTCCCCCATCTAAAACTCCAACTCCAGCAGATCAAACCACCAGTGTTATTTATTCAATACCTTGTAGCAACTGTGTCAACAAATATTATGGTAAAACTAAAATAACCCTCAAAACTAGACTCTAAGAGTATGAAAACAAATTTAGGACTCAAGATTTTAGTTCACTTCTTGTCAGACACTGCGCTGAACAGAACCATATCCTATCCTGGCATAATGCGAAAATCTTGCACAAAAATATTCATAACTACAGTGGACTAATATTCCTTGAAAGTTGGCAATCTATCAACAATAGCCATCGTAACGCGTTAAATGAATTCCACAATCTACCCGCAGAATATGTAACGCTTAAACAATATTCCAACATTTCGACAATCTTCGCACTGAAGGTGAAACTGCGATAGCTTCGAAACGTTTGCCTTCAACTTGTTCTATGTAGTTTTAATGGCTGCTTCTCAAAATGCTAATGTATTTGTTTCTAACACCAGTCGTAATTTATTTAATTTATTTCGCATTAAAATGCATATTGTTGTCAATTGCTAAAATTGCAATTATGACATTTGCGTTTCCAGTGCGTTGTCTCAATGGAGCTCATAAAGCGAAGAGCTCACTACTCATTCAAATCCCGATGAGCATAGTTTGTATTTTTAACCTCTCACTACATGTTCACAATATGGTAAGGTTCTTTTTTTATGGACGACTATAATGTTTTTTAAATAGATATGTACAAATCTAATTAAAAAATTCAGCCAACACCAATTACAAAAAGAAAGTTACCATATTGTGAACATGCAGCGAGAGGTGAAAATGCAAACTACCGTCATCGGCTTTTTGAGTGAGTAGTGAGCTCTTCGTTTGACGAGCTCAATAGGCTGTTGCCATTGACCCAACGCACTGGCAACATAACTTCATAATTACAGATTTAGCAATTGACAACAATATTTATTTTCTTTTTATGTTTTAAAACTGATGCAGATAATTTAATTTTTGATATTCGGCAACAAGCTATAAAAACTTTTTCAGAATTCTGGAAAAGGGTTAGTCATAGTTTAGACATTGAGGTGGATGCATGCTACAAGAGAGTTATAATATGTAATTCATAATTTTCAACCTCCTAAGTTTTAAAGAAATACAGTTTTTGAATACCTCGTCGTATACTCGAAATTAGCTGTATCATCTACTACTTACTATACATATAAAATGTTAATTTAATTTATATAACAATAGTTTATGTCATATTATTCAGTATAATAGTTTCTCTAGATTGGTGGCTCGGACATGATATGAATACGCAACTTTCTGAGCATAAGAAAGAGACTTCGAAGCCAAAAAAAAAAAAAAAGAGAGGATGGATGGATGATCTCGGGAATCGAACTGGACTAAGCAAAAATGGAATCATCCAGGCGAGCAGAGATAAGGGACTGTAGTCTATATTGTCCACTACCTTCGCTACGGAAAAAGCATTCGAAAAAGATATAGAAAATCGGCGAAGACATCCTTCAGATGATATATAAATTTCCTGTATTACATTAGAAAGGTCAATTTGTTTGTTTAAGTGGTCTATTCTTAAACGATGGCAGGAGATTTATTTGAAGATGCAAAAGTTTACTGATTTTTGTTTTTTCAAAGCTGAAATATATTGAAGTTCTTTAACGATTCCACATAAAAATATTAAATATATTAAGTTAATAATTGTTGTTTTTCTGGTTTATGACTATTGCCGGGTTCTGACTGTTTGGTTAATTACGTAGTTTTCACCTATCATTTGATATATTCATTTTTGGGTTATACGAGTATTTTATAAATTATTTTAATTTTTGGATTATTTCCGAGTATTTAATTAATTTTTGGATTATTTCCGAGTATTTAATTAATTTTTTGATTATTTTCGAGTATTTCATTAATTCTTGGATTATTCTCGAGTATTTCATTAATTTTTGGACTATTTCCGAGTATTTAATTAATTTTTGGATTATTTCCGAGTATTTAATTAATTTTTGGGTTACACGTATTATATATTTTCGTTAAATTGTCAATTGCACTCTTTGTTGTTGCCTAGAGATGGATGGGAGCTTTGTCAGGCTATTATTTAGCCTTTATTCCCATTCTCCATTGTCGTGACATGTTAGTTTTGTTTATTTATTTATTTCTGGATTTATATTTTATCTTATTACGCCTGTTTATTTGTTTCTTGATGTAAATGAACTGTTCCAGATTCGCCAAATGACAATTTCAAATTATATTTTCGATTAATTCCACCCATATCTACTCCTCTTTTCCAAACCCATTTCAATCCTTTCACGTAGGGATAAAACGAACGTCGTTTGGTGCCCAGTTTTGACATGAGAATCTAGGTCTAGACTAATTGTTCTTCATGCTTACTCTATAATTTATGGTATTACCTTTAGTAATCGCACATATATATGCATCGGACATATGCCCTTTTTTTCTGAAGCATATTTTTTTTCTAATGTGTATTGCTTATGTCACACCACAATAAAATTGAATTGAATAGAAAGTTTGAAATCTGTTCAGTTTAAATATACTGATACTTTTATCGTTTACTTTAAGGAATAAATAATGTCAAAATCTTCGTTTAAACCGTTTCAATTGTGCAGAATAATAAGCGAAGCTATTTTTTGGCATTTTACGTAATTTAATAAATTCTATTATTTTATTAACACTTTATGCAGAATGACAAATAGTTTATAATACATTATATTTTGATTCTAACATACAAAGTAAACGCAACAATGTAATAAAGGAACGAAGCAAACAAAAACATGGTTGATTATATATACAGCGAAACAGACAAAAAAAAGGTCGATTAGAACGAAATAGACAAGCAAATAGTTGATTAGAACGAAATAGACAAATAAACAGTTGATTAGAAGAAATTTTTAAATTTAAAACAAACAAATAGCTTCGATACAAATAGAATAATTAGTGAGAACGAATCAAACAAATAAATAGTTGACTAGAACCAAACAGACAAATAAATAGTTGATTAGAACCAAACAGATAAATAAATAGTTGATTAGAACGAAACAAACAGTTGAGCAGAACGAAAGAAATAAAGGGGGGTATAACTCCTTTGGTTTGGAGAATTAATTTATGACTCCCCGGATGGCAACGGTGATAGGCATCATTAACCGACTGTTTCTTTCGTTCTGAAGAAAGTAGCGCATGGCTGCTGGAAGTTAACGGCGTTAGTAAAGTTGAACCGAGACAATATTGCATTTTATTCCTTATTAGCTACTGCACAGCTTAGCATGAAATCATCTCATATTTTCAATTAGTATAAATACATTGCGTTCATGACGCAAGTACAATTTATATTGACCAATGAGTGGCGTTTGGAGCGTGGAGATGCGTTATCGCATCAGATAAAAATTGTAAAACCCTTACCCATCGCCTAATTTCACTTGGATTGAGATTTGGCCAGTCATTACTGAATGACTGACCGGCAATTTTATTTTAACGCTGCAGTACTTAAAGATTTTACGGTATATTAGGTTGCTTACAGACATGCAACAGAACGTCGTCGCGTAACGTCCCGTGTTACGCAATGATATTACGGGCGAATATCGCTGAGTATTATCAGTGCGTAACATCACTGCGTCCCATCGGTTCATGCCGATATCCAGTTTACACTGACAAAACGCTGTTGTTCGTAAACCGGCCCAAATACAGGAACATGGGTTACAACATAGCACCGTGACATTCCTTTGATGCGCCGGGGTAAAAACCGACAACTGGTGGGAAGTGGGAATGTTACGATGTTCTGTTACGGAGTGCGGTCCAGACTTGATACGCGACGGTGTTACGATACGGTGTTCTGTTGCATGTGTGGACGCGGCTTTAGGATACATTGTTATCTCGACATACGTTAATAATATGTCGAAAGGTAATTGCTAATGCAGTAAAATCCGTCATTAGCGGATATTTACCGGACAGAAAATAATTGCCTATAAAAGAGGGGTTATTCTGAAGTAGCTGAAATATTGCATTTCAATCATTTAAATATTTCATTTCGAAAGTTATACAGTGTTGAGTACATAAGACAATTTTAAAATAACAAACCAAACATTTATT
>QLNU02014802.1:143190007-143207914 GCA_006491805.2 Dysdera silvatica
TAATAGATATTATTATAGATATTAGATATTTATTAGATATTGGCTTAATTGACTCATTGTATTCGCGATGTTGGGACTAGTAGAGGTTGCCAAATACATTAGTCCTCCGACGAGTTTACGATACGGACGGGAGCGGCGCTTCTTCACATTTATCGGTTCTTCGAAAACGAACACCGATATCCATAGGACTAGCTAAGGGTTTGGCTTCTTCCATGTCGAAGTGTTTCAATAACTCTCGGATGTAGCTCTGTTAGTACATGGCTACCATTCTATTTTCTTGGAAAAATTTATCCCTAAACAATATTTTGACGAACCAGCACACTTAACATCTAACTTCTTACTGAGGTGGTTTTAAAACCTTTTTACATTGTTTGAATCTTGGGACCTAAATAAAATGTCGTCAACATACATTAATACGACAGTTAATAGATCTTCATCCCTAACGTAGTACATGCATGGGTCAACTTTGGCCGGTCTTGCTCCAAAGTCTTTTAGAATTTCATCCAGTTTTGTATTCCAACATTGACCAGCCTGTTTAAGTTCATAAGGCGATTTTTTCAACGTGAGAACTTTATTTCCTTTTAGGGACTCTGCTATTTTTAATGCTATAATATGGATGTCGCTGCCGGGATTTATTTATCTTATCGATAATTTCTCCAAAATAATCAGGACATTTCATAAATTTCTCTTCATCTGGTGTTCCATTTAGGTAGACAGTCTTAATGTCAAATTGGTGAATTTTAATTCCAAATTTTGCTTCTAATGCCATAATAAGACGATCGGAACCTTGCCTCTCCAGTGATGAAAATGTTTCACCAAAATCTATACCTGGTCTCTGGTTAAAGCCTTTTGCCACTAATCTAGCCTTCCTGTGCAAAAGTGATCCGCTAGGATTTATTGGTTAAAAAAAAAACAGCTTCCAATACACTTCCTGGAACTAGGCCTATCAACGAGTTCGAATGTATTATTTTTCAAAACACTTTTTACCTCGTTAATCAGTGCCATATACCATTAGAACGCATCCGTTCCTTTTAATGCTTTTCGGATGGGGATTTCCGTGCTAAAGCACAAGATGTCATCATTATGTGACGTATGACCTGTTGTTGGGCATCGTTCCACCTCCCTATTATGCAACGAAAGTGTATTCTTTTTCTACGGTGTCGGAGCCAAATCACCCAGACTATCGATCTTCAAAATCAGCATTATCGCCAGTATTGTTAATCGTGAAAGTTTCGACTTCGGATTCACAAGACGTAAGATCACCTTTGATAAACGGTTTCGTTACAGCTCTGTTCCATAAAAGTAGCACAACTTTATTAAAAGATGCCGTTTCTTCTTCTAAAAATTGAACTTTACGAGAATATAAAAAGTTACCTTCCTCGAGGAAATAAACTCTGAATGCTTTTCTATTACCAGAATATCCCACGAAAATTACTTTTTTAGAACGTTCGTAAAATTTATTTTGTGGTCCATTATTTAAATAATAGGCAGTACATTTAAATAGTTTTAGAAAGGAGATATTCGAAATAACGTTATACCACAGTTCGTACGGCGTTTTTCCATTAAGAGCTTCAGTTGGACACCTGTTTCGTACAAAATTAGCAGTGTTTATGGCTTCAGTCCATAACTTCAGGGGTAACTTTGATTGAGATAGCAAACACCTACCTATCTCTGTCAAAGAACGAAGCTTTCTCTCTGCTATACCGTTCTGCTCAGGGCAGTATGGGGTGGTAACATTTCTCCCTATTCCATTTGCCTTTAGAAAATCAACAAATTCCCTGTTGATAAATTCACCCCTGTTATCACTAATGGCAACTTGGATTTTGGTGGATTTCTGGTTTTTCCCACAAAGCTTTTACCTCCTTAGAAGCATTTAAGGCTTCACTTTCATTCTTTAAAATCTTTACCGCATAAAATCGTGAGAAGTCATCAATAAAAATTATCAAATAAATTAACCCACCAAATGATGGCGCTCTCATAGGCCCACATAAATCAGTGTGAATTAATTCCAGTAATCCGGAAGAACGTTCCGATTTCTTTGGAAAAGGTGCGCGCGTTAATTTACTAATAGCACATACTTTACAGTTGAACTCACCTGGATACTTTTCCACATTTGGTCCCCTTGTGTTTCCCTTGCTCGCTGAATCCATTAAATCTTTCATGTTGAAACGACCCATTCTAAAATGCCATTTCTTCAGATCAGCCCTTTTATCCTTAGAACTGTCCAGGGACTCACTCGCATGATTTGAGCTATTATTAATGGGTTTAGTATTGCGAAGATAATACAAGTTATCTTTTCTTTTGGCAACTACTTCGACCTTGGTCTTTGTATTCTTTATTTCCGCGATGTTTCGTTTAAACATGACAGTAAACCCTCTGTCACATATTTTTGCAACAGATAGCAAATTAGTTCGCAGTCCGGCACAAGCAACGCGTCATGAACGTCAACGCTTTGGGGTTTTTTGTCATTTACTTTTGTGTCCACAGTAGCTTTCACGGAACGGTTCACTGCTGTTGTTGCATTGCTAGCTAAGTTCACAGTTTTAACCTCAGTGTTGTGGATGGTCGCGGATTCATTATTACACAGATGACGGGTACATATGCTATCAAGGCACCGTGAGTCTTTAATCTCCTTTTCAGCTGTAGGGAAAGCTTCATCTTTTGAAGGCAACTTACTGCTTAGGAATCCAACACTTTCTTCTTTACGTCGATCGTTTACACGTTTTCGGTTATCAAGCTGAGCAGCTCGATATCCATGCCTTTTTCATTTAAAACATTGAATCCCTGAATTTTCATAATTTCCCGGGTAACCATTTGATTTTCCAGTTTCATTATTCCACAAGGGCTTACGTCGAACATGGCTGGCAGTGAACGCTCCGTGATCACGTGAACTGTTATGGCATCCTCGGTTAGGGAAGTGCGCATTGCTTTCCTCCACAATTTTTATTCGAAACACATCCGGCTTTGGGAGTTCATCGTTCGACTCGATGGCACAGCGAAAGTTCTCAAAATGTGATGGCAGGCTGTACAATAGCATTACAGTCAGTAAATCTTCATCGATCTTTATTTCCACTTCCAACAGTTTATCAACAACGTCGAAAAATTTGCGTAGTTGTTGGCGTACGTCACATTCTTTATTGTCCGCCATCATGTGTTGAATTAGCGATTTCAGCAAAGAAGCTTTCCTGGCAGGGCCTTTCGACTCATAAATCTCTCCCAGCTTTTCCCACACGTCACTCGAGGTTTCAATTCGGAGGGTGACATGCATAGGGTGATCACTGATTTTGCTTTTTCATTCATATTGATCCATTTTTCGAACGCCTGGATAGACTTTTCATCCTCTTGTAAAACTTCAGGCTTTACTTCACTTTCCGATACAAATTTCCATAAGCTATTCTTAATTTACAAGGCCTTCATCTGGATTCACCAGGTCTCGTAGTTAGCTCGACTCTGCATTTCTATTCGTGTAGTTCCATACGTCGCCACTTTTTGATCACAATTTTCTATCTTATTAGATTCGAATTGCGCAGTACTAGCTGGCTGTAGTCCATAACCTGTAGAATTAAGTTATAGCAAGTACACATGGGATTAGAAAGCTTTAATGAGAACGAACAAAGCAAGCTAAAAATTAAAAGGAATCGAAAGCCAAAAGAATACATATATCACGAGAACTCGCACAGAATTACATTGAAAGAAGATATCCTTCAGCGCCTGCGCAGTCGAACATAGGTGGCGCATGTAAGACGGATTGTTCCATTATAACAAAGGGTGATATCGAGACAGTGTAACACAGATATATTTAATAATCCAACATTACCAATAACTAGTTAACCTTGATTCAATGACAATTTCGTGCAGAATAAACCTGTTTATAATTCTAGGTGTCGCATACGCTCTCCAGTCAAATGTTTTAGAATATTTGGGTTATGCATAGTTAAGGAAAATGTAGAATTATGAATATGTATTCAAAAAAGAATAATGAAATTACATTTAAAGTACACAAAATAAGCTTAATAATAAAATTATTTAATTACGATTCCTCGTTTATTAAACATGATGACTACTATCGTAAAATACTTACTTTGAGAGATACAAAATTGATACAAAATTATTGAAGGAAATTCGTAGAATATAAAAATATTCAAAACAACAGAGCAAAAACAAAATCGGTGAAAGCAATTTAATGCTTCAAATAAAATACGAAATATGTACTCGAAAGTTTAGAAGTAAAAAATACTAGTTTTACATATTTAAGTATGTCTTTGAAATTTGATAATAAAACTGTAACCCTAAAGCATCTTTTGAAAAATTTAAAAAACCTACATCTTAAGAGAAGAATACGTGTACTATTTTATTATAAAGCCGCATCGAAGACTAATACCAGAGGGAAAATTTTAGAAAGAAACCATTATAAAATAATTTTTTCAAAATACACAGAACGATTGAAGTTTTAAGTCTTACTTTAAATGAAAATTCAAATCTTCCATATTTATTTAAAATTTGAAACAAAAAATACGTGCGCACTTCATTTTCGATTCATGTAAAGTAGAACAAATGTCGAAGAACAAAATTCTGAGTGAACGATAATGAAGTGGGATTAATGCTTAAGAACATTTTGAAAGTACAATTAAATATTAAAATGTTTTATATATATATTTAAATGGTATTCTTTGTGATTTTTCAATTATGAATCGTGGCATTGGGTAATAGAAATTCAAACTGGAACTTTGGATCAATCTTTTCTAAAGTATATGCGTACATTCCTTGCTTTACTGTGTTTCCCACATACTGCGTATTTTTACAAACTGAAGGAATGTGTCCCTACATATTCCAGGTCCATCGGTTTTATTTTGCTAACAATTTGTTCTCATTTTATCTATGTTGTAGTTTATTAAATAATAATTAATTAACTAATGAATTAATTACTTTATTGAACACTTAATAGACCAGCCGTCCTCAAACTTTTAACCCACTAAACCCTTTTCTCACCACATGCCTAACCACGTAGCTCTTTCCTTACCACACGCACAACCACAGAGCCCTTTCTTTACCACATACTCAACCACGGAGCCCTTTACCACATGCCTTGCCACAGAACCCTTTCCTTACAACATGCCCAGCTACAGAGCCCTTTTCTCACTACATGCCTAAGCACGGAATCTTTTCCTTATCACATGCACAACCACGGAGTCCTTTCATTACAACATTTACAACTACGGAACCCTTTCTTTATAACATGCACGAACACGGAACCCTTTCCTTACCACATGATTAGCTATGGGACCTTTTCTTTATCACATGCCAAACCACAGAACCCGCTATAAAAATTTAAGGGGAACGTAAAGAGGTTCATCACTAAGGTAACTACATGATTGGTGTGTGTGCACTCTCTCTCTTTATAGTAGAGAGTGGATCGGAAACAGTTCCTCTGTATGTGAATCTAAATAAGAAATTCATTTTATAGGGGCTGAAAAAATATTTGGACTTCGTATATTTTATACAACGTGAATCACATCATAATATTTATATCGTATAGAATAATTTTTCTTTTAAGTTTATACGTTGAAACTGTAGGACTCATGAGTGGCAAATATCAATGAACAGGGCTCAATTTTACTTAATCGCTCTACTTACACAATCGTACATACAATCGCTTTTACTTACATCGCTCATTCGGAGATTCATGTAAAGACGTTCATTTTGTTTGCGCTTTATTTCTCAAGGACAAATTCGTTCTTTTCGCGTCAAAACCTGCCACTTTCGACGGGATTCGACGTTCCATCTGTTAGGGCAGTTGTTCCAAACCTGTGGGGCGTTAAGAAGATGGCACTTAGACAACGTAGTCTTAGAATACTTTAGCGAAATCAAACCACAATGCATGTAATAATTTAGTTTGCAAGATAAATCTAGATGGCAACAGTGTTTTCTCCAATGGAGGTCTTTGACTTGTACCGTATCTCTCTCTGTTCAAGCAGGAAAAAAAAGCTAGCGATTGATTTTGTATCGAATGTCCTTATAGACAGAATAAAATTAAATTTTGTTTGCTTCGTACATTTTCTCTTTCTGATAATCACGTGTTTGAAAATAGCTAAGATTTTTCCCAGGTCATTTTATTAAAGAAATATGTAATTTAAAATTTGGGGGAAGTAAAAAATTGTAATCACTTTCTCATACAAATAGTGTCCACGGACATTTGTTCAATGCAGCCTTCGCTACATATCTGGTGACCCGTTAAGGACGTTAATAGGCAGTCTATGTACGTTTATATGACGCGACTATTCCAAATGTGTGATTCTTGCAGGCTAATGATAACCTACGGACGATGCCATTTATGTGGGAACGTGAATACGATTCTTTGTGTTTCCCATGTATTTTAAATGAGGTATATTTTTCATGAAATACGCTGGAAAAAATTTACCCACTCAGCCATGTGAAAACACAATCATGTTAATAAACATTATAGTCTTCCTTATAATGAATTATTGAAAAATTGAGTCGTTAAATCTAACTATCTAGCTACTTGTTTACACATATAAGGTAGTTGATTTAAGTTTTTTACTGAATAAATATTGATGGGAAGCTTTACCATACAGCAGAATAAAAAATCAATTGTTAATGATTAGTTTACCACTTCTAAAGTCCATTCAACTTGAGTTCAGTTTCTTACATATTACCTTTATCTTTCATTCTAATCATTATTTTGATGGATTTCTGGCAGAAGATATGACCCATCCATCAATGCTCAATAAATACGTTTTCCCATGAATCATAGAAGCACCGCATTCTGGCTCTGTTGTGGCGCAGTGTGGTAACGCGTTCGCATAGTGCGCCTTTAACTTGGGTTCGACTCCCAACGGTGCAAAGAACGCTTATTCAGAGATCTCATGAAGATCACACTGCTCACTGGGTTTGGTTCCCTAGGCCTTAAGAGGTTTGGATTCCTCGGAAAATCATAGGTCCAGATGTTCAAATTCCTCGGAAAACAGTAGGTCCCGGCGCAGCATGACCACTGTAGTCTTTGAGCCGTAAAACCACAAAACAAACAAACAAACAAAAAACAACACATCCTACCTTTATCTCCGCAGAAGACGAATCCAAGCTTACCAAAAGGTTAAAACGTATTAAAACTTAATTGAATTGTGCATTAATCTATTGTTTTCCATGTACAAATAAAAAGTATTTTTTTAGTTTCTAAACCGAAATGCAAATTATCCAAAATTGCATATCCCAATGCAGTTTATCAACAACGTTAAATTTGGTCATATCAAGTTATTCCTGTTCCCCATTTCTATAAAGTAAAAAAACAAGCAACGGAAATATACGTTACCGAGTTTGTTTTCCTGCGGGACATTTCAATTTAATTATGTTCTCATTTGCTTATAATTATGAAAGGCAACATGCAAGTGCTCTCTTAAGAAATGCTTTGTTTATGGTAATGAAATTAAATTTACAGCGCATAGCTTGGTAATGGGGAAGTGTTTTTCTCAGAGGATTATTTCAAACTGAATAATTTGCTTCACAGCTGAAGTACAATTGTTTCAAAATTAAATAATCACAGACGGTTTCCAACGTTTTAAACGTAATTTTCGAATAGTTGTACTGAAAACTTGGAAATTTTAAAGCGTTCGCAAATCGCGGATTCCTTGGACTGTAATAGTATGCAGGTTACCGTGAATTCTTTGAATTAATAACTAATTATATAACTATGTCTTTTGACATTATCTGAAAAATAATCATGCGTTGTATTATATATCTGAAAAATAAATACGTGCTCATTCTAATAACAGTAATCCTCTACTTCAAAGAAACACTCATATGCAGATAACGAGACTTGCTTTGCTGGTGCTCTCTTCCTCCCGCCTTTGCTCTGGTCTGATAGTAGTAACTCTTATAAAAATATATTATATTTCGAAAATTATGTAGAATAAAATGCAAATTGAACATAAATAATTTAAGTTTACTATGTACGAGTATAATGCGTTTCAGGTCGCTGTTACTTTTAATATAAAAAGTATTCAATAGTGGGAAATAATTGCAACTAAAAAGAGATCCGGTAACCCCCAGGTTGGGAACTACCGTTCTATGTATTATCACTTCCACAAAATTAAAATTTCTACATATACATATCTTCATACATACAGGGGCGGACTGGGTCCCCATTGCCCCCTGGGCCGGTGCGCCCTCATGGGCTAATAGGACTCGCGCCCCCTAATAATCCAAGGTATGCGCCCTTTGAGAAGACCCAACCCGTCCCTGGATACGTATTATATTAATCTTGAGCGTAGTATTTATACGTGGTGTCTATAGTAATATATTACCTATAGGGGTAATATACTTATATACTATTTTATACGTAGTATACGTAACTTGTAGACGTATATAATGAATAATTGTTCTTTTTAAAAAGATCCATAATTTAAAGAATAGCCCAGCTTTATTTTAATACATAAAATAAAAATAAATCAGCATAAAAGTTGCTCCTTCTAAGTGTGGCAATATTCATTCATTCGTTCGTTCGACCTTCCTTCCTTCCTTCCTTCCTTCCATCCATCCATCCATCCCTCCCTCCCTCTCTCTCTCTCTCCATTCATTCATTCATTCACTCACTCATGTGCTGATCTTTAATGATATCAAAATCTTTCTCAAAGGTAAGACAATCTATGGGTCTAAATGCCTTATTATTAAGATTTTAATAATAAAAATGCATCAAGTTGCTTCCTATCCACAAATCTTTATTGAAAATTAGAAAATTAAAAAAAAAAAAGATTAAATAATATAACAAGAATTTGACTAATACTTGATATATCAATAAAATCTTGAAGATTCGGTAGGAAAGTATTTACTAAATAAACACGCTAATTAAAAAGCAACGCTTTACTCTTGAGAAACTAATTTCGCGTCGTTTAGAGGTTTTGTTTTGAAAATTTTTTCTTTCGAAAGATTTTCTTTTAAAATCTTATTATGAGCATGAGCAAAATCGACGCAACTATTTTAATATCCCAACAAGTTTTTCTAATTATTTAAATACCAGTAATTTGTAGAGTGCGGCGAAATGTTATTTATTTTTTTCCCGAGTTTTAATGATATTAAAAGAATTATAAGTGTTTTTAAATGATAAGAAGTGTGTCAAAGATATAAACAAGGTTTCAAATTATGCATTTTAAGCTTATCAGGTCGCCATATTTGACACTTTACTCTAGAGATTGGTTCCCTCGACTTTAAGAGGTACGGATTCATGGAAAAATTAAGGTTTTGATTTAGCATGATCTCAGCTGTCCGCTCGCAGTAAAACGAACAGAAAATACCTTTAAAGGCCGTGGTCTAAATTGTTCTCTTATAATTTATAGAATGTTCACGGACACATGACTTAGGCTTGAATGTATTTAGCTGTTTTTTGCAAACGTTTGTTTGTTTTTTGGTTTTACGGCTCAAAGACTACAGTGGTCATGCTGCGCCGGGACCTACTGTTTTCCGAGGAATCCGAACCTCTTAAGGCCTAGGGAACCAAACCCCGGACTACAGTGAGCAGTGCGATCTTTATGAGATCTCTGAGTAAGCGTTCTTTTTGCACTGCTGGGAGTCGAACCCGGATTAGCCGCGCAATAGGAGAACGCGTTACCACACTGCGCCACCAGTTACGCAGACCTTTTGCAAACCTGAATTATGAATATTGAATTGAAATGTGAATTATGAATATGGAATTGAAACGTGAATTACGAATATTGAATTGAAACGTGAATTACGAATATTGAATTGAAACGTGAATTATGAATATCGAATTGAAACGTGAATTATGAATATGGAATTGAAACGTGAATTATGAATATTGAATTGAAACGTGAATTATGAATATGAATCGAAACAAGAATTGGAACATCACTTAAGCATGATGAATTGTTTTGTGAATTATGGAAGATGAACGGTACCAAAAGTGAATATTTGATTACAATGGGAACTATAAATTATTGAAAACATGAATATAAATTTTATTGAAACATGAATTATAAATTTTATTGAAAACATGAATTATAAATTTATTGAAACATACTGGTGTACCTTAACGAAACATGAATTGCAATTTATCGAAACATGAATTATAAATTTATTGAAACATGAATTATAAATTTTATTGAAACATGAATTATAAAGCGCAATGAAACGTGGATTATGAATATTGAAGTTAAACATAAATCACGAATGCTCAATTGAAATGTAAAGTATGAATACTGAGTTTAAACTTGAATTATGAATATTGCATAGAAGCGTGAATCATTAATACTGAATTAAAGCGTGAATTATTAATATTGAATTGAAGCGTGAATTATTAATATTGAATTGAAGCGTGAATTATTAATATTGAATTGAAGCGTGAATTATTAATATTTCCATAATTTAGAAGATATTTGTTTCCATTAGTTTTACATTACATGTAAATGGGACGAGAACTGGATTTAATATATTGAAAGTACTTAATTTTAATTTCTGTGCTTTTTGCGCATTGATATTTGGAGTATCCGCGCACTTAAAATTCAAATTTAATTAACTAAAACAAGTTATGTTATTACTAGCTAAACATTCTTTTATTTGGGTCAAGTGGCAGGCACATTTTTTGTCTTTCTAAATATATCTGTGAATTGAAACAATTTTTTCATAATCCGTTTTATTTATAAGCATGGTTCAAAACCTTTTTGTTTTCATTACGTTTTGAGACATAAAAGCAAATTTCTCATTTATAGTTTCTCTTCTTATAGAGAGTCAGCCAACACTCTCAATAGGTCTCTCTCCTTCGAATTCTATCGAAATTCCTTTCGTTCCACGAATTTCTTCAAAAATTGCTTCCATCCTCCGTAAATTTAATTTCAAGGTCACTTTTACTCCAATCAATAAACTCGGTTATTCCAAACTCAAGGATATTATTCCTGATTGCAATTATTTTGGAATTTACTCCATCCCATGCCAGTGTAATCGTGTTTATATTGGTCAAACACGTCGGGCCCTTCGATTTCGTCTTAAAGAGCATGAAGCCTACGTGCGTAAACAACAACTGGAAAAATCTGCTTTGGCCAAACACGCCTGGGAAGCTGGCCATAAATTTATTTATTTAAACCGCCATATTGCATTTTATTTTATATAATAAATAAATATATAGTAAAACAATTTGTGGGTTTAGATACGGGTAAATCTTAACGACAGTGAGAAAGATTTGGCGCTAAAATTTTTCTGTTTTAAAACCACATGAAAACTTCTGCAGAGAATGTTGAGAACACTACCATGATGTGGATATTGAGGAGTATAAACATGCTCACGTCTAAACAACGTTTGTTCGTCATCCGCATTCCTCAAATAATGCAGCGCTCTTTAAAATTCTTAGGCTCACCAAAAAGCAACGTTTCATGAATAATTTCATAGCAGACACCATACGTCAGAAACGCTGCGTCCTTGCAAAAATTGTGATGTTTTTGGATTATGGGCGATCACTATTTTAATTTTTTTCGTTTCCAACTGCCCTTTATGCGCTGTAATCTCCAGCGTCTACTGCGCACATCAAGATAAGGTAAAAAGATGGTAGAAAAAAATGAAACGCCGGGTTCTTTGTCCAGATATTAAGCAGAGATGCAGACCTTCTCACCAGGAAGTACTCGTAATCGAAATCTTTTGTGTTGCGAACAATAGCGACAGACGTCGGGAAATTCTCTATATTCGGTGTTATCTCCTTTGTGCAAAGCTAGGCAACTTTTAGAGTTGCTACTATTAACAGGTTTTTCTTTCACCGGTATGTAAACGTACGAATGCACTGGGGCAGTTTTTAGGGATAATAAGTGCGATTACTATGCAAAATGTCAAATGGCATAAACCTTCCGCATTTAAATTTCGTCGAACAGGCAATAAACGTTGCCCTTACAGCGGGTTGGAAAATTGCAATAGAGTATATTGAATAAAACGATGTTTATCAATATACTCAATAGAGAATATAATATATAGAATCAATATAATCAATAGAGAATGTTTTCTTTCTTTTATTTTGTCATAATAGTATTGGCTATCATACTTTTTCAATTTCACAAAAACAGGTTAGATCCGTACTGTATCATGGAATTCAATAACAGTTGATGAAGAAAATTAATAGAAATAACGATGGAGGAACAGTCAATACGAAGTACAAACGTATCTCGCCTGTTGTATTATAACAAAAAATACCCAAACATAGCACTTTCCTTCCCGGGCGATGTTAGTAATATTAATAAAGAAGCTTGCGTAACAAATCCTTCATCACATTGATAAACATAGAATAACAATATATGAACGTTACTGCACAAAAAGAGATATTGCATATAAAAGGATGTTGCATAGGAATGTATATGTTGCGTAAAAAGAGATATTGTATAGAAAGATATATTACATAGAAAGAGATATTGCAATCCTTAACACAATCAACATACAGGCCACTTACACAACGATCACAAAATACCAATACCTCAGATATGAAATTAAAAGCATATGGCACATGGTAAGAACAGACATTGTAGCTATAATTCTATCAACTACAGGGCTAAATACAACCACAATGCACAGAAGCTTAGAAATACTTGAGAGCAACCCCAACACATACATTGAGGTATGCATGGGCACAATTTTAAACACATCAACACTCAGAAGTTCCTAGACATAGCACCCGAATAACCTACAGATTGCAGACTTGGGTATTTTGCACTGCCCATCTCAAGTTCATGAGTTGCGAGAACATAATAATAATATCAATAATATTAATCTCTATTCATTTCTTATTTATATAATTCAGCTAGTATCCTACACCTTAATATTAACTATATACGCCAACCGATTAATTACTCTCTCTTATTCAAAAAAAAAGCACCATGAAGAAATTATCTGTTTTTATTGAAATTAAATGTACATCTAACACACACAGAGGTAAGGAATGGATTAAAATTTTAAGGCAGTAGGACCCATCAATGGCTAGTAATTACACATTAGATGTTCAAATCAATAGTTGGTGAACCCCCTTCCCCGTATGATGTATACTTCTATACATCTATGTATAGAAGCATGCATCTATACATCTATGTAAGGAGTTATAAAGGTTCCTATTGTCATCCGGCAACACATTTTGCCAGGCATTCCTCGCTTGTTGTTCCATATTTGCGACATTTTGCGGTGCCCGAATCTGGCGGCCTACCATGTCCCATACATGTTCGATTGGCGAAAGGTCTGATGATCTTGCTTACCAAGGAAAAGTATCAACAGAGCGGAGGCAGTTTATAGATATGCGAGAGGTATGGGGACTGGCATTATCTGGTTGGAAAATGGCCCCTGTCTGTCATGTCTTAAAGCGTAACGCAAACGGCTGCAGGATGTCATCAACATATCGTTGAGCTGTTAAATTTATACACAGGATGACAACAGTTATTTCGACACTGGCGTAAGGTTTAAACGCACGACGTTTCGAGCTCCCTTTGTCAAGTGAAGGCAGAAATGCTTTCTTGAAAAGAAGTCCGATGGAATAGTTAGAAATAACGGGAGGTGACGTTACAAACGGACTATCCCATTACAGAAGAGGAGGACTCCAATTTCAGAACTTGATTTTGGCGCCGACAAACGTTCACTAAAAACAAGTTCTGAAATTGGAGTCCTCCTCTGCTGTAATAAACTAGCCTGTTTGTGACGTCACCTCCTGTTATTTCTAAATGTTCTATCGGACTTCTTTTCGTGAGTCAACTCAGGCCTGTCACACAACCAACCGATCTTGCCTTGTGTTCACCAACCTAGAATTTTCAAAAGTATTGGGAGGGCCCAAGCACATATTATGAACATTTATACATTACAATATATGTAAAATTGCAATTTATTTCAAATTATTGAGAAACTCGGCCCCACGGGTCCACACAACTGTACGCTTATGTTCGCATTCGTGCACCTTGGCCTTTCAGAACCTTCATTCCACCGATAAGTTCTTCGCAGCACTCATTGCTGTCAACACCTTTGCACAGCAGTGTCCGTACGGTGCAGGTGGCAGCCTATTGCTCGTAGAACCAACAAGTTCCACGCATCCCGACTATGCTGTCATGTTGCCAGTAGAAATGAGGCTACGATCGATGTTGCTTTTTAAAAGTGCTTCGTTGTCTTTTGTGAAAGTGTGTATATACGTATAGAACTACTTCGAATGTCACATGAACGAGACAAAAATTTGAGAGACAATTTTCGGGATATAGCACGGTTTCCATGTGCATTGTATTTAATAAACCGATTATTTAGGCTCGCAATACATAAATTTCGAAATAGGCAGGTTCAAAATATAGAGTCTCTATTGTAATAAGCATTTAACCATTGCATATCATAGGCATACAGAATTTTTTTTAAATAATTCTTTATACTTAAATAATTAATTACACTTAAATAATTAATTACACTTAAATAATTCGTTATACTTAAATAATTCGTTATACTTAAATAATTCTTTAAACCTGAATAATTCGTGTCATTTCAATCTTGTTAATGGATAGATAATCAAGAAATATGAGTTGATAAAGCAAGTTCTACGAAAATAAATTTAGAATGCGCTGTCATTATATAGCCCTTCAAACTAGATATATTCTGAGTTTGTTTTTCTGTTTTATAACAACCCGTACGTAATTTTATTTAAACTATTATTTAATATTATATTTTTTACTGGCTTGTGTAAAAATAACATTTAGGGTGAAAATACCGTTCCAGGAGTGTCAATATTTGTAGGTTTTATATTTAAAAATTATTATTAGATATTATATGGGATAGTTTCTTTTGATATTTATGTCTCTAGAGGCCGTCAATCTATCGCACCGTTGCTATATTTGGAATGCGGACTAATTTTAGAGCAAAAATTAAATTTTGCATATCCTTGCTAAAATTGAAAAGGAACATATCATTCAATTTAAAATACGACTCATTCTAAACAATCTTTTGCTTGACTAAGAGTTTTTAATTCTCTAAATTAATTATTTCTGTCCTATTAAATTCCTAATTATTAATTTATACCCTATTAAATTCCTAATTATTAATTTATACCTTATTAAATTCCTAATTATTAATTTATATCTTATTAAATTACTAATTATTAATTTATATCTTATTAAATTACTAAGTATCAATTATAATTTTCTTAAATAATCTACCAACAAGGGGAGTACCGAAGATATGACGAAATTTTTTCCTTCCAAACCTGATGCTTAGTACAATAAAAATATTTGAAATTTGATGGCATGGACTTCTAAGATAGGAAATGAGCGCATTGGCCGAAAATGCCGTGTTGGCCAAAATTAAACGTAATTAATTTTTTAGATTTAATCAATTTTAATTTAACAAAAATACGCAAAATAGATTTATTTAGCTATATAAAACCGTAACTATCATGCAACATGAAATCCAGACCTAAAGGTATCGAGCCCTTGGAGATCAGATTATACAGGGTGAATCAAAATATATGTTACGGCTGTTACTTTTTCAACCGTTAATCGTAGAAGCATCCTTCCAATTACAGAAATACTTTTCGATATCTAGTTAGTCAAATAAAAAAAAACCCATATCCAAAAGAAAATATTTCAAGCGTTATTAAACCTTAAAATTGGGCTCTTTTTTTTGAGAAAAAAAACCCTCTTTTAGCGATAAATAATAATTTTTTTAGAAATAAGTAACAATTTTTTGGAGAATAGTATTTCTACTTTAAAGTACAATTAGATCTCCGCAAATATTTCAATTATGTTAAAAGCATTTTTTATTTGACTAACAGGACGTAAATTTTTTTTTGTAACGGGATGTTTCTTTGTAGAAAGTCTTTATAAAAAGTGAAATGTATATAGTATTAGATTACTGTAAAATATATAGTACATATATATTTGTTATGGGTAAAGTTCGAAATTGGCTAATCCTAGAATTACCTGGATAAAACCCGAAGTTACTTTTATTTTCTTGTTTTATCCAAAACGCGTGGATAATGCTAGAATTACCCGGATTTTGGGCATTACCCGTAACATATATATATGACTAATACTACTATATATTACCAATCCAGAGTAAAAGCGCACAGCTTCGTGTAGTAGGTTTTCCATTTGGGGCAAATTGGGAATATAAATCCGAAGTAAGTTGTAGTCATTTTACAAGAGAGAGAGAGTTATTTATCACTAAAAGAGAGTTTCTTCGCCAAAAAAAGAGCCAGGTTTTGAGGTTTAATAACTCATATAAATATAAGGTCAAATATTTTACTTACGGACATGGACTTCGTTTATTTGACTAACTAGATGTCGAAAAGCATTTCTGTAATTGGAAGTATGCTTCTACGACCAACGTTTGAAAAGATAATCGTCTTAACATATATTTTGAATTACCTTGTATAGATGATCTACAAGGGTTAAACACCTTTAGGTCTGGATTTCACGTTGAATGATGGTTATGGTTTTATATAGCTAAATAAAGTCACTTTGAGTATTTTTTAAAATTAAAATTGGTTAAATATAATTATAATTAATTACGTTTCGTGTATGTTATTGGTGTTGGGTACTGCTATGTCGATTAAGTACGTGGTCTTATTCGATTTATCGACGAGGGTTATGTCAGGACGGTTATGTGGGACTGTCTTGTCTGTTATGATTGCTCTATCCCAGTAAAGCTTGTGTGTTTCGTTCTCATGCACGGTCTCTGGCTCATATTTGTAGTACGGGCATTTTTCTGTCAGAAAGCCAGCATTCGCTGCCAATTTCTGGTGGACTATTTTCGCTACTTGATCGTGTCTATGTTTGTAGTCTGACTGCGCAAGGATCTTGCATCCTGCCATCACGTGTTGGATTGTCTCCGATGCCGCATGACAGTGTCTGCATTTGTCGCTTTCTATGTCTTTTCTCTGGATGAATTTCTGATTGTTCCTTGTTGCGATCACTTGGTCTTGGATGGCTAGCATGAATCCTTCTGTCTCTGGCTGGAGAGTGCCTTTGGCCAGCCAAGAATTTGATGCCTTTTTGTCAACGTGTGGTTGTTGCAGGTCATTGTAGTGCCTGCCATGTAATGGTTTTCCGGCCCAAGTTCTCAGTTTCTGTTCGTTGGCTGTTTCGAGGACACGCTCTTCGGTACTACACAGGTTTAGTGGCGTGTAATTTGCATCTGCTTGTATTATGGCTTGGATGAGTGGCGATCGGGGACTCTTCAACTGGAAGTATTGCCTCATGCTCTGGATCTGCTTGTCATGTAAGTCTTTGAGGTCCGCTTGTCCGCGTCCTCCTTCTTCCCGGGGTAGTGTTTGCCGTTCAATTGCCGTTGCAGGGTGTAGTTGTCCGGCTCTTCTCTGGATGGTTCTCATTTTCCGCTGGAGTTGTTCTAGTTCAGTGTTGGTCCATTTGATGATCCCGAAGGAGTAGGTGAGCACTGGTACCGCATATGCGTTAATTGCTTGCGTGGTGTTCTTCCCGCTCAGTTTCGTCTTCACAATGCTTCTAAGTCTTTCTTGGAATGCTTGCGTGAGCTGGACCTTGACTTTCTTGTGCTCCTGCTGCCGTTTTTGCATTATCCCTAGGTATTTGTAGGTTTCGCCCTCGTCCAAGGTCTTCAGTAGTCTCCCGTCTTCGAGTTCGATGCCTGGTAAATCTTCTTTGCTATTCTTCTGTATTTTGCACTTATCGAGGCCGAATTCCATTCCTATGTCCTTGGAGAATGTCTCTGTTATACTGATGAGTTGTCGGAGTTGGGTGATTGTTGGCGCGTATAGCTTGATGTCATCTACGTACATGAGGTGGGAGACTTTATGTAGGTTTCTCTTGTCTTTCTTCAGCATGTATCCGTATTTACTTGTGTTCAGCATCCTTGACAAGGGGTTTAACGCCAAGCAGAACCACTGGGGGCTTAGTGCGTCTCCTTGAAAGATTCCGC
>QLNU02014802.1:143208014-143218099 GCA_006491805.2 Dysdera silvatica
TATATATACATACAATGTAAACATGTACATATATATATACATACAAATATAAACATGTACATATATATACATACAAATATAGCTTATATATATACTTCCATATATATACATGCACATATATAAATGCGACAATATAAGCATACAGCCCCAGAACTGTCGTCTGGGACCTTTTCTAGGACTACATGCTTGGCGCCTTTTCTGGAGGTATGTTGCAAAATAGAATATATAATACGATTTAAATATTTAGTATTGTTAGTTATATTTTGCACATGGTCTTAGACATTCAGTATTAATTTAGATATTTAGTATCTGTGGTGTGCAGCAAATGTCACTTCACCAAAACTATTAACACATGAACGCAGCATAACTGCTTAATATCTCAATAAAAGGATCACTTTAAAAGGCTACTATCATTAGAGTACATTTACCTATGAAGGGAAAGTAACAAATTAACTGAGCTCTTTATCATTGGGCTGTTAAAAATGAAAGGATTGCATCACACTGCCTAATACACCGGATGCAGTAGAGACTCCAGACTTCTCACCCAATGATGCGCTAATTATTAATCTGACGTTTCTTAACGAGTACAGAAAACGCTTCACGAAACAAAAGATCTTACATTTTTATTGGAGTACTATTTTAATTTAAATTTACTAACATTTATTATATTTATCATAAATTTATTAATAATAACAAATAAATTAATCATTATACCTACTATTTTGCTAAAAATCACAAATTTTTAACGTTCCGTTAGCTGCATATCCGAAACCAGAGCCAATGAAGTTTTTTCATGGCGATATTCGTGTTCAATTGGTTAATTTCCTACAAAATTCTATACTTTCCCTCAGAAGTAATTTTATTGTTGTCCAGTGTTATGGCAGAAAGACAATCATCTTGTGTGAGAAATATGCCATCGGTGTGTTTGCAAGGATATATGACACAACTTTGCAGAAGATTTTAGGATTCCTAGTACGTCGAAAATAAAGTAACATAAATAATAAAACCAGTAAAAACACATACCAAAATGAAAACTGTCATGCAAAATTGGTGGTAATATCGGAATACTGAAGCTCACTATTTTAATTTTTGTTCAATAATTCAACCATGCCTCCTCTTTGCTCAATCGGCTGCAAAACTTGGCATGTATCAAGATGTGGATACAGGGACATAAGAAAGGGACAAATGAAAGCTTTTGTCTTCACATTAAACAGATTTGCAAGAGAAATATGGGAAGCACTCGCTGCCGAAATCTTTTGTGTCCTGAACAATAGCAACAAACGAGTAGAAATTCTCCATATTCGAGGTGTTATCTCTTCTGTGCAGAGCTCTACAATTTTGGAAGTTGCTAGCAGAAACAGATTGTTTCTGTCTCTGTATTTAAGCGTACGAATACATTCGGGCAAATTTTAGGAACAATAAGTGCTGTGAGAGGAAAAGCAACCTCGAAATCAAAATTCCATCTGTTTAGAATCCGTCAAATGGCAAGAGAAGTTGTCCTGACAGCCAGTTGGAAAATTGGAAAATAAAAATATTGAATTGACCGATATGTATCACCAAACGATAATATGTTTTCCGTCTATAATTTTTTTTAATTCGGTATTGGTTATTGGAGTTTTCTAATTGAGCAGAAATAAATTTTATCCGCATGTGCGTAGCCAAATACAATATCACTCGAACCAGAAGAAAGTACAGAAGCGAATGATGCATTCACTCGCAGCTAAAACTAAAAATGAAATTAGACTATAACTAACATGAAATTACAATTGTAAGTCAAGAAGGGGCAATATATGTCTAATTTCATTCGTATTGAACTCATTTTTTGACTTTGTAGATATCGCTAAAGCACAGTAAGCGACATATGTTAACAAAAGCAAATTATAATTTGTACAAAACAAAAATTCGTGATACAAAATATTATTTCAAAATAACGTATCACAAATAAAAATACGAAATATGGTGCATGGCTTTTCTTGTTTGAGACACATATTTTCTGGTGTAAACTGGTTCAATTCTTTTATAAAGATTATAGTAGCATATCCGAACCATATGAGTATGCGCTATGTATAACATATTTTGTTTTTGATTCCTATATATTTTTATCAACTTATTCATGAGCAGAAATCCATACTTAAGTAATCTGCCATTTAATAAAGGGAAGTGGGAAAGATCTAAAAGGATTGTAAACGAAATTGAGTGAAAAATAATAAATAAAATTTGCCCATATATCTAAATTATTATAATAGCTTTTGGGGTAAAAACCTTCATGAATTTAAAACAGAATATACTAGTTAAATTTTAAAAAGACATTAGTATAACGCGGTATAATTTTCCTATATAGAAATTCTCTGTACCGAAAATCTCTATAAATCCAAGTTTTTGAAGACCTTCACAATCATTTTATAGAAAACTAGTTTCTGTATTTCGAGAAATTTTCTAGATATCAGGAAATATCTTGGAAATAGAGAAATATTCTAGATATTGAATGTTTTTCCCCAAGACAAATTGAAAATTTCACATATAATGATAATTTTGACAAAATTGAGAAAAATTAAAACGACGATATCGATTGGGATCGAGAAAAAAAGTGAACAGTCAAGTTCAACTAACGGGGATATGTTATCTACAAAGTGCAATGTCTTCACACTGAATTAAATGTGTTAAACCAATCTTAACTGCATCTAGTGGACATTTACAAAAAGTTGTTTTTAGTTAATTTCAGAGAAGAGAAATCGTTTGGATCGCAGATACAGATATTCTCTAAATCTCTCGCTTATGTCAGATAACTTCGTATTTATAATTATTGTTCATATTTGAAAGCAGAGAGACGTTATGCATAACTAACGGATATATCGTTTAATAATGTTTACTTCGCTATCCAATAATTGAATTTTTTAGTAAACACTTACTTTCCTATCATTTATTTTTTATAATGCACGTTTTAAACTGCTTTTCAGAAGTTTCAGTCTTAATGGCTCATGGATGCTCCTAACAGGAAATTTTCAACACACCAATTAGGAGAAACACAGGTGCAAGTTAAAGACCTCTTGATGTTAAACGTTGGCATCATAAAGCTCATCTTGGAATGGTATTTTATCGTATGATTTATGACTTGTCAAAGAAAAATTTGTTGGTTTTGTGAGAGTTGGGCCAGCATAAATCTTCAAAACGTTGTTTCGAATACATTAGTGAAAAGGTCGTAGCAGCAATGTTCGTTCTTGCGTAGCTTTTTATGGAAAGGCAAAATGCCACATGATGAATGATCTGCCTCGTTTAATACCGGAACTCAAATAAATTCTTTGATCGCAGAAAATGTCTCATTTTCATCGGCAATGTTATATAAAACTAAAGCTCATGCATATCCCGTGTGTCCTTGCTTGTTATATCTTTCAATCTAAACGGAGACATGTGAACGGTCAAATATATCTATCTTTAGGTGAATCAACTAAATTTCAGAAAAATTGTTAAAAATATATAAGATGGTGTTTTTAAACAGGGTCATGCATTTTTTTGTTTTTGATTTTGAAAAGCACTGCTGTTTACCAAATGGATTTTACTTTAGAGATAAATTTAATTTTATAACAAGTGTCATTTTGTTAATGTCATAAGTTTTACGTTTGCTATATGTAATGTATATATACTCCTATTTATGTATAATATGTATAATATGCATGTATGGTATATGTATGTAATATACATGTATAGTATATGTGTACAATATACATGTATAAAAAAATTGTTTTCCTCGCCCATTCTTGGCGGAAACAGGCTTCGGGACGGGCACAGAGAACCATGTTCCCAAGCCTCACATATCTTTTCTTAATGTGCCATGTCTAGAAACCTCCTGTCAATGTGAGACATGTTTTGGATTGTGACATTTTGTCTTTCAATGTAGGTGTTTGGGTCGATTGTATCGAAATTAATAGGAATTTATTATTATTATTGATAGAGATGTGATATGTCATAAGAAATGGAAGAATACGAGTGTAATAATAAAGTTCAAGAAATTAGAAAAATAAAAAAAAATAAAGGATAGTTATTGTAGAATAAAGTTAAAAGTCTGAATTTGAAAATGTGTAAAGAACGAACAGATGAAAATTGATGAAACTTACAAGAAATTATGAAATAAGTAAAAAATAATTGAATAAAGGTATGAAAACAGTAAACGTTTTTAAAATATGAACATCCGCAAAAATTCGAGAACGACTGTTCTCTTTATCAAACGAAAATTTGAATCAGAGTAAAGCAGACAGGAAGGGAAAGTGAAAAATCTCTCCTTTATATAAAACGTGAAGCTTGTATATAAAAAATATTGCATGCCTTTGCATAGTATTTTAGCTGCCGCTGATACTAAAATAATATAATAAATAAAGTACGTTTATAAATGTTCTTTTTTAAAAAAATATATAGAGTTAGCCATTTGTTTATTATAAGCTGGTTTACCCGATTTAAGCCAGTTGCAAAAATTCAAAATACTGCGGGGGATCACTGCATGTGCATTTTCAAAACGCAAAAACCTTAATTATTAAATTTTGAAAGAGTCGCGCTTCATTTTCGAAATAAGTTATTCAGTTTCAAAAATTCCCTTGTGGGGAAAAGCAATCTCCCTTTACCGCGTTATCTGTCTCTAAAATCCCTAAATTTAATATTCATTAGCAAAAGCAATGCGTTATTTAATAAAATGTGCTCCTTTTACCCGAAATAGTTTTAGTAAAATGCGGATATGTTTAAATTTTGAAAAATCCCATCGGAAAACAAACCGCTTTTCACGAATTTACACTTTTCAGATTCTGTAAATAAATAAAATGGAATTAATTTTGGGTAAATCCTACCATTGCGAAACTCGTTGGTTATTTCATTTTTGCATTATTGTATTTAGAATTAAATTTACAGTCAAAAAATTGGAATTTAAATGAAAATTGCCATTTTGTACATTTAGCAACTTCAATGTACTGTTCACTACTTATTTGCTCAACTAATTCTACTTATCAACGCATTCCTACTACGATTGTCAACCAACATACCATCCGCCAACTTTTCTTATTTTATTATCGACATGTCCACCGCCCACATATCCAAAAGCTGTCCACCCAACAACCTTAACTGAACTAAAGATACAAACAAGTTGTTTTGTAGACGAATTGTATACTTCAATTTTCTCAATCTTGTTTAACATGTATTGGGATTTGAAAAATATAAATGTATTTTGGTCAAAAATAATAAAATTTTTACTCGATGCGAAGCTAATAGTTTAATATTTAAATGAGCGGGCCCTCATATTCGTTATTCAAGGAAATACTGAGGTAATTTACTTAAAAATGTACTCACGATAATTACGAATTAAGAAAATCTATACAATATATAGAAATAAACGTGATTAGGCACTAAAATTGAAAAGACTATAACGGAATTTATAATACCAAATTAAACTTATCATTGGCTCATTTTAAACCTTTCTCTAAACGTTTGGCATAAAATATAGAAACCCAAAAATAGGGAATGTTCAGATCCAATGTTTCACAAAAGCATTCTGTGTAATAGTACGATCGACCCTCGTTAACATGAATACCAAGAGGAATAGAAAATCTGTTCGTATTAACAGTAATTCGTCTTATCCAGAAAGGATAGTATGTTATATAATCTGACGGGACTTCAGAAAACGGTTCGTATTAAAATTAATTCGTATTAAGGATGTTCTCCTTAACGAAGTCCGACTATATTAGTCAGTAGGACGCTTTGTAAAGCGTGTGGCAAAGCGCTGTAAATGAGGGATGCACTGTCGTCGTGACAGATTAATGCATTGGCCAAGCAGGCCAAAACCTAGTGACCTGCGGTTTTGGGGACCTTCTCAGAAATGGTGATGGGGCCCCTAATATTATGTAATTTTAAGAGATATTTTAATCTTGTGCATTTACAAATGTCCGAATTACATTATTTATAAACCTCAATACTATAGATAATGTTCAAAGAAATCCTCGTGATTTACTGACTGAATATTGCAAATATTGCAGAGACCACATTCTGCACTATTTGCAATATTCAATCACTAAATCATGAATATTGCAAATATTGCAGAGACCAACGTTTTCCTGAAAGTCATATGTCATCTCGTCCTTGAATTAATCCGACGCTAACTATGAGAATGTCTAGGTATCTATATATACCTAATGGATGATATATCGAGATACTTATACTCGTATATAAGCATAATGAGCATATATATACAATGAGTATAAGTATCTGAAATATATCATCCATTAGTATATAAGTGCCTATAAGGTTATTGAACGATGTTCTCGCGGATTAAATTGGATGGGGTTGCCGGGATAGGGATGGACGCCTTGACCGGAAGAAAAGAATGGGCCCTTAAAGAATGTGGTCTCTGCAATATTTGCAATATTCATGATTTAGTGATTGAATATTGCAAATATTGAAGAATGTGGTACAGGAAATACAGGAAATACACACCGCCATATACTGTGCAGCAGTAGCGGCATCACGCGCCAATGGGTACGAAGTAAGGAACGAAGGCCGAAGTAACAGAGGAAACAAAGCCCAACCACCATGGCAAGTGAGACTGCAAAAAAGAATAGAAGAGCTCCGCAGCAGCATAGGGCGAATAACCCAGTACATGCAGGGAAATAGGGGTAAGAAATTAGTGAGGAAAGTGAAGATGGCCCTTAAGAGAAATAGGATTCATACAAGACACGAAGAGCCCAATAAACACATCAGCGAATATCTGGATACCCTCAAACAAAAACTGGGTGTATACGCCAGAAGACTCCGAAGATACAAAGACTATACCAACAAAAAACAACAGAACATGCAATTCCAAGCAAACCAGAAGGCCTTCTACAGGAAGCTTCGAGAGACCCCAGCGAACAAAGACAAGTACGAAGCCCCAAAGCCAGCAGAAATAGAGACCTTCTGGAAGACACTATGGTCCAATGAAGTACAGCACAAAAGCGCCCCCTGGATTCAGCAAGAAATGGAGGCTACGAGAGGAATAGAGGAGATGGAGTACACGGGCATCACGATAGAGGAACTCCAGCAGGTAATCCAACGTACGCACAACTGGAAAGCACCCGGTATTGACGGCATACACAACTTCTGGTACAAGAAATTTACCAGCGCCCATGGCCCATTAGCCAAGGAACTTACGGCGATAATTGAAGACCCCAGCAAAATGCCTGAATTCCTCTGCAAGGGAATAACTTACCTCCTACCGAAGGACCAGGATACCAGTAACCCAGCGAAATACCGACCCATTACGTGCCTTAACACCCTGTACAAGATACTCACGGGGTGCATCTCTGAAAAAATAAGCCGGCACAGCGAAAGCAACAACTTAATGACGGAAGAACAAAAGGGATGCCAGAAAGGGACTCTGGGATGTAAAGAGCAGCTTACCATCGACTCAGTTATCCTGGAACAAGCAAGAAAACAAAAGCGAAAACTCAACACCGCATACATAGACTACAAGAAGGCTTTCGACTCTGTTCCGCACTCGTGGCTCCTTGAAATACTCAGCATATACAAAGTGCATCCCTCAATCATCCGATTCCTACAGAGCAGCATGAAACAATGGAGAACCCGGTTACAGCTAAACACGCCAGACAGTAAAATAGAAACGGCCGAGATCCCCATCCGCCGCGGAATCTTTCAAGGAGACGCACTAAGCCCCCAGTGGTTCTGCTTGGCGTTAAACCCCTTGTCAAGGATGCTGAACGCAAGTAAATACGGATACATGCTGAAGAAAGACAAGAGAAACCTACATAAAGTCTCCCACCTCATGTACGTAGATGACATCAAGCTATACGCGCCAACAATCACCCAACTCCGACAACTCATCAGTATAACAGAGACATTCTCCAAGGACATAGGAATGGAATTCGGCCTCGATAAGTGCAAAATACAGAAGAATAGCAAAGAAGATTTACCAGGCATCGAACTCGAAGACGGGAGACTACTGAAGACCTTGGACGAGGGCGAAACCTACAAATACCTAGGGATAATGCAAAAACGGCAACAGGAGCACAAGAAAGTCAAAGTCCAGCTCACGCAAGCATTCCAAGAAAGACTTAGAAGCATTGTGAAGACGAAACTGAGCGGGAAAAACACCACGCAAGCCATTAACGCATATGCGGTACCAGTGCTCACCTACTCCTTCGGGATCATCAAATGGTCCAACACTGAACTAGAACAACTCCAGCGGAAAATGAGAACCATCCAAAGAAGAGCCGGACAACTACACCCTGCAACGGCAATTGAACGGCAAACACTACCCCGGGAAGAAGGAGGACGCGGACAAGCGGACCTCAAAGACTTACATGACAAGCAGATCCAGAGCATGAGGCAATACTTCCAGTTGAAGAGTCCCCGATCGCCACTCATCCAAGCCATAATACAAGCAGATGCAAATTACACGCCACTAAACCTGTGTAGTACCGAAGAGCGTGTCCTGGAAACAGCCAATGAACAGAAACTAAGAACTTGGGCCGGAAAACCATTACATGGCAGGCACTACAATGACCTGCAACAACCACACGTTGACAAAAAGGCATCAAATTCTTGGCTGGCCAAAGGCACTCTCCAGCCAGAGACAGAAGGATTCATGCTAGCCATCCAAGACCAAGTGATCGCAACAAGGAACAATCAGAAATTCATCCAGAGAAAAGACATAGAAAGCGACAAATGCAGACACTGTCATGCGGCATCGGAGACAATCCAACACGTGATGGCAGGATGCAAGATCCTTCGGCAGTCAGACTACAAACATAGACACGATCAAGTAGCGAAAATAGTCCACCAGAAATTGGCAGCGAATGCTGGCTTTCTGACTGAAAAATGCCCGTACTACAAATATGAGCCAGAGACCGTGCATGAGAACGAAACACACAAGCTTTACTGGGATAGAGCAATCATAACAGACAAGACAGTCCCACATAACCGTCCTGACATAACCCTCGTCGATAAATCGAATAAGACCACGTACTTAATCGACATAGCAGTACCCAACACCAATAACATACAGACAACCTACACAACGAAAATCACCAAGTACCAAGATCTCAGACATGAAGTACGAGATATATGGGGTATGGAAAAGATCCTCATCATCCCGTTAGTCATCTCAGCAACAGGGATAGTACCAAAAACGCTTGCGACGAATTTGGAGATACTCAACATTGACCCAAACACCTACATTGAAATACAAAAAGCCACAATCCTAAACACGTGTCACATTGTCAGGAAGTTTCTAGACATGGCACATTAAGAAGTGATGTAAAAAGAGGCTTGGGAACATGGCGCTCTGCCCGTCCCAAAGCCTGTTTCCGCCAAGAATGGGCGAGGAAAACTTTTATATATATATATATACAGGGTGGTCCTAAACTATATGTCAAAAATGTAAAGGCAGGTAGAGGGGACCTAAATAAGCAGATTTCGTATAGGATTGTGTGTGCGGTAATGCCGCCTTGAGCCGGTAGAGAGCGCTGATGACTGCGGCGTATAAAAGCGCTTCGCTAGCTGGATTCATCATTTCCCGCACGGATCTCGAGCAGCATGCATCGTTTCACCAATGCGGAGCTGGCCGACATGCATTTCATGTATGGGGCTGCACAAGGAAATGGATTAGCTGCTCAAAGGATGTACAGGGAGCGATTCCCGGATAGGAATCAGCCGGATCGTCGAACATTCGAGCGTCTGCATCGGGAGTTACGCACGAATGGATCATTTTATGCTTCCAGGCGTGGAACTGGCTTTGGAAGATATCGCAGAACTCCTGCAGTGGAAGAAAGAATACTGAACACAGTCGAGGATAATCCTTCGACAAGCTCGAGAGCTGTAGGACGTGCGTTGGGTGTGAGCCATCAAAGTGTTTTAAACTGCTTGATTTAAGATTTAACCTGCTTGGATTTTTTCTTCTGGGGTCATATTAAAAGCCTGGTGTACGAGAGTCCCGTCACATCTGAAGAAGATCTTGTTGCCCGCTTCTCTGTTGCTGCTGGACATGTGATCGACATGCCTGACGTCTTTTCTAATGTACGCCGATCCATGCGCCGTCGCTGTGAATCTTGTATCGC
>QLNU02014802.1:143218199-143232040 GCA_006491805.2 Dysdera silvatica
GGCACTGGATTATTGGTGCATCATTATTGTTATTATTGAACTATTTATCAATGAGCATTTATCGTTTGGATATACATACTAGGATATAAAGGGTCCAACCGGATTGTTACTACAGTTTATACTATTTTTGCAAAAGTTATGAAGAATAATGATTATATAGGTTAAAGAAGGGAAAAAATGGATATTTCGAAGCGTAATATGACAACTAGTATATGTTGTTATGAAAGGAGAAATAATAATAAACATATGTAAGAAGATGATAAATAATCAGAAGTGTTGATAAATAAATAGCCAGAAATGCTATTGAATAATAGTTCGAAGTGTATAAAAGGAGTGGAACTTTTCCTAATGTAGAGATTATTTCGAAAATATTTTTAACGGTACTGATATTAAATGAAAGGTCCTATCTCAGTTTTAAAACGCTTTCAAACTATTTAAGGAGTACGATAGGAGAAGACAGATTGAACAACATGGCCATATTAAACCTAGAACAAAGAATTTTGGATGAAATAGACACTGAAAAAATAATTGATGAATTTTCCAAAGAGAAATCAAGACGCAAATTCATAGAAAACATTTTTTAAATACTCAGGGAACTTTAGTTAATGTTAATTTTTTTTAATAAATTCTGATTTTTCTTGAAACGTTGAGTTTATTATTAGTTACATATTGCCGGTTTAAGGAACTCACTAAAAATTTACTACTGAAATCTTTCCGAAAAAATCATCAGTTCCTTATACCTTTTTTTTTTTTTTGAGCTTTCAGCACCGCAGCTTGTATCTTGCACCCTGATAGAATCGTCCATTCGTTTCCACGTCACCCCAACCTCTTTTCTTATTTCATCCACCCATCTAGTTTGAGGACGTTTTCTAGGTCTTCGGTGGTCTCTTGGAATCCAGTTCAGAATTTCTGTTGTCCATCGTTGATCAGTTCTTCTTGCAATATGCCCAGCCCATCGCCATTTCAGTCCTTTTACTTTAACAATGATGTCCTCTACTCTAGTTTGCTCTCTCACCCAAGTGTTTCTTTTTCGATCTCTCCTAGTTATTCCAAGCATGCACCTCTCCATGCTCCTTTGCGTTGTCTGTAACTTTCGTATTGCTCCAACTGTTAGACTCCATGTCTCTGATCCATAAGAGAGGACTGGCAATACACACTGGTTGAAGACTTTTCTTTTTAGACATAAAGGCAATTTCCCCTTCAGGATAAAACTGTTTCTTCCAAATGCACTCCAGCCAAGTTTAATACGTCTGTTGAGTTCTTTCATAATGTTGCCATCCATTGAAATCAGCTGGCCAAGGTAAATATATGAATCAGCAATTTCTAGCTCAGTGTTGTCAACTTGTATTTTTGTTTCCTCTACAAAATTATTGAACATGATCTTAGTTTTTTGTAGGTTCATCTTGAGTCCAACTTCTTCACTTCTAGTTGAGAGCTCTTGTACCATGTCTTGGAGTTCTAATGGGTCCGTTGAAAAAATAACAATGTCATCAGCAAACCGCAGATGATTTAAATATTCACCATTTATTTTTATTCCCTTGTTATTCCAATTTATCAGCTGAAAAATCATCTGTAAAGCAGAAGTAAAAAGTTTTGGAGAAATGGTATCTCCCTGCCTCACCCCTTTGCCAAGTTTGATAGTTTTGGTATCTTTATGTAACCGAAATTTTGCACTTGCATTTTTATACACACGTTTCACCATGTCAATGTACACATCCTCAATGTCTGTTGATCTTAAAGAGTTGATGACTGCTGATGTTTTTATAGAGTCAAAGGCCTTCTCATAGTCAATAAATGCAACACACAATGGAAGTTCATATTCATGTGTTCTTTCAATTAATTCTCTTAATACTTGAATATGGTCCACTGTACTGAATCCACTTCGAAATCCAGCTTGTTCTCTTGGTTGAGCTGCATCTAATTTTTTCTGCAGGCGATGTGTTAGCACTTTTGTGAAGATTTTATAAATAGCAGGTAACAAGCTAATTGGTCGGTAATTTTTCAAATCCTCTTTATCACCTTTTTTATGCAAAAGAATTACTGTTGCAGAATCCCATTGGTTTGGTATGTTACCGCTGTTAAGACATTTGGTAAAGAATTTTGCAAGTATGTCTTCTACATATTCTCCAGCTTCTTTTAGGATATCTAATGTAATACCATCATCACCAGGGGCTCTTCCTTTCTTCATATTTTTTATTGCAAATGAAACTTCTTCTTTTAAGATTTTAGGAGCTGTTCCTTCGACTATTTCAGTGTCTTCGTTTAATCCACTGTTACTTTCATATAGTTTTTTGTAGAATTCTTCAACTCTTCTAAGTATTTCTTCCCTATTTCTTGTTACGGTGCCATCCTCTCCTTTTAATGCAATGATGTGTTTCTTCCCAACAGATAAACTTCCTTTAACAACCCTAAGGCTCTTGTTATTTTCAATGGCTTTCCTTACTAGCTCACAGTTGAATTTTCTTATGTCTTCTTTCATGCTTTTGCGCAGAGTTTTACAAAGTTCTATGTACTCAATCCTGGAACTGGTATTTCGATTGTCCACCTTCATATCTCTTCGCCTTTTCATGAGCTGTTTCGTCTTCTCAGATAATTTGCTATTGTGCTTTTTACAGGTTACACCACCAATTTCCCCAGCAGTTTCAACTATTGTCTTAACAATGTTTTCATTTGCTTCTGAGATATCACTTTCATCAATAAGTCCTTCCAGTGCAGAAAAGCGATTTTTTAATTCCAACTTGAATGCCTCGGTATTTACTTTCAGTTTCATTAGATCCACCCTCTTACTTACTTGTTTCCTAATGAGCTTCTGTCGTTCTAATTTAGTATTTAAGTGCACTTTACATCTCACCATTCGATGATCACTTCCAGTATTAAATCTGTTCAGTACACTGCAATCTTCAATAATTGATTTCTTGTTTGCCAGGATATAGTCAATTTCACTAGTTCCCCCATTTGGGTGTTTCCATGTCCATTTTCTTTGCGGTTTCTTCTTAAAAAATGAATTCATGATGCTAAGGTTTTCAGCTTCTGCAAATTCGATGAGTTGATCGCCACGTTCATTCCTTTCCCCATATCCGTATTTACCAACCGATGTCTCTCCTTGTTCCTGTTGTCCAATTCTTGCATTGAAATCCCCCATGATGAGCTTGATATGTTGTTTCCCTTTGGTGTGTAACTCTTTGATTTCTTCATAAAATTCTTCAACCTCTTCGTCGGTATGGCTTGATGTTGGTGCATATACCTGTACTATTTGAAGTTGGTATCGCTGGGTTAGTTGAACAACGAGCCTCGCTGCTCGATCTGATGTACTTTCAACTTCCAGAAGACAGTCTTTAATTCTTTTGTTGATTAAGAAGCCAACACCACTTGTTCTTCCAGTTTCCGTTCCTCTATAATAAAACAAATGTCCACTTTTAAGTTCCACCAACTCTTCACCTTTTCTTCTAACTTCACTGAGTCCTACAATGTCCCATTTGATCTTGTCTAGTTCCTCTTCCAATTCCTGAAGTTTTGCTTCAGAAGCAAGGGATCGTCCATTAAACGTAGCCAAGGTCAATAACAAACGGCAGCCTGGGCCATTCCAGTGATTCTTAGCACCCCCTGCTTTCATGCCACACTGACCGCTGCCTTGATCAGGAGCACTCCAGCACCTGGAGACTAGGGGCCATGGTTTCTGGTGTGTCAACATAATGGAGGAATTAGCCATAATTTCACCACGCTGGCTAGACGGGTTGGTGAATTAGCCCTCCCCTTCCGCCTTTCTATCCGTGCAGCAAATATTAATTTGCCACATAAATAGAAAGCTCAGCCTGCACCACTTGAAGGCGGGGTAGGACACTAGGTTACTGGCCTGGCCGGTTCCACACATCGTCACATACGTTCAGCGTGTGGGTCTCCTTCCAGTTAGATACCAGCAACCCTTTTGCAGGCCATATATATATAATAAGGGAATAAAAATAAATGGTGAATATTTAAATCATTTGCGGTTTGCTGATGACATTGTTATTTTTTCAACGAACCCATCAGAACTCCAAGACATGGTACAGGAGCTCTCAACTAGAAGTAAAGAAGTTGGACTCAAGATGAACCTACAAAAAACTAAGATCATGTTCAATAATTTCGTAGAGGAAACAAAAATACAAGTTGACAACATTGAGCTAGAAATTGCTGATTCATATATTTACCTTGGCCAGCTGATTTCAATGGATGGCAACATTATGAAAGAACTCAACAGACGTATTAAACTTGGCTGGAGTGCATTTGGAAGAAACAGTTTTATCCTGAAGGGGAAATTGCCTTTGTGTCTAAAAAGAAAGGTCTTCAACCAGTGTGTATTGCCAGTCCTCTCTTATGGATCAGAGACATGGAGTCTAACAGTTGGAGCAATACGAAAGTTACAGACAACGCAAAGGAGCATGGAGAGGTGCATGCTTGGAATAACTAGGAGAGATCGAAAAAGAAACACTTGGGTGAGAGAGCAAACTAGAGTAGAGGACATCATTGTTAAAGTAAAAGGGCTGAAATGGCGATGGGCTGGGCATATTGCAAGAAGAACTGATCAACGATGGACAACAGAAATTCTGAACTGGATTCCAAGAGACCACCGAAGACCTAGAAAACGTCCTCAAACTAGATGGGTGGATGAAATAAGAAAACAGGTTGGGGTGACGTGGAAGCGAATTGCTCAGGATAGACTTGTGTGGAAAGCATTTGGAGAGACCTTCATCCAGCAGTGGATAGATAATGGTTGAATATGATGATGATGATATATATATATATATATATGCTTGGGTCTATTTTGCACTGTCAATGAGAATTAGACATTTTCTACAATCCTCATATTTACTTTCATTTCGATATCAAACACAGCGGACCATTCATCATATAGCATTTTTCTATTTCTATGAAAACGATGCCAGAACGAACATTGCTTCTATAACCTTTACACTAATGTATTCGAAACAACGTCTTGGAGATTTACGATCGGCCTGCTCTCACAAAACGAACAATTTTTTTTGTTGGCACATCATAAATCATGCGATAAAATGCCACTCGAACGTAAGCTTTATGACGCTAACGTTTAGCGTCAAGAAACTCTAAAAGCGCAGCTAATTTTCGCATATTCAGTGGCTTCATAATTTTGAAATTCGGTACGGCCAAGAGCTGTTAGGCTAAAAATTCTAAAACGCATTTATAAACTTGCATTTTTAAAAATGTATTAGGATTAGAAAATAAGTAAATAAAGTAAGCGTGTTTACTTAAAAATCAATTATTGAATAACCAAGTATTTATTATTATATTTTATTTATTTATTCTGGTAATGTCACATTTGTCAAATGGGGAGGGGGGTGGTAGTCGGTATTTGTCAAACTGACACTAATATCAGCTTTTGTCCTGGCCTCTTCTCACGTCTATTGATGTCAGTATTTGTGTCACCTGAAATTCGTAATACTATACGAGAAATATTAAAGATAATAATAAAGAATATAAAAAGCTGTAGCTTTTATTATAATGAATAATGCTTCAAACCGTGTTTATAAATATGGATGTTGATGGTAAATATATATTTATCGTTTGGAGTGGATCCGTAATGAATAATTACGTATTTAAACCGCGTGATGTAAGCTTCATTATAGCAAAATTATTTGTAAAAATGGGATTATCGGTCATTCTTGTCTAGGTCTGCTTCGTCTTAAGACATAAGCAAAATACCGAGGAGAAATTATTCTTGTAGAGAAAATACATTCTAATAATTAATTTATCAAACGCACGAGAAGAATTTCTATGGTGTGCCTCAAAGTGATATTCTCTCCCTCAATTTGGTCTTACACTTCAAGAAAACGATGACATCAAGTTCATGATTCACACTTTAATTGCTCTGGTTTATACAAATACAGTTGAAAAATAAAATACCACAAAACAAAAATAAAAATACAACAAAGAATGCCGATCAATGGTATTCGAAAAACAAATTAATTTTTAAAGTTTTATTATTATATAATACAATATTTATATCAATGCACAAAATCTATTATAAGTGGAGAACATTGAACATTATTCGTATTTAGCAAATATGAGCTTTATGCAAAATTTGCCGTGGCAGACCGCATATAGGGAAAGGGCAAGCAAACTTTTCACACTCTGTGGGTTTCATCTATATCCTCTCAAGGTCTTTGAATTCTGAATTTTTATTATAGTGTTATTTTTATTGTTTTCTTTCTAGAATGGTTACTTTTGTGATTATGAAGGACATCAAGAAATATTATATCATAATTTTAATTCCCAGATTTGGCAACAGCGTAGATGTTTATTACGATTTTTTTACAAAATGTCCGTGTAGTCAGAAGGTAATAACCTGTTGCATACAGTATAGAGTTAGAAACTTGAACTGACCAGGGTTCGTTCACTCGCGGGCCGGGGCGATGGCCGTAAATTCCATTTCAAATACGGGCTGAAATGGGCCGGTTCTCTTTAAATTAATTGGTATATTCACACATATTTAACGGGCCGTAATGGGCCGAAATATTTTTAAAAGTTATAAAAAGATTTTGGCCTTTTAAACTAAATGTTTAGTTTTATATTTGAAATTTTTAAAAAACAAGGCGTATTGAGGGGGCTGTATTTAAATATATGCAATTATGAGATCAATTTAGCATAGTTATCAATTAAATGTTATGGTCCAAAGTAATAACTTTTTATTGACTGATAAACTGGAATAAAGAATACAAAATAATTTTCACCCTTATGTAAAACCTTAAGAATGTACACCACATAAATAAGAGAGCCCAGGTAGAAGCGTTTTGAAAATTCTTGGCAACTTGAACAAACACAGTTTTTTTTAACAACGTTGAAAACGTTTTTACGGAGGTCAATTAGAAAAAAAGCGTCACATTTTTTCGTTATTTTTTAATAAAGGTAGGAGGCTGTTTTAGTTGTATCAATAATTAGAGATCCTCAAAATTCTCGACTCGCGAAATGGCCGAAAAATGAAAAAATTCAAATAATGATGGGAAACATGCTTTTAAGTCAAATGAAACATATACGTGGGCATTGGTTCGCTAACTACTCGCGAATTTTTGCAAATTTGCCCACATGAATGAGTTTTTACTTCTACTCGAGAAATTTAAGAGTATCTGCCGAAGAAAATCGTAAATTTACACCATTTTATGCGTTTCTCGCTTTTTTTCGCAAAAAAAAAAAAAAATTGACTGGAGGCGCGTTATAATCATGAAGTAGGAAATATTAACAGCCAAGCGGTAGTTGGAACAGTTCTGGAAGCTTGAGTCCGAACTTGCGTTGATAAAATATCATCCATTAACATCACATCATTGGCGTACGCAGGGGGGTGTTGATGGGGGTTTTAACCCCCATTGCAATGAAATTTTGTATATTTAACATAGGAATATGTGAGTTGTAGCTCTGTAACCCCCATTGAGCCTATAATCCCCTTTACGAACTTCCACCTACGCCTATGCATCCCATCATGCCACCGAAAGTGAGTTTAGATGAAAAAGTAAAACAATGCTCCCAAGATGACACGAAGAAGTCAAGGAACTAGATGTTGTGCAGTTTCTGCAATGAACGAGTGGCACGGGAAACCGCCCATGGTGTGAAAAAACACATTGCAAGCAGAGTTGTCACTCCTCCTTCCTGAATATATTCTCCACATTCAGTACTGGGAATAAAAGTTAACCTTATTGTCTTGGTGCTGAAGGATGGTTTATCTAAAATAAACCAACTTGTAATTTCTGTGAAGCAGAATTTTCTACATGCTAGAAAAAAACGATATGCCTTCCAGTATTTCCTACAAGAGAAAAAGTCCAAGGCTGAGTTGTTCCCCATTCCTGTCCATACACAGTACAATTCCTAGTTGGAAGCAATCTAGTGGCTGGTGGACAACTTGGACATCCTTTTCAGGTTTCTTGACTTCAGAGCTAGTAAGAAGCCCTTCAGCGGTGCATCCTTGCACATCCACAATCTTGGAGCTTATGAGATGCAGATGGTGCATGTTCAAGCTCTCTTCGTTAAGTCAATAGCACTACTACTAAAGCTACTGTTAGATAGGTCGGAAACCAATTTCAAACCAATTGCTGCAGAGGTTTAGCCAGAGCTGAGTAATTTGAAGAAGCGCCTACAAATGCTTGTGAGGGGGATCTTTCAACAACAGAATGGAAGAAGTTGAATATCCTAGAAGGCAATATAAGGAGCATGACAAAGGAGGAAATGAAGAAAATAGCGAGCCACATGCATACGAAGCTAGAATCGTCTATGAAGAGGTGGCTCTAGCTCACACGGTTCTGGAACCTGTGGCTGACCTTTTCTATAGACAGAACGTGATCTAACAGTCAGAAATAGTCAGAAGTCTGATACGTAAAACATGTTTGAGATTTAAACTCGGATGGCCTACAGAAACCAAGAATATTTCCTCTTCACTCAAGAAATTTTCCTATTTACTCAATAATTTTACCTATTTACTTAAGAATTTTTACCTTCGTTACCCAAGAAAGTAAGGGTATTTCATTCAAGAATTTTGAGGGTCTCTATCAATAATATAATTATTAGCGGGTTTCAATAGATATTGAACCCGCTATTGCTGTTGGTTTTTCTGTCTGTACGCAATAAAAAGGGCAAGGCAAAGGTCTTCCGTAAATGCAATAATTATGGTTGTTGTTAATGCTGAAAACCTACCGAGTTACTTGAGAATTAGAGGGTCGCGAATTAGACAGCTTCCAATTGGAGGGCCGCAAATTAGTGGGTCGCGAATTGGAGGGCCGCAAAGTAGAGGACCGCCAATTAGAGAGCCTCCAATTAGAGGGCCGCCGATTAAAGGGTGGCAAATTAGGGGGCGCGCTAATTAGAGGGCCTCGAATTGGAGAGTCGACGATTAGAGGGTCGCGAATTAGAGAGCCGCGAATTAATGTTAATTGAAACCCGCTAAATTTAAATATCGACCTTAGGCGATTTTCTTTCACTTGCTTGTTTGTGTTAAAACCAATGAAAAATGTTTGTTGCCACTATATTCTGGTGGAATCAATAATAGCTAAACAAAGAAATGTTAGTTGTGATTAATTCTTTACTTTTTAATTTTGGTTATCATGGTAACCCGAAAGGCACGAAATGCCAGAGGGCGCTTTTTCTCTTTTGTTTATTAGTATTCATTCAAGTTTTGACGGGTACGCACGTAGTTTTTCTATTCCGCTTACTTGACTTTGGCAGGTGGAAATCGCGAAGGGTGGCCACCGGAGGCGAACCTGTAATCCCAGACAGGACTATTCCGCTTAAATTCAAATGTTATTCTTCATTCACCAATGAAGAAATCTTTATAAAAAAGAAAAAAAAACCCTGAAAGAAAAAGTCTTCAATGTTATTGAATACATTTTCAACGTTCTAATATTCAATAATATTGAAGTTTTTTTTACATATCTGATGCATGTTAAAATTTATAACTTTATTGCTAATATGCAGTTTTCAAATTTTCTAAACAAAAGATATGAATTCATAAAAAAGTTCGAAGGTCAAGATACTGCATCATATATTTCATAATAATATACCTTCAGTTTGAAGTATGTTATAAAAGTCCATATTTCAACAATGAGTCCTCATGAATATAATACATATAATTGAATCGGTCATTTTGAAAAGGGGTTTACTCTATACGAAAACGATGAAACATTTTCAAAATAACCAATTCAATTATATTTCGTTCTGAATAAAAATATCAAATAACTACTTATTGTTGACATTTCATGTTGAGCGTTATGGCACGTTGATCAATTAATCATTAAATTAATTAAAGCAAATTAATTAACTAGAGCAATAAAATGAATCAATGTAATTAAATAAATAAATACAATAAATTAATTAATGCAATCGTTGTAAATAAACAAATTAATATAATTAAATCGATTAATTAATTACCATTGTTCTCACATTGGGCTGCCGAAATGCAAAAATGCCCCGGGCTCTGTAAACAGCCCAGTCCGCCGCCCCTGTCTACAATGCAGAAAACAGTGTATTTGATATTTTTGTTTACGTAGTCTTACTCCGTTTTTCCCGTGGGTTCTATTGATATCGTATTTTGTTATGAATAGGTAGATATAATCCCTCTCTGCGAAATTGAAAACTCCATTATTCAAAACCAAATTATATAAAAAAATAATCCGAAAACATATTATTTCTTATTTGTAAACGTTGTTCAATTTAATGTTTTCTTTCCATTTCTCCAATTCGCTATGTGGACCACTTCCTGTTGACGGCCTCTAAACTGACCGAATGATCCTGTTCGCTATTTAGCATTCACACTTATACGATCTCTAAAAAAACTGCCCGAATGCATTCGTTCACTTACATACCGGGAAAGAAAAAATCTGTTCCTGGTATAACATTTTCTAAAATTGTATAGCTCTGCACAAAAGAGATAACACCCCGAATATGGAGAACTTCCACGCGTCTCTTGCTATTGTTCGTGGCACAAAAGAATTCGGCTACGAGTGCTTCCCGAATTTCTCCTGGATCTCTGCTTAATATGAGGACAAAAGCTTTCTCTCTCTTCCTATTTCTACCGTCCTTTTTCCTCTATCTTGATGTGCGTGAAAATTTTCAGACAACTGCGCAAAGAGGAGGATTAGTAAAAAAATTGAAAGAAAATTAAAAAACTGAAGTCTAGTCTCCCAGTATTTTTAGAAATTTTGTTTAGTTGTTACAGTTTTTGTTAAGTATTTTTTCATTTTCTTTATTGTTATTTTATGATCATCTTATTGTCTACGCATTCCAGAATATGTTGTAATGTTATAATACATGTTCTTGAACAAACGCTAATCACATTTTAGTTACTATGATAGAATCAGCTATTGTGATGTTAGTTTATTTCATTACGGGATATTAATTACGTTATTAATGCTTTTCTTTTGCAAAAAGCGATTTTTATACAATTGTTCTGTAGTTCAAATATAAAAAAAAAACTTAATGCGATTTTTGAATGCTAAAATTTCGATTATTGAAAAAACCACGAACTTGACCAAGAGGACAGGTCACTGCTATTTATCAGTGACAAAAATCACATTAGTTTCAAAAACACTATTCCGCTTTTACAGGAATGTAAACTGGTCGTTTTCGCATATCTCACTTATGATTGATGTCACATCACCGATGAATAAAATCATCTTCATTTTTACGATTACAATTAAATAAGGCGGATTAAATTTATATGTATTACGCAGTTTTAAAACTAAGTTTTTTTTTGTTACGATGAGAATATCAAATGAGATTTAAACAATCGCGAGTGTTAGAAAATTACTATGTGTTAAAAAATATCTCCCACTATAAATTACAAAAAGCCTGTACGGTAGCTTTGAGTGTTGACAATTTGTCAATTGTATTATCACTATGAAGGGTAATGACGTCTTATAGCATTAAACATTGGGAAAGAGAGGTTAATCCTTGTGCGTTGATGGCTCAGCGGTTAAGGCGGTTCCGAAAGAAAGGGAAGACCTTAGTTCAGAGGTTCTCAAACTTCTTTAAGCGGCGACCCACTTTTATAGTAGCCAAGTAATCCGCAAACCCATCTTACAATAACCAAAATGTATGCGACTCTCATTTTGCGCCGCCGTCAGATGTGCATAACAAAATCAGTTTTAACAAAGTAAAGAAAGCAGATTAAATATAACATTATATTAAATTAATTATATACATTATACATGTACAGTTAACAAACTTCTTTTATTTTGAGGAGTTTAAAAAATTGCTTTTTCTTTGTATTTATAGTTGAATTATAAAATAAATATACCCAACATGGTAGGTGTAAGTTGGAATGTCTAATGAGACTTTAGTATTAATTTGGCACTAACAAAACTAATACATTTTCTGTCCTTTTCTCTATATATTCCAAAATATAGAACATATTTGTAATAAAGTAAATGACTCTATTGATCACATGGTATGAAGTACCGTTCAACCGAATGCACACAACATCTCAGAGATACATTCTATGTTATTATGGTGAGATGTAAAATGCACTTAAATACTAAACTAGAAAGGCAGAAGCTCATTAGGAAACAAGTATGTAAGAGGGTGGATTTAAAGAAATTAAAAGAAAATACCGAGGCATTCAAGTTGGAATTAAAAAATCGCTTTTCTGCACTGGAAGGACTTATTGAAGAAGTTGACATCTCAGAAGCAAATGAAAACATTGTTAAGACAATAATTGAAACTGCTGGGGAAATTGGTGGTGTAATATGTAAAAAGCAGAATAGCAAATTATCTGAGAAGACGAAACAACTCATGAAAAGGCGAAGACTTATGAAGGTGGACAATCAAAATACCAGTTGCAAGATCGAGTATGTAGAACTTTGCAAAACTTTGCGCAAAAACATGAAAGAAGATATAAGAAAATTCAATTGTGAGTTAGTAAGGAAGGCCATTGAAAGCAACAAGAGCCTTAGGGTTGTTAAAGGGAGTTTGTCTATTGGGAAGAAACACATCATTGCATTAAAAGGAGAGGATGGCACTGTAACAAGAAATAGGGAAGAAATACTTAGAAGAGTTGAAGAATTCTACAGAAAGCTGTATGAGGGAAACAGTGGATTAAACGAAGACTCTGAGATAGTCGAAGGAACAGCTCCTAAAATCTTAAAAGAAGAAGTAGCATTTGCAATAAAAAGTATGAAGAAAGGAAGATCCCCTGGCGATGATGGCATTACATTAGATATCTTAAAAGAAGCTGGAGAACATGTAGAAGACATACTCGCAAAATTCTTTACCAAATGCCTCAACAGTGGTAACATACAAAGTAGAATGAGATTCTGTAACAGTAATTATTATTTTGCATAAAAAAAGGGATAAAGAAGATTTGAAAAATTACGGACCAATTAGCTTGTTGCCTACTATTTATAAAATCTTATAAATATTTTGTATACTTTTATAAAATCTTCATAAATGTACTAATACATCACCTACAGAAAAAATTAGATACAGCTCACCCAAGAGAATTATCTGGATTTCGAAGAGAATTCAGTACAGTGGACCATATTCAAGTATTAAGAGAATTAATTGAAAGAACACATGAATATGAACTTCCATTGTGTGTGGCATTTATTGACTATGAGAAGGCCTTTGACTCTATTAAAACATCAGCAGTCATCAACTCTTTAAGATCAGCAGACATCGAGGATGTGTACATTGACATGGTGAAATGTGTGTATAAAAATGCAAGTGCAAAATTTCGGTTACATAAAGATACCGAAGCTATCAAAATTGGTAAAGGTGTGAGGCAGGGAGATACCATTTCTCCAAAACTTTTTACTTCAGCTTTACAGATGATTTTTCAGCAGATAAATTGGAATAACAAGGGAATAAAAATAAATGGTGAATATTTAAATCATTTGCGGTTTGCTGATGACATTGTTATTTTTTCAACGAACCCATCAGAACTCCAAGACATGGTACAGAAGCTCTCAACTAGAAGTGGAGAAGTTGGACTCAAGATGAACCTACAAAAAACTAAAATCATTTTCAAAAGTTTCGTAGAGGAAATAAAATACAAGTTGGCAACATTGAACTAGAAGTTGCTGATTCATATATTTAACTAGGACAACTGATTTTAATGGAAGGCAACGTTATGAACACAACAGACGTTTTAAACTTAGCTGAAGTGCATTCAGAAGAAACGGTTTTATCCTGAAGGGAAAATTACCTTTGTGTCTAAAAAGGAAGTTATTTAATTAGTGTGTATTGCCAGTCCTCTCTTATGGATCAGAGACATGAGGTCTAATAGTTAGAGCAATACGGAAATTACAGACAGCCCAAAGGAGAATGGAGAAGTGCATGCTTTTAATAACTAG
>QLNU02014802.1:143232140-143250573 GCA_006491805.2 Dysdera silvatica
CAAGCTACCGATTGGCTTGCAGAGGGCGTCGTGTTTTAAGCTCATATATATAGTATGCAACATCTTTAAAAATTAATATCTTCGAAAAAAGCCGCATTGGCACGAATGCCTGGACACGTATTTCCTTCATTTGGCTCTACTTTCATCAAAATCGGCGGGGCACTCACTTTGGGTTCCTCTTGTGAGTATAGACCTATTTAGAAGAAGTGGCTTTCAGTCGAAATTTACTATGAACTCCCGATCCTTCCTACGAGCAGGTTCCTCCATCTCAGGCCTATTAAGGAGCATACGACTTTTCTGTCGGCATCCTGTAACTTTGTATCTACTGTAATCTTATTCCAGGGGCTTCGCAATAGTTACCGCATCCTATATTCTTTTATCTTAGTAATGTTCTTCAGCGTTGTTTAATGATTTCTTACTTTGAATATCCATGTAGTCACGAAGACTTGAGATTACACTCTATTGTAATCGTATGCGTTTATCTCTATTTCACACATTTTTAACATAGGATTTAATATTAGTTCATTGTTGATATTATTAAGTAGAAGTACTCAAACACTGTTGATACTTAGCGTATTTTCATTCGATTAACTACATCTTTGAATTCGAACATTTGTTTGTCGACATGTTTCTATATTCATTCGACAACAACAGTTGACAAGTTATCGTTAGCGACAAGCCTAAAGGTAGTGGTGTATAAAAAACTGTTGTTCGTTAATAAATATTTAAATTACTATTTAATTAATTAAACTATATATTACGTTATATCATTTAATTAGAGTAGGCGAATGCCCATTGCTGTGAGATTTCTCCCTCCCATATCTTAATTCTGAAGAAGTGCTAATGTTGTATTTATGCACAGTCCTTAAATAAACGAATGATTTCCAAACTCCAGTGTAGATGTACCATCGTAATTTGATTAATGTTAATTACTTAAAAACAAACATTAAAAAAAGACGCCAGAAATAAAATCGAAACTTTTGAAATGTGGACCCTTAGAAGACTATTAAAGATAAAATGGACAGACAAGATATCTAACCAGGATGTCCTGAACAGACCCAATATTAAAAGAACTATCTTGGCTTCAATACTGAGAAGGAAGTTGTCATATTGTGGACACATAGTGAGGGAAGAAAACTACAAATTTCCCTAATTGGCCCTGGATGGAAACTTTGTGGGAAAGAGACCTAGAGGTAGTAAAAATAAGGATGGATGCATGACTTAAAGGCTTTGAATAGACTAAGCGCAGAAGACATTATCCATGCCAGTAGAGACAGAAAAATGTGGTTCATATTTACCGTCAACCTCCAAATCAGAGAAGGCACTTTATGGTGACGATAATTAATTAGTTTTGGTTTTCATAACTAAATGCAACTCTGATTCAATTGATGTTTTCCCTTTTTCAACGAAACAATATTTTAACTTATCGTTTGAAAAAAAGCACTGTTTGAAATAGCCTCGAAAGACAATAGGGGATATTATTGATTATTATTATAATTTGAATACATTTACAAATAAAATATTTTGACAATTTTCCTAGTATTTTAGTTGTAGAATGTAATTTCCTTGATAAGCGTTTCTTCCAATTTTCAGTTTCAATACAAACTATATATATATTCGCTTTTTACAGAATTTCATTCACTTTACTATTAAAGACAAATCACTAATACATATAAGAACATTAAAAGACAACAATAAATTTAAGAATATTAAAAAATAATAAAAAATTTAAAAATATTAAAAGACAATAATAAATTTACGAATATTAAAAGACAATAGCAAATTTAAGAATATTAAAAGACAATAATAAATTTAAGAATATTAAAAGACAATAACAAACTTAAGAATATTAAAAGACAATAACAAACTTAAGAATATTAAAAGACAATAATAAATTTAAGAATATTAAAAGACAGTAATAAATTTAAGAATATTAAATAACAATAACGAACTTAAGAATATTAAAAGACAATAACAAATTTAAGAATATTAAAAGACAATAATAAACTTAAGAATATTAAAGACAATAATAAATTTAAGAATATTAAAAGACAGTATTTATCACGCAACGCTTCCCCACTTTGCCAAAAAACGATGATAGAAGGAATATTCCTACTGCAACCCTTAAGCTAATGCATTTGAAATAATGTCTTGAACACTTGCATTCGTTCTACACTCACGAGGCGAACAATTTTCACGTTGACACGTCGTCAATCAAATGATAAAATGCCATTCGAAGACGAGCTTTACGACGCTAACGTTTAGCGTCATAAATAGACCCTTAGCTCATGAACGGAATCCTGTTACTCTGTAATTCGATAATCACAAAATCCCGCTTATTCTTATTCGCTCCGAGAATCAATACACATGCTACTTTTAAGTAATTAATTCATATATAATTCAACAAATTCATTACTTCACATAAGCTATAAATAATTTGTTGCTGCGGGCATTTTTGAATAATGATAATATATGTGTATTTCCAAATATACACATTGTGTAGCGACATAATCCAATTTTATGTCCTTGAACCAAAAATGATAATTTGATTTTGTAACTCTAAGTTGGCAGTATTTATTATTGAATGCGAAATAAACTAAATAAATTAAGACTGGTATTAGAAAAAAAATACATTAGAATTCTGAGAAACAGCCATTAAGAAATATAGAATTAAACAAGTTGAAAGCTAATGTTTCGAATCAATCTCAGCTTCATCTCCAATGTGGAAGGAACACTTGGTGGTGGTATGAAGAACGATGCGAACAAAGGCTTGAATTAAAGCAAAAACTATAGTTTGATTGTCCATTGTTAAGGATGATTTGGTATTGTAAGATATTATTACCCTTCACAGGGATAACACAATTGCCAAATAATGGTCAACACAGAAAAGCCTCCGGGGCGAGATTTTTGTGAGTTTTTCGTGGGGGAATTTATTATACAATAATTTTTGCCACCCACGTATATTTAGCTCAAACTAGAGCTTTTTTTATATTTGGAGAAAAAGAGGCGCCGTCCTCATCTTGGATTCGAACCAGGGTCCCCGCGTTGAGCCCGCGGTGTCTTGACCTACTAGACGAACGAGGACAAGAACAAACGCATTTTTCTTGTCCTCGTTCGTCTAGTAGGTCAAGACCCTGGTTCGAATCCAGGATGAGGACGGCGCTTCTTTTTCTCCAACTATAAATAAAAAGCTCCAGTTTGAGCTACATAAACGTGGGTGGCACAAAATTATTGTATAATAAATTCCCCCACGAAAAACCCACAAAAACTGTCCCTGGAGGCTTTTCTGTGTTGACCATTATTTGGCAATTGTGTTATCCCTGTGAAGGGTAATAATATCTTACAATACTAAATCATCTTTAACAATAGACGATCAAACCATAGTTTTTTTAATGAGTTTCTTTAATTCAAGCCCGTGTTCGCATCGTCCTTCATACCAACACCAATAAATTCGAAACATCTGCTTTCAACTTGTTTAATTATATATTTCTTACTGGCTCTTTCTCAGAATTCTAATGTGTGTTTTTCTAATACCAGTCTTAATTTATTTAGTTTATTTCGCATTCAATAAAAATACTGCCAACTTAGTTACTCATAAATTAATTACGATATTCCAAAATAATTTTAAAAATAATATAAATAAATATGAACTTCCATATTCCTATTTTAATAAAAAGCGTCACAAAAAATATCAAATTTTGATGTACTTTATAAGTAACATGGGATTTAAAATGATAAAAGTAACGATTAGGAACAAGTCACTCCTCCGTTGCACTAAAATTTAGTAAAAAATTCAACCAAATTCTTTATTTCTTTATGTTATATTAATTATTTATTTAATGAGGTTAAAAGAACGCGATCTTTGCGATAAAAAAAATGAATTTTGATACGCCTTCTACATAATTTGTTTCTTACAAGAATAAAACTTAGAAATTTTTCCTCTCTTCTTTGTGTTAAAAATGAATAAGAAAATTTACAATTTTTTTTATGTATTATTACTTATTCGCCTAATGAGTATGGGGCAATGCACAGATTTCGCGAGAAAATTAAACGATTTTTCGTATCAATATTTTTAAGTCAGGAATAATGTTATAATTTCATCAAGATAATTACAAAGACGCAAAGGGAATTTGTTGGAAAACTGCTTCTTGAAATAATTATACATAGGCATTAGCTTTTAACAAAAATAATATTTTTATCAGATCGATTTTAAATATCTCAAAGAAGATAATCTTCATTATTTAATCTATCTTATTTCGCAAATTAAATTCGCAGAATTAGTGTGGCCTCGGCGTTTAAAGATTTTTCTTCATTTTATTCATTAAAGTGCAAAGAAAATTTAACCATAATATGAATAAAAGAAATGCCAACTTAATTTTAAGCTTGAATTTTATTTTTCTAGCAGGTTTAAATGTTAGAAACTTCGAGATTATTGTAAAATAAAACCTCCATTTCCACAAGCCTTAATGAGCGTATTGAAATTGATGAAATTACAAAACATAGCCGAGACAAATTAATTCTTTTGACATAAATAATTGGTAGAAATTGACGATTAAAAATATATTAAAAATCCAAAAATTTAGTTCTGATTCCCCCTCGTCACGCAGTTCATTGATTGGTACCTGACTAAAGATATTTAGATTATATTTATATGTAAAACGGATAAACATATACGTCCGTATAAACATTACCGGAATATCAAATATAAAAACGGAACTGGGCATGAAAATGAATTGATGTGAATGCACATAAGAGTATATAGTACGGAATGGTAATACAAGGGAATAAAGTCATCCAAATAGTGCTTAGAATGTAAGTTTTGTTGTAAAACGGAAAAATATATTTGTAATATGTTAATTTCTCTTTATCTAAAAAGGGTATAAATACCCGATGTTTATAAATATCTGTTGAACACTTTTGTTAAGTTTTTACCAACGTTTTTAGTGTCCATATTTTTATATAGTGTCCAACGTTTCTATGTCCATAACGGGCCTCGATGAACTTGGCAAGGGATTTTGAAAAATGAAACGTATGAATAAAATATATATTTAATTTAAAATGAATAAATAGAATATCCTGTTTGGAAATAATGTAATTTTATAAGAGAAATATTCAGTACTCAGTGTTATTCTCACTATTTAAAATTTAAAAATTTAAATCTGTGAAAATTTGTCTCCTAATCTGATAGATTTCCAGATCGTTGTTGGGATTAGTAATATTTTCTCCTAATCAAATTATTGAATTAGTTTTAACTATTATCTTGTAAACTGTGAGTCAATTTTCTCCAGCTTATTACATAAGAAAATTTGACACAAATTTGTTTTAGAAAACGAGAAAAATGAAATACGGGATACAAAATGCTTAAAAAAAATATTTGAGGAGTTTATATCACCCATAGCAGATTTTATAGCATTGAAACTAGAAATTTAGATGCACGTTTTCGCTTTTCGCTCCATAAACCAGCTTGATTAAATAGCTTTATATCGTATATTTACGGACAATTTTCGTTTAGGCCAACCGTTTCTAAACGGCATATAACTCTTGTGATTTGCATGCAAAATCAAACCATCATGACATTTCTAACCCAAAGTTTAAGATAATTTAATATAGATCTTCTCTTACATTCCTATAACTTTTATACTTCTCAAGTTATGTATCACAAAATGTTATATATCGGGTTGCATAAAATTATTATTATTATTATAAGATACATAGGCTAGCATTTATTTTGCTTTCTTTTTAAATAATTCCAACATTTTAACGAATTCCTCTTACTATTGCACCTAATGTTAGGCGGGACTAAATTTGTTTTTAATGTATGTGAAATATTTCATCTTTTAAATTTATTTTATTTTTCCATTCCGCTTATGTGATCAAAAGTTAATTAAAATGCAAATTTAATTAGCGAACAAAGAGACCTTTCTTTCTTTTTTTTTTTTCTATGACTAAATTTCCATTCTATCTGCTAAAAGTAGGCAGCTTTGACTTGCCCTCCAGTTTTGAATATGTCTGAGTTAAAAAAATGCATTTTTAATGCACATATTTAACCAGGGAACAGCGATTTTAAAATTATCTAATTATTTTTATGTACTTGTAAAAATGTATTGAAGTTCTTATCAAAAAACCCATTTCTTTTCTTAAAAAAATAATTTAAAAGCAAAACAGTGTCAATCATTTTTTCTCAATTTTTTATGCATGCTATTAAAAGAGCCATAAAAAGTAAATTAAATGCGTAATTAAATAAATCTAAAACTGTATGATATTTTTAATTTTTCCCCAGGCATATATGGAAAATAAGAAGCCATTAGCGAGATAGTTTTGGTAATGTTTAGAGACAAAAAATCTCTACAAAAACTTAAGAGACTCTACATCCAAAAAACTAAAAAAAAATGTAAATCTTTCTCTTTTTCTTGGGAAAACGTCGATTAGTACGTCTTAAGAATCTGTTAGCATTATAGGCATAGAGTTATATGGGCCCATGGGGGCCCGAGCCCCTCGATAATTTGAGATAAATTGCGATTTTAGATGAACTGTCACGTATAAAAGTACATAAAATGTGTTTGCCCCCCAATAATTCTGAGAATTCTACGTTGCCCCCTCAATAATTCTGAGAATTCTACGTTGCCCCCTCCAATAATTCTAAGAATACTACCTTGCCCCCCAATAATTCTGAGAACTCTACGTTGAAGGCTAGAATGTTTAAAAATTCACAAAAGTATTCGACAGATATAAACGAAATTTCGTCACATTGGGCTAACCAGTTACACTTCAGTCCCATGGTTCATTCCTGAACGATATCAGAAATCGTCAAGAATGCCACAAATTACCTGACAATTCTTCTATAATGCTAAAAATACTTCAACGTATTTACATTTATATCCGCAATAATGGCTTGTGTATTTTCCTCGGACCTTCTGCACTATTGTCGTATAACGATTGAGTATGTTAGTATAGCGGATTAATATGTATGGTAAGATCCAATATATATTTTATTAATTGTGATCAGTATTGTATATGAATTAAAATTATTATTATAATGAAATTAAAATTATTATTATAATAAAATTAAAATTATAACAAATTAAAATTATTATTATAATAAAATTAAATTATTATTATAATTAAATTAAAATTATTATTATAATAAAATTAAAACTATTATAATAAAATTGGAAATTATTATTATAATAAAATTAAAAATTATTATAATAAAATTGTACCATATTATAATAAAATTAAAACTATTATTATAATAAAATTAAAAATAAACATAGGAAACCCACATTTATCGTTTTTAACGAGCGTCAGATTTTTTTAAGACTAAATAATATTTTTGAGGAAAAGAAATTAAAAGTAGGGCGACGTTCTAAAGCCCGTTATGGAACTATGTGCCATGTAGTCCCAAAAAGACAATTTTCTCGCTCATGGGACTCTCATAATACCAACTGTTAAATTATTTCAATTCCAGCTTTCAGCGTGTCACTTTATTTAACAGGGCAAAACTACGTTTCTTAAATAAAAGATGAAAATGACAACGTTTCAAAGTCCAGCGACGTATAGGTCCTTTTCTCGTTGATGGCCATGAAACTGCTGCCGATTAAATATTTTGTTTCCTTGTTTTAATGATTCTCGAATGTTTCGCAATTTATGTGCGCTTAGTTTCCTTTTTGCGGCGAATAATTTCATTTTCCATAGTAAAATTATTTTTTGCAAAGGGAAAAAAATGTGACTTTACCAAACCCGGTATTTAACTCCGTACCCTAATTTTCTGAAAGGAAGGCATAACACGGTCGCGCTTCTTGGCGCAGTATAGCCCAGATGCTCTTGCGCCATAAAAAAGCCAAACAAACAAACAATCGCGGTTCCAGAATCGAAACTTATACGGCGATTAACAGCGCTTTCTTCCTTAGTAACCATCAAACTGCTTTCTATTAACCAGTTTTGTTTACTGTTTTTCAGTGTGTCCCTTCATTTAGTGGAGTTACTCTACAATTTAAACTAAAGAAAGAAAAAATAATGAAGTATCGAACTCAAGACCAGACTCAGAATAATCGTAATTGAGTGATTATAATCGATTGCAATCGATTACATTTTCGCGTAATCACATCTGTAATTGTAATTGAATGTTTTGAAGTAGCTGTAATCTGCAATATAATCATAATCACACTTTTAAATTTCATTTAATCATAACTGTAACCATTTTTGAAATTATTAATTAATCGTAATCATATTCGCTATGACTATAATCCAACTGATCGTAATCCAACTGATTATTTCTGCGTGCAAGAAGTCGTAATTGTAATAAAGATCTTTTTATGTGTCTTCATAATTGCAGCCGTAATCGAAAAATGAAAATTGCCTGTAATCATAATCGAAATCCTAATGTAAATTTTGATAATTAGGTTAGTGTAGTCGTAATGGTACTCCTACTATGGTAATCGTAATTAAATAAACCGATTGTAATCGTTCATAAGTCTGGTCAGAAACGTATGTGATGAACGGAAGTCATTTTCCTCTTCAATGATTACCGAACTACTATCTATTAAATGTTTTTTACGTTCTTTTAGGGTTCCTGAGTGTTTATGAGTTAATGCGCGTTTTGTTTTCTTTTTATGGCACATGCTTTCATTTTCCACGACATGATAACTTGTATAAGGAAAAGGGGATGAACCTATGACCGGTGTGGGAGTCAGAGCCCTACACAGGGCTAAGCGCAGGAAGCCAAAGGGTAGGGGGCAAATTCCTAAGTTCATGACGTGAAACTATTTAATAAATATTTAAATATATATTTCAATTTTCTTTCAATTAATTACGCAAATTATTAAAAGAAAATACGAGTTGGCAGTCCGTTAAGTTCGAGCTATTGAAAAATGGATGGGGACCGGGCAGAAGTAAGATTGTATTGAAGGATTCATTTTGTTAAACAACGATTAAAAGATAAACACATTAAAACTACAGCGGTATTGTAATATTTTCACTAACCATGAATTACTGGCTATATAGTGCCAGTAATCAATAATTTATAAATATTTTTTTATTTAAACAAAATGTTTTTTAAATGTAGCAAACGTGAATTAAATCATTTAAAAAGTTTCGCCAATCCAAACTTTGCCTCGTCGTCTGAATCATTTCATGCGCACGAAAAAGGGATAAACGGGACGGTAGAAAAAGGAAAACAGAGGGTTTTGTCCCTATTAAGCTGAGATGCAGGAGAAATTCAGGAAACACTCGTAACCGAAATCTTTTGTATCCCGAACAATAGCAGCAGACGCCGGGAAATTCTCCATATTGAGTGTTATCTCTTTTGTGCAGAGCTAGACAATTTTCGGAGTTGTTACCAGGAGCGGGGTTTTCCTGCTCCAATATGTAAGTAAACGAATGCATTCGGGTATTTTTTAGAGATAATAATTGCGACTTCTATACGGAATAACAACCGGAATCAAAATTCCATCTGCTTAGATTCCATCGGACGGACAATAGGAGTGGCCCTCACAGCGAATTGGAAGATCGGAAATGAGAATATTGAATATACCGATGTTTATCAATAGGAAATAATATGTTTCCTTTCTGCTCTTTTTTTTTTTCAATTTAGTACTGGTTATTGGAATTTTCCAATTTCGCAAAAAAAGATTAGGTACGCCCTATGTCGCCAACAGCAACACTGGTCGAATTGAAGAAAACTAATAGGAATAATGATAAAGGAAAGGGCAAAGAAACAGACCGAATACTTTTCTGTTTATAAAATAATATCGTATTTGATTCGCTTAGGTAAACTGAAATTTATTGGTTGATGGTATCCAAAAGATTTGTAATTTGTAAATTTGAATCAATCATCGCTCTAAAAGTGTGATCATCTACGTAAAACACGAATTAAATACAGCAAAAGCCCATTATTCGAACTTCTCTTAACTAAAATTCAAATTAATAGAAATGGTCCACGCAATTATATATTATTATTAATATTTTGTATTTTTTAATGGACAATCTTTCAATGCTTTTATGGGTAAAATCTCTGGCATTCGTTTTCTGTATTCTTGCCTTCAGAAGTAAACCAATAAAAGGGATAAATATCCGACGCTTATAAAGATATTCAGATATCTGACATATATAAAGATATTCAGATATCTGACATATATAAAGATATTCAGATATCTGACATATATAAAGATATTCAGATATCTGACATATATAAAGATATACTTTATATATTTTGAATATATACAAAGATATCAGATTATTTCCCCAAAGCTTTTAATAATATAATTAACCCGCACATATCAATACTTTGGTTAGTAATATGAACTTAAACATATTTTTGATATACACATTCGAGATACATTAGTATGATCGCCAGTTAATTTTGATTGAGGGGAACCGCTGCTCGTGTATGCAGCATCAATAACATGTAGATGAGAGTTATGTAATAAGGTGCCAAATAGTTGTCATAGGTACTTAGAGCCATACTGACTCCAGTGCATTCAACAACCACTGGAGAATGGTGATAGAAGATTCATAGAGCGAAGACAGTCGAAGTGGACACCGATTTTTGATTGGGTTCATATCTGAGGAATTGTAAGGCCAGCGTAGCACAACTTCAAGTAATGTCCGATTCGTGCTCTTCCAGCCCCTATCAGACAACTCTAACTGTGTGATACGTCGTATTGTCTTGTTAAAGGGTACCATCCGTCCCAGGGAAGACAATCGGCATGTATGCGTGTACGTGATCTACAAGGATGAAACCAAATTGTTCAAGAGTCCTCCTTCCTACAGGCATGAGTATGTCCAGTCAATGCCAGAAAAACCTTCCCAGATCCTATACCAGCTTGTGTTCTTCCAAGAATGGTTACAGAATGTTTACTGTCCAACGATTTTTGTTTTAATACAACTTCCACTCATTCAATAAGGCAGAAAATCTGATTCATCAGAGAAGGCAACTCTTTGCCAATCAGCGAAAATCCGATTTCGATACTGTCTACAAATTCTAGCTTTCGCTTGCGATACATCTTCGTTAGTATAGGTACAGTAACCGCCCTTCTACTTCAGAGCCTCATACCCAGCAAGGTTCGCCGAATTGTCATTTCAGACACACGTTTGGTAACCCTTTTTTTTTCATTTTGGCTTTGCATTACTTTACTGCAAAATGTCAATCAGCCTTCACGCACATTCCTAGTCGACGTTCAACTTTCATGTTCCGCAGCTCCCACGTCGGTTATACGCAATGAAACAGTTTATCCAATCATGATACACTTTTACAATAGCAGAATATAAATAGTTCACAAAATGCCCTATTTCCAAAATGCTATCACCTTTATCCGAAAGTCAATAATCATCCCTTTTTTCAACTGTGATAAATTGCTCCTTTTATCCATGACAACAACTAATGATGTGTTTTCAGAATACTACAACATTCCTCTCTTTATCTCTCTTCGTATGCACATGATGACGGTTATATGGATATACCCACCAATCTAAATAATGTTACGTGTCTTATTGCATTGGTTACGCGCTGATAACATCAAAAGTAGAAGATGATCATATTAATGTGACTAAACCAAGAGTGCCTTCGGACTTCTAGATGAATCCAAATTTTACAACCCAAATCCTCTTATTTTTCTTAATATGCTTTTGTCATCCTTGTTTTTATTTATGTACTTCATTTTTATTATTATCTTAAATGAACGTATTTAAAATACAAAATATAAAATAAATATCGAAGAAATAATCCACCCAAACTGACCGCCACAATAAAAACATTAATGAGCCATAAGGGCTATTTTAATATACGCGACACAATGTCGATATGTAGATTAATTAAAATATTAACTATTTGTAAGTAGTCCGACATCTTTGTATATACTTGATATGCGTATATCAAAAAATATTCACACATATATTTCTATATATCCAATACCTACCATTCGTACTGGTTGCTCTCTTAAGGGGCGAAGTTCACTGGAAAGCGAATATGAACATTTTAACCGTAAGCATTGAACGAGTATCTACGAAACTAATAAGTTCAGTTAGCTGTTCGATTAAACGGAGTTCGAATTATCGGAGTACTGCTATGCATCTAAGCACTGGCTTAGGAAAGGGGTCTCAGGGAACTCCAGCCCCCATTAGGTGGCAACATATATTGATCCGTTAAACACTAAATTACAGAAGCTTTTAAAAAACTACTTGAGCCCTTATAATTTTTTAATTAATACGCTTCTGTATCTAATTGCAATTTCTTGAATACCGCCTTCTTTGATTATAACTAACTTAATGCGGTCTTTCTACATAAAAAGTTTCCATACCCCTGGTGCCGCGATTCAATGACAGTGAAAGCTAAATCTAAAAATTCATCAGCATCGAAAAATACATTACCCTTTTTCTTGGCGACGATTTTCGACCTCGGGTGAGTATTCAAAGTATTAAATAAAGAAAATAGTTTCCAAGGAAAACATTTAATATCTAAATATCAGATAACACAAAAGAAAGGAAAATAAGTCTCTCAGATCAAAGTTTAATTTCCAAAAAAATCACAAGACCAAAACGGTCTCAAAAAATAGAGAAACTACTAAAACAGAAACCGTGACGCTATAATTGCCTCTCTTTCAAGAAACAAAGTATCGATATAAAAATAATGTAAAACTAAATATTTTTAAATGATTAGTGCTTTCACTGCTCTCCTTTAAGAAAACAATATGTCACTGAATTGATAGTAGAGCTCGATGTCAAATGTAATCCGTCATCTTCGAAAACCTGGACTGAACTATGTTTTTTGCACATACCGAAAACTAAATATTCGGATTATCCGATCGGTTATCCAAAATTCGATTCGCTCCTTTATTTCGGATAATCGGATTCATATTATATTCTTAAATTATGTTCCACAATAATGAATACTAAAAAAGAACCAAAACAATATATTAACCTGTTAACTGGGGAATAAAATTTTGTGAAACTCGTTTCACACTGGGGACAATTTTTTTTCTCAGTGATATTTAATTAATTTAAGTGATATTAACTATATTCATTATATTTAATTAATTTCAAATGAAATAAATATATTTATTATATTTAATTAATTTCAATGATAAATATATTTATATATTTAATTAATTTCAATATTAAATATATTTATTATATTTAATTAATTTCAATGATATTAAATATATTTATTATATTTAATTAATTTCAGTGATATTAAATATATTTAATTTCAATGACGAAAAATGTCGTCATTCGCATTTTGGTAGTCTTCTGGGCATGACGAAAAATGTCGTCATACCCAGTTAACAGGTTAATTTTACATATTATTAGTAAGCTACTAAAAGAATCCCCTTTATAGGCTATTGAAATGATCTTTACAAGAATTTTCTGTTTTGCAAAATGTTCGTTAATTTAACCTTAAGTCATACAATGTATTTATATAACTAGGAAATCTAATGGATTGTTGGAGGAAAGCAACAAATAGCTAAAAATATGAAGAAAGAAATTAAGTCGTAAAGAAAATGCAAATGTGGTAAATAGAAACTCCAATTATTGAAAACAATTTTCGCAGTAAAAAGTTTAATAAGATCGTAATTCAAACTGTTATTACGTCTTTAATAACCTTTGTTCTCATTTTTATTGTCAATTTCGGAATTTTTTCCTATATATATCAAAAAAATCCCCCTTGAATTATTTCAGAATAATATTTGGATCAGATATCGTAATCAGAGCGTTTTATGGATGCTTATTGAAATAAGAATAACATGTTTATTTATAATGTATAAGAAGTTTAACTCGCAGTTTTATATTTACTAAAATTTAATGTTTGTCAATGACACACATTAAATTAAGGAGACACACGTTAGGGAAAAAACGATAATTCTTTGTTCGCATCAAAGCTAACGAAGATAATCGACAAAAAATATAGTCACTCTTTTGAAGTTAAATATCTGAATGCATTTTCCTCTATTTAAATATTTGAAACTCATATTTATTAGAAGAGCGAAAAAAAGAGTTCAAGTAGTCTTACAATATTATAGAACCATAAAAATTCTTTTAAATAGAAGCTCGCATATTTTTTGACACTTATATGAAAAGTTATAAAATAAATGAAGAGAAAAAATATTCTGAAAAGAAAAATATTAAATTAAAAACATTATTCACAAACTAAAGATGGGACACCGGTAGATTAGTAAACAAGAAAATAACTAAAGCTTACGGACGCATCATCATCAGCAGCACTTCATCCGGAATAAATATAATATTATGATTGTATTTATTTATTTTAAAATACAGCATTGGCCTGCTCAGCCTAAGCTGGAGGCAGACGTGAACATTAATTGTGACCAAGCAGTTAAAATGATTAAAACAAACATAACAATCAAGAACGCACTCAGGACAATATAAATTAAACGCGTGACAATATCTGCGTGAAAATAAGTAAGGATAAGGAATGCAAACTATTTCAGAATCGAGATCACTTACTGATAGTTTTAGGAAAAAAGCTGAATTTTTAGGTGTCAGATTCGACCTACTCAGGCGATAGTTTAAGCAGGGGTGTGCAACCTTTCGGCTTCCCTGGGCCGCACATATAAAATACACTAACACTAAAGAGAGCTGATAAGCAAAATAACGTAGAATATATAATTAATGTATTTAAATTATTTAAACTTCATTAATTCAGGGATTTTCTGTCATAAAAGTACAAGACAAGCCAGCCACATGGAATTGGTGAGGTGTTTGCCATTGCTTTTGAGACACTAATGCTTCGATATTTGATTCGATGGAAGTAGTTGCAATTTGCGGCGATTTCTCAAGGTGCATATCAGATATTGTGGTTCTAGTTTTATTCTTCGTGTACTTCATCATTGAAAATAGCTTCTCACAAATACAGGTACTTCCAAATAGCGACGACATGAATAAGACATGATTGTGAAGCGAGGGATGTTTTTCTCTAGGAAGATATATTTTATGGAAGTCCAATAAAGGTACATGATCAAAATTTTCTTTACGTTGAATATCAGATGGTAGCTCTACACATCCCATTTGAAAATTAGCAGATAGTATGTTTGTGTAGACTGAAAATGAAGCGGCAAATATACAAAAAGATGATCATTTTTAAGGAAATCAATAAACCCTGTCTCAAATTCTTGTATCAAATCTAAAACAAGGGTGCATATTTTTGGTTGTTTACAGGATCGTGTTCAGCCAACGTGTCAAAATGCATAAAATGGCTTGTCTTAACTTGAGATTGTCATAGTTTCCGTTTCATTTCGAACGCTGTTATAGTTTGAAACATTGTATTAACTTGGTTTTCACCTTGAAGACACATGTTTAAACTTATTTAAAAAAGTGGTCAAGTTTACTAAAAATGCCAAATCTGTAAGCCAGTTTTAATCAAGTTCTGGCACAAATTTTTATTTTGATTCCATAGATGACTTGATTTCATTTTGCAAATCATTGTATAATTTTAAGCTTCTCCTTAATTGTTCTATTGTCATCTACAAAGTTCGTCCTTGGTAATCATGCAATCAAAAAATCTCATATTTTCTTATGTAAGTTTAGGCTTTTATGTTGGGCCGCAGGTTGGACAAGCCTGGTCTAAAGGAATGGTTGACAATTATATATACAAGGGGCAGAGGATTGATTGATGTAGTTTATCGATTCTAGAGATCATATATTTAAAATTTTCTTTCTAAATGAAAAACAACACGCATTTTACTATAACATCGGCAGTCAAAAGCGGGTTAATAATCACCATAGACAGATAGATGTCTTACCACTATATCACCACGGAGTAGTGGACCTAGAATTTTCTAGAGACCCAAACATTTTCAGATGTACTGAGCCACTCTCAGTTGCGAAGAACAATGAGCAGTTATTCTGCAAGCGTTTTCTCTTTTCTTTTTTCGATTTGTGAGAGTCAAACCAGAATTAACAAGGCGCTAGGTGGCTCATTACCACTGCGTCACTACAAGGGATAGAGTTTACTTTCGTTTACTCCCATGTCACTTACAGTGAGAACAACACAATTCCATTTTACCAACACCTCATCAATCGGACATGGGGAACCCACAGTGAGCGCCCCGCTGATTTTGATGAAAGTACAGCCAAAATAAGGAAATACGTGTCTCGGCATTCGTGCCAATGCGGCTTATTTTCGGAGATATGAATTTTTAAAGATTTTGCATCCGATATATGAGCTTAAAATCTTAAAATACGACATCCTTTGCAAGACAAAGGGAAGCTTGGTTGGTAAGTCGTCGGCCCTGTGCTTCATGTTTTTGCGTTCAATGCACCCTGAAATCGATCACTTTTTTTTTTATGAAATTTTTTAACATATTTATTTCTGTATTTTATTAGTAAAAATACTTCGCTTACAATCGGATTTTGTTCATAAACTTACTTTAATAAAATTCATATTTATGTAATTAAGTTAATTGTACGCTTATTGCCAGTGATAATTTCTACTCGAATTTTAATTGCTGATTATTAAAAAGTTGAAAAGTAGAAAAAGTTTTGGTGTAGCCATCCGGAGCCAATTTTCAAGAATACATTACAGTATCCATGGTTTGTTGCAAACTTGACAAATGAAAGAAGAGTCTTTGAAAATGTAGATGGTATTTGTTTTCCAGATGATATTAGACAAAGAAAATCAGTTGTTCGAACAATTCATTTATAAAATGCTCACGTTGTAGAATTTTTTTATGTTTTTATTGTTTTTATGATAATTATCATCCAAAACTGTGTACCAGTATACAATTCCGACACCTCCGATAGTGATACACAAAATCGTCAGTTATCTTTAAATCGTCAGTGAGTTTTAATCGTTAGTTAGTTTTATCGTCAGTCAGTTTTAAAATAAAATTGATTGCATTTTATATGTTATAAAATATAATGATGTTTATATGTTATAAAATAAAATATTACATACTAAAAATACATTTGTTAATAGATAAATATATTTTAAAAAAATATTAGGCGTAATAGATGCTAATAATAGATGAATGAAAAAGCTAATGTTGACAAAATAAGAATTAAATCAGTTTTTTTTATTTAATGGAATTGTTAAACGTTTTCAGAAAAAACTTTCAATCCTTAAATAAAACAAAACTGCATTATTGGTGTAATTTCATCCCTTCACAGGTTGACAACGAGTACGCAAATTTTATAAAAGGTATATTCACATAAAAACTTACAGCTAACTCCTAAACTTTTTGTACCTTTACAACTATTCAATTAAATGTTAAAATTCGTGTAAAAATTATAACTGCGAAAAATAGTATCACAGAATTAAATATGTAAATATGAATTTTATTAAAGTAAGTTTATGAGCAAAATCCGATTGTAAGCAAAGTATTTTTACTAATAAAAATACATAAACAAACATGTAAAAAGGATACATTAAAAAAAAGTGATCGATTTTCTCGGGCATCAAACCAAGAACCGACAACTTAACGACCCAGCTACCGATTGGCTTGCAGAGGGCGTCGTGTTTTAAGCTCATATATATAGTATGCAAAATCTTTAAAAATTCATATCTCCGAAAAAAGCCGCATTGGCACGAATGCCTGGACACGTATTTCCTTCATTTGGCTCTACTTTCATCAAAATCGGCGGGGCACTCACTTTAGGTTCCTCTTGTGAGTATAGACCTATTTAGAAGAAGTGGCTTTCAGTCGAAATTTACTATGAACTCCCAATCTTTCCTACGAGCAGGTTCCTCCATCTCAGGCCTATCAAGGAGCATACGACTTTTCTGTCGGCATCCTGTAACTTTGTATCTACTGTAATTTTATTCCAGGGGCTTCGCAATAGTTCCCGCATCCTATATTCTTTTATCTTAGTAATGTTCTTCAGCGTTGTTTGATGATTTCTTACTTTGAATATCCATGTAGTCACGAAGACTTGAGATTACACTCTATTGTAATCTTATGCGTTTATCTCTATTTCACACATTTTTAACATAGGATTTAATATTAGTTCATTCTTGATGTTATTAAGTAGATGTACTCAAACACTGTTGATACTTAGCGTATTTTCATTCGATTAACTACATCTTTGAATTCGAACATTTGTTTGTCGCCATGTTTCCATATTCATTCGACAACAATAGTTGACAAGTTATCGTTAGCGACAAGCCTAAAGGTAGTGGTGTACAAAAAATTGTTGTTCGTTAATAAATATTTAAATTACTATTTAATTAATTAAACTATATATTACGTTATATCATTTAATTGGAGTAGGCGAATGCCCATTGCTGTGAGATTTCTCCCTCCCATATCTTAATTCTGAAGAAGTGCTAATGTTGTATTTATGCACAGTCGTTAAATAAACGAATGATTTCCAAACTCCAGTGTATATGTACCATCGTAATTTGATTAATGTCAATTACTTAAAAACAAACATTAAAAAAAGACGCCAGAAATAAAATCGAAACTTTTGAAATGTGGACCCT
>QLNU02014802.1:143258184-143272978 GCA_006491805.2 Dysdera silvatica
TGAAATTTGTTATATTTAAATTGAAATTCAAGACTGTATGCAATATGTAACCCTTGTGATAAACAAACATTATTATTATTATTATTATTACTTGTTTTCTTGCTATATAAAATATCTCCAAGCATTAAATGTTGTTAAAGAAGAGCCTAATGCATATTACGTCTCTTTGCTCTTTTTTTTCCCCCGAACTGCACAATTTTTCTTTCAATTTCAAAACACTCTACAAATCGCGATTTCCATCATCAACGGTCGATAGCGACCTCGCATGCGCATTACGAGTCCGTCATCGACAGTTGGGGTCCGTTTTGGCGATGTTGAGAAAAAGTCGCCAAAGGGAATGTATACGCATTCTTGCCGCTAAGGGTCTTTATATCCATAATAAATTCTGATTCAACACGCGTTCCACGATGTCACTGGGAGATTCCCGAATTTTTTTCCCTTGATACCAGAGGATCGGGTTCCTCAGAAAATTGTAAATCTCGACGTGGCATGACCTTCATTGTTCTAGCGTCATAAAAATATAAACATACATTGTATTTTCAACAGGAGTAGCCATTATTTCTGCTAGACAATCTTAAAGCATGAAACATGCTACAACGAGTAATGAAGGTCAACACACATCACAAATAGTTTGCAGAATATTCGTCGTGTACCAAGGAATGAGCAAATGATATATCCTCAAGACAGTGGTTCCCAACTCTTTCAAGCCGCGACCCCCTTTTATAGTAATCAAAAGATCCGTGACCCCCTCTGTCTGCCACCGCAACATTTGCATAATAAAAGCATTTTTAAGAGAGTAAAGGAAACACATTAAATACAAAATTATATTAATTATATATATATATATATTTACATTAATTATGTACAGGCTGTTATATGAATTATATGCATATATATTACATTATTTGTGTATAGGCAATTGTATTAATTAGATACGAGTACATTAATGTATATAATAATAAACTTACCAACCATTGGTAGAATATTGCAATATGTATAGCCATGTTGAAATATAAAAGTGTTGGAAATGTTTGGTATGAAATTCCTTATTAAAATAATTGCAACTAAAAATAGTTGTGGTGACCCCCAGAAACTTGTTCGCGATCCACCTTGATGGTCACGACCCCTAGGTTGGGAATCATTGCTCTAGAGTCTAGAATTTCATTTATTCACGGTCAAAAATATGTTAATTTATGATCAAAAACTTGCTAATTTATAGTCAAAGACAGATTTGTAACAGACTGTTTTCTATACGGATGCATTCATATGAGTAAAATATTACTACGTACAGAGATTGACAGAAATTGATTGACACAAATGGAGTCACAAGGTAGAAAATATTTTATTCACAAAAACTTAATATTACATTGTGTGGTTAGACATACTCCACATCTAAGCTTATGCATTTCTGCCATTTGACTTGGAGTTTTCGGATGGCTGTGGTGAATCAATCCTTGAGTATTTTGGTGCACCATCTATGGACAATAGCCAGCAATTCACCGTTACATTGCATCATGTTGTAAATAAACCCCACACGGCTGGAAAACAGCAAGAAATAGATACCAGGGATCGTGCGCTACGTGGAAAGTATAAATGGCGCTACCAGCACGTGAACGATTAAAGAGAACAAGTATTCTTCCATTCGCCGTCAGTGCAAGCAGAGACAGCAACGATGGAAACGATTATTACGGACAGCGATGAAGAGCATAATTTTTGTGGAAAGAGGATGTTCCAGGAGACGTTATCCATTGTCGTATGGTGTCACTGTATACAAACTGTGTTCCATTGGTTGTCCAAGTTCAATAATGGGCGACGGCAATGTAACTGCGAATTGCAGGCTATTGTCCATAGATGGTGCACCAACACATCCAAAAATTGGTTCACTACAGCCATCTGGAAACTCTCAGTCAGATGGCAGAAATGCATAAACTTAGATGGGGAGCATGTCTAACCAATGTAATATTCATTTTTGCTGAATAAAATATTTTCCACCCTGTGATTGCATTTGTGTCAATCATTTCTGCACGTAGTAAAATTTTCCAGAAAAACGAGTGATTTATTTCACACAAAAATGAATTGCATGTCAGTTCCTCCATTATCTTTTTAATGGATTGCTGCAGAGTTAATTATCTAATTAACCCTGAAGGTTTTAGTATAATCAGTTAACATTTGAAAAGCAAATTTCTATTTAATTTGATAAATACAATTTTATATAATATTAATATAATCGTCGTTACATTCAAGAGCCAAAATCAAATAAGCTATGAAAGTACATTCTACTCATTAGAGGATGAATAAAATATAGCTCCAAGTGTTTTTCTCCCGAAAGTGTGAAACAATTTATAAGATTGACTATTTGAAAAACTCTGATTTGCATGGGGCGCCGACTCTTTATAGTTTGCGTGAGTGCTACGTATTATCAATGTACTAAAAAACTACTCCCCGAAGTAGATTGTGGAACTAACCAATTCAATCGGTAAAGAACCTTCGTAAAAATCGGTCGCAAATTTTTAGCGAACCAATTGTTTAGTCAATCAATTGTGAAATCATGAGGACGCTCCTGGCTTCAACGCTATTACTATCTGTTTACTAGTTAACATAATTTTAGAATAGGCGGTAGGTAAACAAACTGATGACGCTTTAATTTTATAAGTCTGCACGGAAATAAATCACTTAAAAGAGAAATTACGAAAGTGTATATTTACAATATGAGATGTAAACTAAAAACTTGCTTTACATAGATAATTTTGCATTGGAATTAAAACGATTGCAGAACATTTTTGATACGATTTTTTCAATTTTAAATAATAAAATATGTATATGCGTATCCTTGATGTAGACTTTAAAGCTCTCAATTCTTTCCACCTGCATAGCACACTTGGCATTCCCTTTATAGATCTAATGACCATTTAAAAACTTCGAAATATTTTATCTTTGTAAAATGGGAGTCATAGAATCTTCGAAATTCTAAATTACTTTTCTGACATTTTACAAGAACAGACAATTTAAACGAATGAATTGATCGATCTGATGTGACACAGAAACTTCTTTTACGTCCGCAGAATGTCTTTGTCAATTTCAAACTAGGACTTTGTTATTGACTACCTGGTACCTAAATCGTTCAGATCGAACTTTCTTCAAATTCTTTAATTCTCCTTTTAAATCAGCTGCCTCTGGTTTTCTACCAGGCACTCTTCTCTTCCTTTTCTTCCTTGCTTTAAAAATATTTTTTCCAAAACCTTTCTTTTATTGCTATTCACATATACTGAGGATAGAACTAGAAACCATGCTTTATTTATTGTTTATATATATTAGTATGTATGTCATGTGTGATCAACTTTTGTTCAGTTATTTACATAACGTACATATATATGAGTTACTTGCATATATATATATATATGTATGTGTGTGGGTGTGCGTGCGTGTGTGTGTCTGTATGTGTCAGTGTGTATATACTCTTATTTAAAGAAGCAAATAAAAATTTGAGAATAAAATAATCTCAGTTTGAAGAATTTATGTAGTTTTCTTTTGAAAAAAAGAAGTGTTTTTGTATAGAAAGATAAATTGGCTTTTATAAATGTCTTAATTAAAAAAAAAATAGGTTAAACTCAGAGGTCAAATATCAAAGATTGAGCAAGGTTGTTGTAAGAATATCTGGAGCTAGGGGAGCAAATTAATTTAACCGTGTTCCTAAATTTAGGAAAAAAGAAATGAATTTGCAGAAAAAATGGTGTAGTCCTTGTCTGTTAATTAAATTTGCATTTAATTACACGTTTCTTAAAAGGTCGTGATTGGAATGAAAATATCTTTGGAAATAAATTATTATATACCCATCAAAAACATACTTGATCTCGCTTATATTAAGTGAAAACAAATAATTGGCAAGTTGTAACTTTATCTAAGTTGTGCATAATTACCTTGTTTCTTGTCACCCATGGTTTAATTACAATATTTCCTCACCCACTGTACTAATATCTTCCAGTATCTTGTACTGAACAAAGGAAGCCTATGTCAACGTCTGCTGTCGCAATCTATTTGTAACATCGTACGTCCGATCAACGTTGAACATGGAGTGCCCTTTTTTAATTCGCATTTCATGCAACCCAATGTTGCTCTCCGATCAGCCATTATAATGTGGAGTATAGTTACTTCTCTCAATAAGCGCTAGCAGTTGCTGCAAGGAAATAATCTTCTTGATTCACAGACCAGAACTTCCGCAATCTTAGTGCACTTGTATTTCTGTGAAGTCGCCACAGGAAGTTCCAGAAAGTTAACCGTTTTTGAGATGGAACCACGAATCACATATTGAATTCCGGACTTCAACTACCTGCCTATGATCCGACTCACTCAAATCTCTACTTTACCCACTCAAATTTTAGTGCAAATGTTTTATAATGTAGAGAGAAAGAGAGATACTTAAACTGCTTGTACATATGAGGACTTGAGAACAACAGTGGTTCAAGTCCACTTTTGCTTACAATGAGATACGAAAGAGTTTACGTCCAACGAACTGCCAGTTTTGTTTTGGCCAACATTAATGTGCTGCCATCCTGTGACAATTAATTACACTACGGACATATATCAATGTTGCAGGCAATGAAGTAACCCCAGAGGACGGACTTGCCTACCATGGATTTAATTCTAAAATTTCATTTTGTGACTTATACCACTGTCGTTGTTCAATGCCTCTTATGTAACTGCCAGTTTATCTCCAGAAAAATATTGGTTAAAACAAGTGTTACGATTGGCAGCTGAGGTGTGCATAATAATTTGTTCTTTCAGTGTACATACAAGAATTTGCCATGTGTTGATCCGAAAATGTAAACAACCATTATATTTCATAATTTTTAATGCCCTTTTAAGGCACTGATGATGCAAGTCACTTCAATTCTGTGTATATTTCTTTTCATTTGCATACTTTCCATAGAGACATGTTTCAATATTCTTGCAAAAAAGTATCGTCAACACTTTCCTATAATATTGCCTAATGTTTCTGCATAGCTACAAAATTAAAATAATTCTAAGTATTTTTTGGAATAAAATGGCAAATCTCACGTTGGAATTATAAACCAAATACGTTAGAAAAATAAATTCCACTAGATCATAAAGTTTTCAAATTTGAAACAGTTAAAGTAGAATCCATAGTTTTCTTTTGTTATTTGACATAACAATAGTATACATGAGTATTATATTAATGACAAAATACTAACATCCTAAATTCAGATTTCATGTTTCTTTTACACATTGTAACTTTCCATATTATCAATCAAAATGATTGATGTACATCATAAGTAAATATTTAGGAATTTAAATAACGGGGTTATACAGCAATTATAAATACAGTTATTAATAAATAGTTCAGATTATTGTAAGAAAAGCCATGCTCTTTTATGTATAAATAGCATATTTATTTTTTTACTTTTATCAGACGGAACGACAGTTCCGTCTTCTCCAAGAAGATGGGTGCAATGTGAAGATGTGACACCCGAGCTATGGAAGAACTCATTTCACTTGAAATGGAGCTACTGTCAGTAAGCAATTCGCAAATAATTATACACACACGGTAGATATCAGTACACTCAGGTCCTTTCATCAAGATCATGAACAATCCAGGCTCCAACAAATGGCAGCCTCACTATACGAAAATTCCCATTTCCATTACTTAATACATTTAAACAGTAACAATATTAAGTAAACATTAATTCTAAATACAGTTAGTTCAGTATCGAAAATCCTATTAGTTGAAAACGATCAATTCCAAGTATTCACTTAGCTATACAGTTAATAACTAAAGTCAACAAAAAAGTAAATCATCACTGGCATTGGCGTAGGCAGTTGGGTGTTGATGGGGGTTGTAACTCCCATTGCAATGAAATTTTGTATATTTAACATAGGAATATGCGAGTTGTAGCTCTGTAAACCCCCGTTGAACCCATAACCCCCATTACGAGCTTTCTGCGTACGCCTCTGATCATTGGCCCTCCTTTGACCGTAAATTGGAAACAGTCATCTCACCGCCATCAATAATAATAAGCCCTCCAACTCATTATCAAGAACCGTACAGTAATTCATCTCCAAATCTTCGCTATTGACTGGTATCCAGCATGGCTAGTCCACAGTGCAGTTGTAGATAGATTATAGATCGTACTGTAAATAACTCCGTTCCCAGTAAGTTGTTTCCTCTGTTCATAAGATGTTCACTCAATCAAGATTACTTTTTCGTTTCCTCAACATTTTACTCCAACAGAGGTCAATATGACTGTATTATGGCCAAGCACTTTAGCCAGCTGTGGCCACCTCTAGTCTACGATTTTACTCTAGCCCCACTACGATTGTCAAAGCCCCTCATATAGTAATGCAGGTAAACTTATCTCAATTGGGTGATGTCATCACCGGTTTCCTGGAGTTTCCCCAAGCAAATCAAGAGCAACCAATTATGGTCCAGTTGGCTCAATTTCCGATTGTTATTTATAATATTGTTAATTGTGTTACAAAATAGATATTATGAAAGTTATCGCTACCATCAGATTGTTGCAATCTTTATTCTAAGTTATCTTGCAAAAATCTTTTTACCTCTCGAAGAAATTAAATGCTGGCGGCCTTGTTAATATCATAAAAATCTAAACATGCGATAGATTGTACATAATATCTCTCGCCAATTTTATTTAGATTTTCTTTATTAGGGATCAAACAAAGACAGGGAAAATAATAATCAATTTCTGCTGCCTTTGACTTTCGACTCCAATCAGCTTATATTTGCATGTTTCTGCGGAACCGTTATATCCTTTAGAATGGAGAGTTTCACAAAATTATATATTACCAGAATTAGAGTGGTTTAAAAAATTAATTAAATTGTTAAAAATAGCTTCATTTTTTTGTTTTTAATGGTATTTGCAATAAAATTATAGATTACCCTTTGGAAGAAAAAATCAAACAGATCGCTAAAGGACTGGTTCACACTTCTCCGCGAAATTAGATACTCAAGACATAAGCGCTAGTCCTTAATTAAGGACTAAATAAATAATAAATAAATAAATAAATAAATAATAATTAAATAATAAATAACTACCTTTTTCCTTGAATTGTTCAAGTATTTTTTGAAAAATAAAATATTAACTAATTACGCATATTATAATTTTCCAAGTTTTTTATGACCGTTTCTTTATTTTGCATCGTATCTTCGTAATTATATTGACAACCAAATTGATTATATTGTTTTAAGTTTAAAAACATCCTGGTATGTGAAACAGCTCTTGCTTTTAGAAAAATATCTCCCTTTTTTCTGGGATTTCGAATAAATAATTCGTATTATTATCCACGCTCTGCGATTGAAGATCCAGGCACGCTGATTCATTAGTCAAATGTTATTCAAACTAATTATTTCGAAGTTTTTTCGATGATAAGGAAGTAACAATTTTCTAATCATTGTTTTTACATTTAGAAATTTAAAAACAAACTCATTGCACTGTCAATGTTTCAAATTAAATGAATTGATTCTCATTAAAAAATTTAATATTGATTTCAAAACCGTTTTTTTAGAAAGATGTTATCATATTTATGAAAAGCTTATGATGTTATGAAATATGCAACTATCATTTTTCTAATAATTACATTATAAAACAAATCTCAAGTAAATGTGGTTTTTTCATAGCACCCAGAATAAAATATTTTATGCATATATTATATTATGTGTTATATTTTATTATAGCACATAATATATATTATTATATATATTCGAATAAACTAAAATTACTAAAATATTTATTAGTAATTACTTTAAAACTAGTTCGTTTTAAAGTCTTGTCGAGAAGAAACAAATATAATAAACGAAATTGATTTCTAAAAAATACATTCATATCTTCACGTTTTTATAAATCCAAACTTATTATCTATATGAGGTTTAAAAGTTTATAGCAATATAAAAAATTTATATTTTCTACAGCCAGTCGAGTCAAACGGCATACGGCATGAATTATAATAACAAATAATTAATGCATAAATAACTTCACAAAAGTAAATTTATAAAAAATGTGTTTTTTATGACATAGGATTCGTGATTTTGGTAATTTGTTTCTATTTGATTAGGAAAATTATATTTTTAAGAAAAACATTCTATAAATTTGTTTTTAAAGTTCGAAGTATGCTAAACTATGTGGCCGGGATTTTTAAGAGCTAAATTCTAAGACTATATAAACCAAACCCACAGGATATTAAATGGCATTAGATAGCGAAGAGAACGTTAAAAGGAAATGTAAACAATTTCAGTAACTCGAAGTTATTTTTATTTCCTTTGTAACCATCTGGAACTTCGGTAACTCGAAAGGTACGTTACTCGCATAGGCGTACGCAGAAAGTTCGTAAGGGGGACTACAGAGCTACAACTTGCATTTCTATGTTAAATATACAAAATTTCATTTCAATGGGTCTCACAACCCCATCAACATCTCCCTTCCTACGCCAATGGTAACTCGAGATAAAACATCTTTTCCTTGAGTTTTAAGTTATTGAGGTTTCACCCGGAATGAAGCCATTTTTAAGAGATTTTTTAAGAGATGTTTTATCAGATTCGCACCCAGCTTATTTGACTCATAGGAAGCACATTTGACAGCTGAGTCATTGAAGCTCTTATGTATTAGATAAGATATATTTGTTTTCAATAATAAAAATCACGGAAATGATGACAAATTATTCATGTTATAGCTTTAAGTTATAGCTTTTGTTTGCGCTCTTATGGTGGAAAGATACATAGCATATGATGAGCCGTGCTTATAGCTCCGGCCACTGAACTTCTGTGGTTAACTGAACCAAGCCTTGGACTACAGTGAGGTGAAAAACGGCAGCATTTGAAATCGGAACCGAGTTAATAGCATTATAAATAAATGCTTTACAGCTGCACCGCAGTAAGGCACTGGACAAGTGGTGGTTCGTGGCTCCATTTTAGTGAGACCGAAATAGGCTAATTCACCAAAATAAGTTGCCATACGGTCTATACTCGACAAGGAACCGGTGTCACTGACTGCGTAAATAAGAAGGTTAATGTAATTTGGCGAATTGGCTAAACTCCTGCCTTACTTAATATTCGCCACAAGTCGCCGTTGTAGGGGACCTTTTTCAGGTAGCCGAACAGACAGCTAATCCCCTGGCAACAGCGAGCAATAAGTAGACAAGCGTCCCCTCTTTCGTCCGCATTTCTTGGAGTTGAATCCGGATTAAAAGGACGCCGGATTAACAGAACGCGTTACTAAAGCCCCCACCGCAGGGTGGCTATAAACTTTAACCCTAAATTGTAAGTTATTACATAATTACACTTTTAACAAGCGCCTCTTTGAATATTGTGTGTTTACTTTCTTCTCCTCCAAATGGCTTTCGAACGGCCCGCATCTTAAAATATTTCTTGTAATTTGCGCCATAAACATTTCGTTGATCGTCTAATACTAAATTATCAAGCTTCTGATGTTATGCTGAACTCTGTTGCACTAAGTATCGCTTAATGCTAAATTGTAGCGTCATAAAGCTCACGTTCGAATGGCGTTTTATCGAATGATGAACGACGTGTCAACGTGAAAACTGTTCGTTCCGTGAGCGCAAAGCAAACATAAATCTTCAAGATGTTGTTTCGAATACATTAACGTGAAAGTTGTAGCAGGAATGTTCGTTCTTGCTTTTTTTATGGAAACGCAAATAACCTATATGATGAATGATCTGCAGTTTGGTAGCGGTACTCAAGGGAGGACTTAGAAAACCAAACAGATCCCATGCCTACATCGAAGGTGTGAAATAAAACGAGCAGTAAATAATGCAGCCATCCAATTCTTAAACGACAGTAGGAATGATACAAGACAATCGATATTTCGTAAATGAAAATAGGAGTGTTGTTTGTAGTCTTCTAAATTTTCTCCGACTAGCGCTTTTTAAATTTAAAAGCGTAATTTTTTGAAGAATGGCGTAATTACGTTAATAAATTATACATATTGAATTATGTTCCTTGCTTTTCCCAAATCTCTTTTATTTCCTCTGGCCAAGAGAAATGTAATGAAAACTCTCATGCATGCACTTAAATAACACAAGTGGGGTATATTTATCTCAGAAAAAAATGAACTTCAGCACAACTTTCTAATTATTTAGTTCAACAGGTTTATGAAGAAAAGAAATAGAATAAAAAATGGATATGACAATAAATAATAAGAAGAATTGTTATTAATTAACGTCAAATTATATGAATGTATTGAAACAAAACCTGGTGTTAATTAATTATGTTAATTTAATAGTTCTCAAAATTTAGCTACATCATTGGCGCGGTTAAAAACATTTATTTTTATGGTACACCACTCAAAATATATTACACCCTGTATAGTATTAGTGATAAAATTTAACAGTACTTTATATTTATATTTTGAATATCAAACTAGTGGCATGTAAAATATGGTATTAATCTTTACCTGCCACCATTAAATAAATTTTTATATTTTTATTCATGAAACTAATGCCTTCCACCGAACAGAATAAAAATTTTGGAAAGAAAACCATTTAATTCTTTTGCCCAAATATCAGTCGATTTCGTGTTTCCTGAACCAAAGTTCCAAGTGTGCAGCTGATTAGAAAACACTGTAAAATATAATGATTTAATTATATCGTATTAATAAAGATATTAAGTTATATGATTTATTTTCTAGTTCAGCGCTAGGACAACTAAGGTGATGTTACTTAGGCACTAGCGGATCAAAGTGGGGGGCGATGAAGTTATCGTCCGCTTTAAGCCGGTATTACATCATGGAAAATGACATGAAAAGTACTGGACACTGTGCTGAAAACAGGACAGAAACGAATCGCCCCACCCGCCTCCCCCCTCAAGATAGAAGGATTTCTCCAACAGTCATTGTGTTCAGAGACCTACAATTTTACGAGCGACTCGAATATACGCTAGCTTCTTAACTGAAATTGGTTACGGTGGAAAAAGATAAATAAAAAATAATAGTTTTCCAGGTATTATTGGAATGTAAAGCTGGTTAACGACAAGCATGTCAACCAGTAGTTCTCAATTAGTTTTCATTGTGGAACCCTTTGATTATTTTTTCCGATCGGTGGGATAGAAGATATGAAAACGAAATTATCGTATACTCTATATAAACATTGAGGGGTTTATCCCCCTCTAGAAAGTTTCTAATTCAACGAAATAGCATTAGTTAAAGAGGTAATAGGTTTAGCCCCTAGGAGAAACTTATGGGACTCTGGGAAAAATTTCAAGTTTTTTATGATTTCTAGCCGGACCAATTTTTACTTTGTTCGCGGGCTAGATCTGGCCCACGGGCCGCCTACTGAGAATCGCTGATACAAACGAACACGTTTACTGTACGCCTCTTGGGCCAGTTATATTGATTTACTGTTCATGAATTAGAAGACATTTTTTAGTTGATGGAGATTAATCAATAGAAAAAAGGAAATAGAATAACATTAGTTCCGCTATCTAATTATGCAAATCGCTTCAAAATGCCTCCCAATTCGGGAAATTGCTTTAAAATCGACAACAGAAAAGACATTGAAAAACAAAAAAGAAACGCATGGGAAGAACAGCAAGAAGTGAAAAGAAACCAAACAAATGAAAACTTTTCAATAAATCAAATTGGAAAAAACGTGAGATTGGTTTCCTAATTCTCCAGCATGTAGCGAAAAAAAATGAGAAATTAAATTCACATATTGGACGAGCTGGCGGAGAGGATGAAAGGGACCGTCCTTCGGTTTCAAAATACCAGAGTTGAATTTTCGAAATTCTCCCGGCCATATCGGGTGTTAAATGGAGTAAAAAAAGTAATTTAGCTTTAAGGCGTGTAAACTATTAAAAGAGCGTTCCGAAAGAGGCATCATTAGCATATGCGTTAGACAACACCAAACCACAAAGCAATTTTCACAGAGGAGTTTTTCTCCCTTCAACAGCAAACCGTAATGCATTATCTTGAAAGAAAAGAAACCCCGGTCCTTTGACTGGTTAATTACAGCCTGGCGCGGAATTATTATAAATGTTTTCATATGCTTGCCGTTATTCGAAGTTGGAAAGGAAGAAAGAATGTCGCCTTTGTTGGGTATAATTTATTGCTTTTCCAAAGAAACAGGCTTGAGAATAAATAAATTACAGTTGTTTCGTTCAAGGAGCGATTTCTAAACGTCTTCGCAAATATACTCCTTGAAAAACTTAGAAAAATCCGAGTCGAGTGTGAAGTGTGGTTTAAAACTACTTTTCTGTTGGTTATTGTATGGTTTGATACTGAGTCAGCTTGTTAATATGCCAAATGGTCTTTCTTTAGTCTAATTTAGTTAAAGTATCGGAAGAGAGCTTCCGCCAAGCGCTCATAATACGACATCACAGTTATTATTAAATATTATATTAACAATAACTTTAGGTTACTGAAATTGGCAAATAAGGAAGTGAACACTGTCTATTGGAATATTTTAGGGAACAGAACAATATATCGCTGCAGACAGTTTAGCATGACAGACAAGGTTTATCCTGATATCATCTATATCTGTTTAAATCGTGGAAAATATTGCTCCAGACCAGATGTTCTTTAACTTTCCTAGACCATGGACCCCCCTTTAGGTCCGGATTTGGGGTACGATGCACCCTGGGCACAACGATTTTTGGCGCCCCCTCCATTGGCGTAACTAGGGGGCTAACCCCCAAGAAAATTTCTTCTAAGCATTGAATTATACGGTTCAGCCGCCACCTAGAAAAAAGTTAGCCGCCTAGACTTCGAAGCTAGTTACACCCTGCACCTCCGCAGCACCAGCAGAAACAAATAAAATTCAGTCTTTCCGTACCCTGAAAACCGGCGAAAAATCGGAGGGATAGGGAAGGGGCGACATTTATGATTAGCCTACCTTATGTGCATTATTATAAGATATAATAACGATATTTTTATAAATAAATTTAGTTTATTTGACGACGATTTTTTGGATTCTTTTGGATATTGGATGTAGGGGCAAAGGCGAATGCAGGACAAAATTTCAGGGAGGGCACAGAGTTTGAAAATTTCACTTGCAAGTCTAGTTTTAAGTATTTTGTACTTGAAAATAATTATTTTTAATGTAAATTTATTATTCTCATAGGGGCAAGCAGCCACAGTCTGGATCCAGCCTTGGGGAAGGCATTGGTTGTTTCAAGCAATTTTTTCAGATTTAAAAAAAAAAGAGTTGGGGGGGCCTTACCTGAGAGAGCTGATCAACAAAATTCTACGGTAAATAATTGCAATTAAAAAAAATCCGCTGCCTCGCACCCCTAGAAATTTTGCGCCCTACTTGCCCATTTATAAATCCGGCACTGAGCCCATTTAGAGATCACTGGCCCTCGCGGACCCCCAAGAATTAACTCAAAGTTTAAAGCCCGGAATTTGCATCATATGTATTTATTTCTAGTGTTTCATCACTGATTTTCACTATTTAAGGAAAGAATTTTTCGTTCCCTCATAATTTATTCTTAGCATTAAAGAGTAAATGCTCATGTCTTAGTACTTTTCCGAACTTTTGTGGAACACCGAGAGGGTCTCACGGACCCCCGATAGGGCTTCGCAGAATTCCAGGGTTCCGTGGACCACAGCTGAAGAACCCTCTACTCTAGGCCGATTTATCATTATAGACCATAACCTTCCCGACAACTGTTGCTGTATTTTTCGCAGTCTCGATTTAATTTGTTGGCGCTTTTAGATTAACACGGGTATTAACCCGTGTTAATCTGATATATCTAATTCTAATTTAACTTCTAAATTAAAATCATCTTGATAAACGTAGATATACGCTATTTGAATGAAAGAGGTTTTACTGTATTAATATTTTATTATTATGATTTTCGCACATATAGACAGGGTGGAATTGTCAGCCCCGGGCAAAGAAAAGATGGTGTCGGAAAAGATTGGTTGCATATAATTTTACATAATTATACATATCCCCGTGTAAAACACTACATTTGTTGAAAATTTTATTTTAGCCCTCTTTCTCAAAAATTATGGCATTTTCGACTATTTTACTTTAAATAAACTGATAAAATCTCTTTAGAATTTCGGAGTGAAGTGTAACATCTATTTCTTGCACTTTCATGGTTACATGTTTAATGTTAAAAAATAAAACTGACAGTAGATAAAAATGGCCAAATTATCAAATAGATATTGATTTTATTTCTTCATTTTTATTGTTAGAAGACAATAAAAGTAACTGAAACAATTATAATTATGGTAATTAATAATAAAATAAAAATAATAATGGAAGAAGACACGTAGAGGAGATAAAGAGAGGATGAGTGGATGACCCAAGGCTTGGACTAAACCATACATGAAAGACATTATCTGTAAACCGAGTAGTCACTTCGAGCAAAATATTGGCGGCAAGTATGTCGTCCGCCAATCAGGTGGAGAAGGCACTTAATGGTGATGATGACGGAGATAAAGCATTATTATAGTGATGCAACAATATTATGAACCCTGATACATATAATTATTTATTTATTATTAATTATTTCCTTTGATACACATAATTATTAACCATCAAATACTAACGGGTGGAAAATACCAATTTTCAGATAATATATAAAAGATGGTATTTGTGGCAGAAAATAATATAGATGGAGTTTGAAACTGGAGATTAAAGTCGTTCATATGACGTATAAACTTATCTCATTATTATTATTATTATTATTCGAAGATTTCAAATCCGTAATAATAATAATAATAATAATAATAATTAGGCTTAAAGTATGGTATGGCACAATTTGTTAGCTCTTCGATTATAGAAAAAAATATAATATAATATA
>QLNU02014802.1:143273078-143288719 GCA_006491805.2 Dysdera silvatica
GCAAAATAGCTCAATCAGACTACGAAAAAAGATATGGCAGAGGTTCACTGAAATATCTGCAGAACTTATGAGATCACGGTAACCAAGAACTACTGGGAACATGAAGCAAAAAAGTGACAGAAAACGACTAAATAAAAATCCTGTGGGACTTTCGGTTTCAAACGAACAGGTATTTGGAACACAATACACCAGACATAACATTGGTGAAGGAAAAATAGGTATTTATCATCGACATTGCGGTGCCAGGTGACAGCAGAATTAAAGAGAAGGAATTCGAAAAAATCTCCAAATATCGTGACCTTGCAATAGAAATTAATAGACTCTGGAAAAAACAAGTAACAGTCATCCCGATTGTGATAGGTGCACTGGGGGCCATCACACCTAATTTAAAGAACTTCCTAGAAAAACTGGACATTACTGACATAACGACAACAGACCTACAAAAAACTGCCTTACTGGGCACCGCCTATATATTAAGAAGGTATATGGACAGTTCTCAGGTTTCTGGGTGAGACTTGAACTAAACCAAGAAGTCCAGATCAAGAGGATAGTGATTATGTTAAGGTATTATTACCCTCCGCAGGGATAACACAATTGCCAAATATGGTCAACACAAGAAAGCCTCCGGGGCGAGAATTTTGTGAGTTTTCGTGGGGGAATTTATTATACTATAATTTTTGCCACCCACGTATTAATTACAGCTCAAACTAGAGCTTATGTAATTTTGGAGAAAAAGAGACGCTTTCCCCATCCTGGATTCGAACCAGGGTCCCTCCGTTTAGCCCGGAGTGTCTTGGACCGCTAGACGAATGAGGACAGGAAACAACGCTCTCTTTCTCCGTATGTAAAGATGTTAAGGTATTATAAAGCGTCTCTTTTTCTCCAAAAACAAATAAGCTCTAGTTTGCACGGGCTATAACTCTGATGAGTGGCAGAGAGTATTTCTTCCAGTTTTGTATCTTACATGGAGATTTGTTTCCATTACTCCGTTCGTCCTGGTGGTCAGGACTCCAGAGATACAAAATGGAGGTTACAATGGTTCAAAAATCTGGGATTAAATCTCTTTCCTCCAAAGATGAAAGGCTCTGGTCTATGCATTAGTTGGTGGTGGTATGGTGGTGATTGTCTCCATGATTAGTGTGGCCAATGATGTGGGATTAATGTGATAAATAATGTGTAGTGGGATTAATGGAATAACATATAAAACAAATTAACTAAATAATGATATTAAAAGTAATTTTACTAAATAATTAATAAGAAATTAATATCAGTGAACTACAATATCCTAGGTATTTAAGCTATATACGAGTACAAATACATCAACACATAAAAAATATTTATCAATAAATAATAATAACAAATAAATAACAAATATTCAATGCACAAATATCAATGTATCCTTCAGCTTTGCTGTCTATAAAATAACCGTAATAGCGTTATTTCCAATTTTGTTTAAATATAACAACCGAGGATTATGAAAAATTAACATTTTTATATAGAAAAATTATATGTAACTGAGATCCAAAACATCAGAAAAATATTTGTTTTGCAGCAATAAATTGAAATATGCGTTAGTTAGAAAATACGGAAGAATGACACAATGTGAAAATTTTCAGTTGTGTTAAACAATTAAGGTAGAAGTAAAGGCATAAAAGTATATTGATCACATAAAATTCTCATATTTTATTGACCACATAATATTAGAAATAATAAATATTTATTTATTAGGTTACATACTTTTTCCCGTCCCTGACCTAAAACGCATTTTCTAATAAAGCACCTATCGCGTTATAATTCTCCAGTTCTATCCATGGCAGTTCCTTCGATGAGTGCTGTTTATTTTTGTCATATAATACAACAAAAAGGACAAATTCAGCCTTTTTTAATTTGTCACAATTCCTCAGAGAGCTTAATTGTACGCATGAGTAACGGAATGTGTTTCAATGAAATTTCCTAAACTGTATATTCATAAAAATGTTCTGTTTTCAATATACATAAAACGATCATTATACGAACACAAATTTATAATGCATATTATTCTGTACGAACAATTAAGAATGCAAAGAAAATGATCTTGACGAATAAAACTGGAAGTTATGATGAAAGGCCTTTAACCTTTTACCGAGTAATTGGCAAAGTTATAAAACAACTTTAAAATTATTTGAACGAAACTTCCACTTGATCCAAAGGTAAGATTTGTGGCTTTAGTGCACTCTGGAGGCAGGAAAGCATTTTCAATTCAGTTTAGTTTTCTGCAGTTGAAAGCGGTGCGGAAAAGGAGAAAGAAACACCGGAAGCCACTAGAAAGGGGTTTTCCAGGGCCAAGTCCTCCGGTTAAAAGACGGACTTCTGCTTAAATTCCCAAATCGAATTCCGAAGTCCAGCTATAAAGTACAGGAGAAGAATTTTATTTTTTTTTAACTTAGATATAAAACAAGTAGCCTCTGTTTTATGCAAACGGCTTCTGTGTTCTCAGTCTCAACTGCAGTCGCTGCCGACATGGTGTTTTGGATAAAACAAGCGATTTTTTATGATGGGGGTAGTAGAAATGGAAGTAGGAGGATTTTGAGAGTTCTAGACTTGTTCTACGTTGATTCAATTGCATTGTTGTAAAATAGTGTGTGGATTCTATAGCAATGCAATAAAAGCATTAAGAGAAATCACATTATATTATTTTAATAGAATTACGTATATTACATATCATTAATATTCTAATATAGTTTCCTTTTTAAGAGTAAGTTACATATTTGCATTCAGCTTTCATAATCATAAAATTTTCATTACATTAAGAAATGATTGAAAATACGCTGACAATTATCTGTCAAGCTGACAAAAACTTTCTTAGTTAATGTGCTTTTCCGAGTAGCTATATATTTATTTAATTGATAATGTCTCCTCATTAAGAAAAAATAGTTGCAATTCAACCGCAGGCAGATTTCTATTTGTTTTGCCTTATGAGGTCATCATCGAATTTAGTTGAATAAAACCAACTGAACACAAAAGCATTGAATTTGATCATAAAAACTAATTTTGTACTTAATTACATTCCCAGTTTTAAGTGTCTACTCGGAGAAAAGATCTTATTATCAACTGTCCTTGGGATTTCTAGTATTGCTTCTTTATTTAAACGATTTTAATTTTACTTCGTATCGTCTCATTAAAGGCAAGTGATTTGTCTTTTGAAAAACACGAAAATAGCAACCGACAAAGGTCGGTCTTAAATGGGATTGGCGTTAAAATTAAATTTGTATAAAATTCCGTTAATTTGGTTCCAAGATTGCTTCAATTAAAGTTATAAAAAAGTATTATCTTCACCGCATTTCCCAAAAGTTCTAGGCTCAGAGTCAGAGGAATATTTTAAATTTTTTTCATCCTTATTCAAGTTATTATTGTCAAAACAGTCTTATACAAAAGAAGTAATATACAGTGAAAATCATTTATAACGACGGAATTTTTACAAGAAGTTTGGTTTGCTATTCTACTCCATACTAAATATATCGGTTATAACGACATCGTATATAACGACGAAACCTGCTATAACGACGGCGATTTTGTAGTCTACGTAGATTCTAAGTAGGGAAATTCGTATCGGATATAACGACGCGACTTGACAGTCATAAAGCAGAACCACGTGGGTTAGTAATAGGTTAGTTATTAAAATTTAAAGTTAGTTATCAAAATTTAAGTGTTATTCTAATCCTGTTTATTTACAAATGTCCGAGAAATTTTTATTACTGCTAAACCTGAATATTAAAGATAGTGAACTTAAAAAGTGATTTATTAATTGAATATCACGAGGGTCATATTCTTAAAGGGCCCATTCTATTTTTTCAGCGTAAAGCCCACAAAACACTTTAACCGGCACTGTTCTGAAGTCATTAGTATAATATAATAAATATAATTCATTAGATTTGTTTTCTACATTATATACTTTAGTAGTATTTTCTACAATTTTTTCAATTTAAAAAACTAAGAAAGTACTATGTACTTAGTTTGGCTATAACATAATATAAACGGAAATTAAATTCATTATAATTATATTTTTATTTAATTTTGAAACCAAAAAGTTTAATACTTTTTACTATCAAAATAATATATAAAACTCTACAGGGCATTGCTATAGGCTACCATGATTTTAAAAAGACATCCTTTATAACGACTATCGGTTATAAAGACCGAATTTGCACAGTCCCTTGGAGGTCGTTATAACCGATTTTCACTGTATCATGCTTTCTTACTACCCTTTACTTCGTGGTGTACTGGTATCGAAACTGACATGGGGTGCGACAATTTTAATTTCACAGTATAGTTACGAAGAAAAAAAGCTGTGAATTTTTTGTGAACAAAGAAAGTTCTACAATGGTGGGTAAAGTGATCTTTGAATATGTTGATAATTAATTTAACCTTTGATCGGATGCACCATCAGTATTAGCGGGAGCAAAAGCACTGACCCTGCTGTTACAACAATCTGCACACTTTTAAGTAGATTTTGATCGTGTATATTTTTTTTTTAAAAATCAATACACGCACACTGTGTAAGAAACAAATCTGCGGCGAAAATGGCTATGCATTAATATAGTTTAAAACATTCTAAGAACACAAAGCCACTACAGTTCCCCTTATCCTTTACTTTCACGCGTGATGATGAATTTGAGGTAATATATTAAAAATTTAAACCTTATTGTATTTAGCATTAAGTTGTTGAATTTTTCACACCATCTGCATCCATTACCAGAAAAATATGTTTTAAGGATTTTGCCCATTTCCTCTATAGCAGGGTTGTTCATCATGCGGCCCGCGGGTCACAATTCGACCCGCCGACAATTGTTTAGAATAAAAAAAATTCCAAAACAAAAATTTTGGATTTTTTTTTTATTCAGAAATAAGGAAAACCCACGGGGTCAGTATAGGAGAGAGTACCGCGGGTTTTCATATTGCAAGTGAATAAACAAGTAAGCAGAAAAAATTCTGAAGAGAGGCTTTTAATAAATGTTTGATTTCTCACGAAAACTTCTGGCCCGCGAGAGCCATGAAAAAATTTTAAGTTGCCCAGTGCCAAGAATGACTGGATAATCATGCTCTATAGGTTCCTGCCTATAAATAAATAAACAGATTTTTGAAGCCAAGGGGATTCATTAAACAAAAAAGAACGTCGTGGAAGAAGTAGCCATTACAAAAACGTCTGATGTTTTCCTTTTATGGTTTGTAAGGGAATCCAATTTGAGCTCATTATAGCTGGATAAAAAATCCGCTACATGCCCTGACTGAATTATATATGGCGCATATATATATATATATATACTTACCAAAGAGATTGAGTTAAATATAAAGAAGAGTGGGAAGAAATCAATATATTATTACGCTTGTCTGATTTTTATGTTTTATATGGGTAGCTAATTTGGGTCCAGTTTGAACACATGATATCTTTTCTTTTATCCAGCAATAATATGCTAAGAATAAATTCTTCTGCTTATCATGAAAAGTGAGGAGAAAGTTGTACTTTACAAGTACGATTTGTTGAAGGCAAATGCTTCGGAAACGGGTATAATATAGTACACAGATATCTAAGCTCGTAGACGAGCCTAAGCTTCATCAAAATCTGCTTATTTCCATATGCCCATAAAGTATTTAAAAAAACACAGTCTACTTAAGAGTAAAGGATATTATGACACCAACTTACCAGGTAGGTGAGAACAGCATTCCTTTATCGATCAGATGCATTGCCGCGACGGAGGATTAAGTGCAGAAAGGCAATTTTTCACGATGAAGAATGTGAAAACGGACTTCTCAAATCACTTGTAGACATTTATCATGCTAAAGAAGACTTCTGATCAAACAAAAATATCTGATCCCTGTAAATCAATTTGCATAAACTCGAGGTATCCTATATCGATCAGCATATGTAATCTGGGCTACACAAATGTAGCCAATGTACCTAAAAATTTTGGTGCTGTGCTTAAACTTGCTGTGCGTGAAGTGTTTGGCGAGTAATGCATAGTGAGTTTGCTGAAACGTTACATAATACTCGCCCTTAAACTCGATAAACCTTATGAGTATTTATATATAGATACTTTTCTGACAGTACACATTGAATATATTCCATTTCACAACTTTTATTCTATTTATTTATATTAAAATATTTACGAATTTTAAGCTTTCCAAGTCCTCTCTGTAACAAGCGTCCAGCTACGGCCCTTCTTACAGATGACATTCGACTTATAGAACTATCATCAGTTACATACTGATCCGAGTTGAAAGTGGTGAATTATATATTACAATCTAAGTATTTATTTCAACGAAAAGTCGTAGATAAATTGAAATAGACATTATATCTTTAATAAAAGCAAGTATATATAAAATTAACCGTGATGTTTTTAGTCATAAGCCAAAAAAAGAAATAGTTTCAACACTCCCGTGTTTCCTTTATAAATATTTCTTGTGAACGATAAAAATTAAATAGTTTTTATGACATTTAACAAGACATGCATTGAAATGTAATGATAATTACGGTTAAGTACTCTTTTGCTATTCATTAATTTTGTGGTTAATATATGCCCTAATTATCGGATCTCGTTTTCGTTAATGGCTATATTTCAGCGATCGCATTAGATGCTAATAAAGCTTCACAGCTGCCTCTTGTCAAAATTTGCTCGTAAAAAATGCCGAAATAAAAACGCATTCAATAATAACTTGCGCTCTTTAATTTTGAGATAATAAATACAGCAAAGTAGTGTTCTAAATTATGCTAGTTCGCTAACTTTGGAAATTCTTTTAACAATGATTTATTATTTTTGCTGATGGTATTATTTGTATATATATATATGTTTATATTGTATGTATTTTATATATATATATATATATATATATATATATATATATATAATTCCACCAGTAACAATAAGGGAATTAGTTATACTTATGTATCTATATGACTTCGCAGTATCCTGCGTACCATATACATATGTTATTCATTAATAAAAAAGAAATTAATATTTAAATATATATTAAAATAAGTTAATCATATTTAAGTATGCTTATAAGGCATCAGATATGTTATATATTTATATATATTAAGTTAATATAACAACATTTTAGGGCCTATTTTTCGATGTTAGATAGAACATATCGCCGCATTTCGAATAAACCCTGTTTTCTTTTGCCAGAGATCGACTAAACCGAACTTCAAAGTAATACGGAGTGCTGTCATTTAATGTCACTGTTGGTTCTCTGGAAGCAGCACAACCTATAGGCAGAATATTGTTTGTAAGTAAATTTCTATATTAGGAGCTCATTTTTGTCTCTGAAATAGTAAACCCTCAAAGATGTTGTGAAATGTATAAAGCATATCCACGAAGATTTTAATTCCTAAATTCGCTGTAATTAGCCTTCTGGAGTATATTTTTTGAAATTTTCCATATCAATCAATCACCAACCGAGAAAAATAAGTCAATAGAATTTTTGATGCACGGGATAATCGCTGTACTTTGTCAGACATCTTGGACTGAAATTTCTTCCTGGAAGAAGATACCAGGTCTTGGTGAAACCATCAGTTTTCAAGATTGGCAGAATACGTATATTAGCTTTTGAACTCCGTAATTGCTAAGTTTCTACGCAGATTAAAATAGTCAGTTTTTTTTAATATTTCGCCACCAACCAACGATCTCATTTCCAACCCTTAAACACGATGATTTTTAATTATGAATTTCTCTGGAAATATCTGTGTACATGTTTAGAATTGAACATCTGCGTATTTGTGCTACGAACTTCTTCAGTTTAGGTAGATGAATTTGTGTCCAATGAGTCATATTTTAAAATGAACGCGTGGAAAAGTACACGCGTCTTACAAAACCAACTACATTGCACTACAGCAAAGATGCGAAGATCAATATTTTCACAAAAACGTCCATGAATTAGATGAATGCTAATGATCGAAATCGGAAAATCCATTACAACAAAATGGATGTAGTAGGCCATAAGAAATGTTTATGGAGAGAAATAAAGAATAGGAATAAATTTTACTCAACCTACTTTCAATTTTGGTGATATATATCCTTCTATGTGATATTCTTGATGTTACGTAGATATTCTTGTCTTTGAGGTTAGAGACTTTAATTGGAGAATATGTTAGAAACGGAGAGCAGAAAGCTTTAATCTGTTGCATGATTTTACAAGAGCTAAATATAACGATGAAAAGTTTAATATGATATAATTATCGTATTACACATATTTTAACTATTTTAAATTATATTATTATTGCACCTTATTTTTATAAAATATCTAAACCTCCATAAAATGCACATATACGCCAAATGTATGTAAATATCATTAAACTTTTCTGTTGCAACATTTATATATAATACACGGATTACTAATATGCATTAAGATTATATGCAAACCAATTTGCATATCACCCGTACTAAGAAATATAACTTTGCATTTATTAGAAAACAATTTTATTCGCAATAATTGAAGACACCGAATTAGTTTAAAATGATTCAACAGAATACATCGAATACCCAAAGGAAAATATAATTTATTTGCCTCCCAAAATATTTCAAAACAGTGTCCATGTGCAAAAACCGAAGGTCTCTTTCAACATGTTCATAAACATTTAAAGCCAAATATTTACTTCCTTATCTCCAAAAAACCAAATGCAAATTAAAGCCATCAAATTTAATTGTTTTTTTTTTAAATTTAACTGTTTTCTTTCGTAATGAAGAAAAATAATAGCTAAACATAAACACACCGTTACATTTACATCAACGAGATGTTTTTGTTAGTAAGAAAAATCGCTTATTTGTGAAAGCAATATATTAAGAGATCTCTTTCATCTTTCTTTAATCAGTAGAGTCACCTGTTTGTCCAAATGTACTTAAGGACGTTTAAACGTCTTTTCAGAATCATTGTACAGACATTTTGTATCTGCAAATGGAGCGAGTTTTGAAACAACATCTCCATGGATACAATATTTCTTCTATATCTACTATTCGTATTTTTCTCGAAAATATTTATGCATCCAAGTTATATATCTAATAATTTTTACTAAGATGCATCATTATTCATTTTGAGATACGGCAATCTCAGATTGCATATGAACGAAATATAAGCAAAACCCATCTAAAGAAATTTGTATCGCAACGAAGATAGAAATTTTGGAGTACAATGTGAAACTGTATAACCTTTTCGGTAAGTTTAACCTAAAAATTTGGTTTTCCATTTATTTTTACAGGGCATTAAATTTTTCCTATTTTAATATTTCTTAAAATTACTTAATACACATATAATAATTTCATCGTTAATAATGGGACGCACCGAGGGGATGTTGTAATACGTTCGCCTAGAGTGCATTTGAACGCGGGTTCGACTCCCTGATGTTAAAGCAAATAATGTCTTACAAACATCCTCACTTATAGCCCGGGCGTGGCCTTAAGAAATTCGGATCCTTTGGAGAGCTTTATATTTCTATACATTAGGACTTACGCTGTAAAACACGAACATAATAAATCCTCTTAATTATGAAATCTTTGTTAAACCCCAAAATTCGAAGAGGTAATAAGGATTCGTTATTTCTCTCGTTAATTATTACTGACGTTTACAAATGCCATTATTAAATGCTATAAAACTATTTACAAATAATTAGAAAATGCTGGAAGACTAAGAATTGTTGATGGTTATGCAAAATGGTTTGTCTACGTCAACAATTTTCATAAAATTTCGGTTTGGAGTAAAATATGCGAATATATTTTATCTTATCAGACTCTCAATTAAATTTGGGGAAAATATTAGCAATTATGTAAATAAATACGAACCATCAATGATGTCTAACTGACTAAAGTAGTAACTATTTGAATATTATGTACTTTAACAGAATTAAGATATTATTTAACGGCCGTGAATCGCTGATGATTAAATTTTTCATTTAGTTTCATCAAACGGATTTTAATTTAGGCTTTATATCGGTTTATTCTTTTCTCTTGTTTGAAAAGCTGCTTTCCATTAACTGATCTCTCCACAATCATTTAAAAATTCTTATTATTTACGATATATATATCATCATCATCATATTCAACCATTATCTATCCACTGCTGGATGAAGGTCTCTCCAAATGCTTTCCACACAAGTCTATCCTGGGCCATTCGTTTCCACGTCACCCCAACCTGTTTTCTTATTTCATCCACCCATCTAGTTTGAGGACGTTTTCTAGGTCTTCGGTGGTCTCTTGGAATCCAGTTCAGAATTTCTGTTGTCCATCGTTGATCAGTTCTTCTTGCAATATGCCCAGCCCATCGCCATTTCAGCCCTTTTACTTTAACAATGATGTCCTCTACTCTAGTTTGCTCTCTCACCCAAGTGTTTCTTTTTCGATCTCTCCTAGTTATTCCAAGCATGCACCTCTCCATGCTCCTTTGCGTTGTCTGTAACTTTCGTATTGCTCCAACTGTTAGACTCCATGTCTCTGATCCATAAGAGAGGACTGGCAATACACACTGGTTGAAGACCTTTCTTTTTAGACACAAAGGCAATTTCCCCTTCAGGATAAAACTGTTTCTTCCAAATGCACTCCAGCCAAGTTTAATACGTCTGTTGAGTTCTTTCATAATGTTGCCATCCATTGAAATCAGCTGGCCAAGGTAAATATATGAATCAGCAATTTCTAGCTCAATGTTGTCAACTTGTATTTTTGTTTCCTCTACAAAATTATTGAACATGATCTTAGTTTTTTGTAGGTTCATCTTGAGTCCAACTTCTTTACTTCTAGTTGAGAGCTCCTGTACCATGTCTTGGAGTTCTGATGGGTTCGTTGAAAAAATAACAATGTCATCAGCAAACCGCAAATGATTTAAATATTCACCATTTATTTTTATTCCCTTGTTATTCCAATTTATCAGCTGAAAAATCATCTGTAAAGCTGAAGTAAAAAGTTTTGGAGAAATGGTATCTCCCTGCCTCACCCCTTTGCCAAGTTTGATAGTTTTGGTATCTTTATGTAACCGAAATTTTGCACTTGCATTTTTATACACACGTTTCACCATGTCAATGTACACATCCTCAATGTCTGTTGATCTTAAAGAGTTGATGACTGCTGATGTTTTAATAGAGTCAAAGGCCTTCTCATAGTCAATAAATGCAACACACAATGGAAGTTCATATTCATGTGTTCTTTCAATTAATTCTCTTAATACTTGAATATGGTCCACTGTACTGAATCCACTTCGAAATCCAGCTTGTTCTCTTGGTTGAGCTGCATCTAATTTTTTCTGCAGGCGATGTGTTAGCACTTTTGTGAAGATTTTATAAATAGCAGGTAACAAGCTAATTGGTCGGTAATTTTTCAAATCCTCTTTATCACCTTTTTTATGCAAAAGAATTACTGTTGCAGAATCCCATTGGTTTGGTATGTTACCGCTGTTAAGACATTTGGTAAAGAATTTTGCAAGTATGTCTTCTACATATTCTCCAGCTTCTTTTAGGATATCTAATGTAATACCATCATCACCAGGGGCTCTTCCTTTCTTCATACTTTTTATTGCAAATGAAACTTCTTCTTTTAAGATTTTAGGAGCTGTTCCTTCGACTATTTCAATGTCTTCGTTTAATTCACTGTTACTTTCGTATAGATTTTTGTAGAATTCTTCAACTCTTCTAAGTATTTCTTCCCTATTTCTTGTTACGGTGCCATCCTCTCCTTTTAATGCAATGATGTGTTTCTTCCCAATAGACAAACTCCCTTTAACAACCCTAAGGCTCTTGTTGCTTTCAATGGCCTTCCTTACTAACTCACAATTGAATTTTCTTATATCTTCTTTCATGTTTTTGCGCAAAGTTTTGCAAAGTTCTATGTACTCAATCTTGGACCATATATATATATATATATATGTGTGTGTATTTTCTCAGGAGCTTCTGCATTTTATTAGACATTAGACGTTTATATGTGTATTGACATGCTGATTGAGTAATGTATAAAATAAATAAATAACATGAATTCACTACACATATACTATATATTAATGAAATAAAATAAAATGACTGATTAATAAAATCACTAACAAACATTTACAGGGCAGAAAGTGTTTCCAAAAAACAGAAGATATTATTATAAAGGTATCTTTGCAAAGGAATTTTATCTGACCATAAAAACGGGGTGACCGTTAAGGAAGTCATTAATATATTATGTAAAATTGTGTTTTCATAAAGAATATTTATTTTTGAAGGAACATATATGTGGAGGTTTTTCAGTTTTTATCACCCTATGTGTATTAACAAAAAAACCATTTCCATATAAGAGTGTAAAACGCTATTAGATACATAAGCGCTAAACGCCCTGTTGGAGCAAATTCTCTGCTTTGGCTTCCCTACCTGGATTTGTGACTAAACAGCTAATCGCCGTAATATAAATCGCACGCACGCCAGCTGTTTAAAAATATTAGTTGTTTTGTGCATTTTTAATATCATTCTGGAAGATTCCAAGCATTCGTTTAGAAGTAAAAGTATTACATGAGAAAATTAAACACGATCATGGACCTATGGCCTTAGGATTTCGTATGTTTGTAGCTTTGACTCTCCGTAAAGATATATATTTAAGCTTAGCGGCGCAAATACATTGAAGGTCAAGCTTCGCCGGGAATTAAACATTTCCGAAGAATCCGAACCCCGGCTACTAAGAGAACTAACCTTTCACTAAAATGAATGACTAGTTCGTAAGCGCTTTTTTCTCTCTCTCACTATTGGGAGCCGAACCCGGCTTAGCGGCATAAGTGTTGAATGCGCTACCCTTGCACTACGCCGGGGCCCCTGTCGGTAAAGAAATTAAGATAATATGTTAAACAGTTTTAACCCTTAACCCTCGAAAGGCTCCGCTGCGGTAACATGCTAACCCATTGTTTCTCAAACATCGGTCACTCACGGACCACTTTAAGTATTCCTTTATTTATCGCGGACCACTGGGGTTGATTTCTCCCCCTATTAAGAAATATATTGCCTAAACGTAAGGTTGCCAACTATTATTAGTAATACGAGGGCGAATCAGAAAGTCTTTGCCCCTATTTTTTATTAACCAAAATAAGGTAAATACAGGTAATTACAAATATACGTACTATTCTACGTACCTTACACTATTTTTCCACATAGTCCGCACACCGATTCAGACATTTGTCCCTGTATGATCTGGTTCCATCTGTATGGTGGGTGGTCCAGACTCTCCCAGTGAAATGACCGGAGCTTGTCGGCGGTTCTGATTGCATACAGTCCGGACCTCGCCCCTAGTGATTTCCACGTTTTCGGTCCGCTGAAGAAGTTCCTGGCAGGACAGCGATTCACGTGCAACGATGAAGCCAAGACAGCAGTCCGACGGTGGTTCCACAGTCAGCCGGACGAATTCTACCACAGGGGCATCTCAAATTTAGTGCTGCGATGGGACAAATGTCTGAACCGGTGTGGGGACTATGTGGAAAAATAGTGTAAGGTACGTATATTTGTAATTACCTGTATGTACCTTATTTTGGCTAATAAAAAATAGGGGCAAAGACTTTCTGATTCGCCCTCGTATTAAGGTATACTTGGCAACCATCATACTGACACCCCCCCCCGCCCCTTCCAAGAAAAGACATCGTCAAAGTAATTCTCGATTTACGTGATTTAATGGCAGGCTTATGGACGTATGTAAGAGCTTCGATAGGAGAGACTTATTCATTCATTGAAATATAATTTGTAGTTAATCTTAACCCCTTTTGTAGTAAAGTTTAAGTTTTTTTTAGTTTTACTTCTACATCATAAAACACTAGCTTTTGGCAGAAAATCTCTAAAATCTCTGATCATGTTCAAAATCAAATGTATCAAAATATGGGTTGGCCATCCTGAAACAAAATAATTTTTAGAGTAACACTATTTGCTGAAGAGAGATCGTGAGTTACTATCTTATATTGTTAAATTGACAATGGAAATGACATCATTAATTTAATTAAATAATAATAAGCAATATGCACAGCATGGGTATTTTTAGAGGATTCAAAACTTTCACGAAACGCCGAAAGGTAAGGTTTATAACAAGTAATATTTATGAGAAATTCCTTAAATCTCGCACGAACCTAAATTGTATTGACGCCGGCAATTTTTAGTTGATTTTTTTGTTATGAAATTTGGTGTGTACCCTGCGGACCACTTGCTAAGTCGTCGCGGACCTCACTTTGAGAAACGCTGTGTTAGTACATGACAACTTCAAACTTCATGTATTTTTTAAACTTTTATTCCTTTAATCCAGATTCACAAGTAATTCTTTCTGTTTTATTTTTATGAAAGTACTCTAATAATTTAACCACATCTCTTCGATCTGTTTGTATGCTTTAAAATAATAAATCTCGAGTGCTATGAGTTAAAATTAAAAATTGATCGTTCATCATTTAACCGTCCTAAATTCAGACAACATAAAATACACAATAAATTTGATAAAATTTGATGAAATAACGCAATAAATTCGGACAGGTTATTCGATAGCGGAAGATACACTAAAACGTGGACGTTTTAAATTTGCTATTTATGATTATTTTTGTAAATAAAATTATGCATTCATTAAACCATGTATGTATAAATGAGAAATATAAACACCTAAAGCAACATGGAATTGCTCAGCCTTGAGATATTGAGAAAAATGAATGAATGAATGAATGAATGAATGAGGAATGTACACTGTGAAACATACGATTTATTTGAATTGGAATTCATACAAACGCGACTATGTAAGCTTACACCCTATTTAAAATTGTATTTCGGAAATGATATTTCCACCTTCGCCAGAGACTGGAAATTTGTTCTGAAGAAGGGAGAATGCATCTCTTTCGAAACAATTGTTAGCAACAGGCCTATTTATATAACTGGGTTTGTTCTAATCCCGGTTTGAATATAAAAGGAAAGGGTCAAAATAGGTGAAACTGGAGGAGAAAGTGATTACTGACTCTGTGGTTGAAGTAAAAAAAAAGGCCATGCGGTGGCGTAGTGTGGTAACGCGTTCACCTAGTGCGCTGTTAATCCGGGTTCGACTCCCAACAGTGCAAAGAACGCTTACTCAGAGATCTCATAAAGATCGCACTGTTCACTGTAGTCTGGGTTTGGTTCCCTAGGGCTTAAGAGGTTCGGATTCCTCGGAAAATTGTAGGTCCCAGCGCAGCATGACCACCGTAGTCTTTGAGCCAAACCAAAAAAAACGAAAAAAAAAGATTAAAACCGATTGTAAAACGAAACTGACGAAACTAATCAATAATAGACAATCAAACATTGTGGCTGAATTCTAAAAAAAAAAAAGAGGTTAAGGTCAAGGGGACAAGGTAAGGTCAAGAGGTAGGGTCAAGGGGTATAGGAAAAGATAATTAATGAAACCAAACTAAATAATTTCAAGACAAATAACGTAGTACGTACATAGCGTATTTAGGCGGGGTAAGGGGGCGGCAATTAGCCTTTAAAAAACAATGACAGGCACAACAATTACGGCAATGACAGTCACTCGCCCCGGACAGCAAAATATCTAGTTACGCTACTGAATACGGACATACAAGATGAAGACGTATAACAAGATATATTTTGTAAAAAATAAATAATATATAACTATAATAAAAATGAATGTACGTTAGAAATGCTACTTTATCAAATA
>QLNU02014802.1:143296366-143321320 GCA_006491805.2 Dysdera silvatica
TAGTTATTTCAAAACACAGAGGAAGGTGAGATGGATATTATACTGTCGCTATTATCGTCAAATTTATTTTCCAGATTTCATTTTATTATTTTGTCGTAAATAGATGTTTGATTGTTTGTGGTTTTATGGCTCAAAGACTACAACGGCCATACTGAGCCGGGACCTTCTATTTTCCGAGGAATCCGAACCTCTGGACCTACAATTTTCCAAGGAATCCGAACCTCTGAAGGTCTGGAAACCGAACTCCGGACGTAATGCGGAAGTAATACCGGAAGTAAACGTTCTTCGCACTGTTGGGAGTCGAAGATTTAACACACTGCGCCACCGCAGCGCTATCATAATTAGAATTAAATTGCCAATATGATATTCTTCTTCTACTATATGAAGGAATGCAAAACAAAAACCAACATGGTGGAAAGAGACCACTAAATACAATGAAATCTGTCAATAATGATACGCAATGTACTGGAGAAAGAATATCGTTAGATAAAAGGTTAGACCTGATATAATCAGTATTTAACGAGTTCGGGAGAAATTACCATTATATCGTCATAGGCAAAACTCATTGTATATAGCCAGAACTTTTATGCCAAGAAATAGTAAAATTTATAACATAAAAAAAGAAAGGAAGTAAGAAAGGGGGAAGTATTATAATAAGATATAAAATTCTTTAAAACTATGACTTGTAATACACAGAATTGCGGCGAATATTCAGTTTGCGATTAATAATTTAAATGCCTTTTCGTATCCACAAATCGGATTCCATAAAACAAAACCCATAAAATCGACTGCTCGTATTTCTTCGAGAGGTAGGAAATAGCTGAAATAGCGATTTATCTATTCGTGAAAAAGCGTATCAACATTGTAGTAAATTCATAGCTAGTATAGTGGGAATTTATGTCTGCATATTTCGTGTCTTGAAATCCTAAATATTGCTGAGGGACTAAAACACTTTCTATTCTACGTTTATTAGGGCGATTCATCATATTAATCCCATGGTTGCACTAAAATTCTTTTAATAACAGCCAGAAGGATCATTATTTTCTGAGGATTTACGATACTTCAAATCTAATGTATTTGAGCGAATCGTTTTCAACACGGAAAAGAAATTACGGAGTGTTCAATATTTTAAAGCTCGCCAGAGGAAAAATCATATCTTTTTTGATCTATAATTATTTCCAGATTTTAATTTCTGCACAAATACCGAATTTGTCATTTGGAAACGCGATATATGTATTGGCTGATTAATATATAGCTACATATGTACTTGTGCTAGCGCACTATAGCCGGGGCGGATCCAGAAATCTTGATGATGGGTCTTGGGGGTGTGATTGGTCCCCGATTTCTATCTTTAGTCAAGTATCAGGTACATTTCATTTTCAAAGATATAATCCAGTCCCAAAGGTGTGGGGGTTGTGATGGCCCCGTCGCGCTCCTCTTGGATCCACAAGTGGACAAAGAATAATACTACATCTGAACAGAATCTACAAAGAATAATACTACATCTGAACACAATCTACAAAGAATAATACTACATCTGAATACAATCTACAACGAATAATACTACATCTGAACAGAATCTACAAAGAATACTACTAGATCTGAACAGAATCCACAAAGATTAATACTACATCTGAACAGAACCTACACAAAACAATACTACATCTGAACAGAACCTACACAAAACAATACTACATCTGAACAGAACCTACACAAAACAATACTACATCTGAACAGAACCTACACAAAACAATACTACATCTGAACAGAACCTACACAAAACAATACTACATCTGAACAGAATCTACAAGGAATAATGCTACATCTGAAGAGAATCTACAAAGAATAATACTACAAGCAAGATAAAGAATAATACCACATCTAAAAAAATTATATGCACCTAACAGTGGAACAGTGTGACTTCTAAAGCTGGCCATCGCCAAATATTCACCATTTCCGCCACTTGCATAAGAAAATCACAATTCACATGTATCATCATGATGTTGATAATGATGATATATACCAGAATTGGGGCTTTTTGACTCGAGGGGAATGTTGAACAATTGAAGATGTTTCACTTTTGAAGTCATATTACGCCAGTGATACTTACGTGTTGTTCAATGAAAGAAAAATTGTAGACTAACATGTACTTTCCGGGTTACCTTTGCAGAAGTAAACCTCTCAAAACTTTTGTATTCCACTTCCAAATAGGAAGGCCTTGAAAATAGCTAAACAAAGGACGTGGTGATGTTCCAAAGAAAAGATTTTCTTTGCACACTTTTTTCCTTATTTGAGCAATGAGTTTCCTTCTAAGATCGTCTAGTCTTTATTTGATTATCCGGAAACAGCCACTGAACATTATTCGCTAAAGCGGAAAATTTAAATTAATTTACGGGACAAATTATATATAATTCTGTAATAGATTTTATTCTAATAAGCGGGGTATCCGATTATCCTTGATAAGATTAAATGGGGTAGATTATACATATATGTGTGTTTGTGAGAAATGCCTTCCCTCCACTCAACCTACAACTAAGATATTTTATAGTCTTGACACGTAGAAAATCTTCGCTGCATTTGCTCTGTGCAAACATTCTCATTCCCAACGACGAACAAAATTGCAAATTAGAAAAAAAGTAGAAAAACTATTTACGTGCGAAATTTCCATCTTCATTTTATTTATATAAATCTTGATTGACGTTGATGAACCTTGATTGACATTGTTGTTTGATTTAATCTGCGTAGTGTTCGATTTATATAAATACATATGCTGCAACGTGCATTTCGATCAATTTAATACCAGTCTCTTTGCAATTTGGTTTAAATAGTAGTCTATGTACTACACCATTCTGCGAAATAACTGGCAACAATATATATACGTTCGTAAAGAGATTATATATTGTCCTTCGTAGCTCAGTGGGTAGAGCCTCCGCCCGGCAAGTGGAAGGTCGTGGGTTCAGGTCCCACCGAAGGCAGAAATATTTATTTTCTTTCGAACGTTTCACCATCTAATCACGCCATACCATCGGCGTTGGTATCACTACGCCAATAAACGTTGATTGATTGACATTGTTGTTTGATTCCATCTTCATGTTTAACAATATACGAAATGGCCCTCATTCCGATCTCATTACACTCTCCTGATCATACCCTCTTTACAAGAAATCTTAAAGATCTAATACCTAAGTATTCACGAACAAAGCTCGGACTCCCCGCATCTTTGGCTCTTGGGTGTGGAATCTTCTCCCTAAGTCACTTAAATTTGTTTCTTCTTTTGCTCAATGTAAAAAACTCATCCACAGACACCTATTGAATAGAGAATTATAATATCACTACATTTTTTTTCTCTATTTATATCTTCCATACCTTTACCAATCAACCATCCCTTCTATTTCATTGTGTTTAGTTATTTATTACTTCCACTTATTTCTGGACAGTAGGGACATTGTCAGACCCTAAAGTCTTTACCCTTTGCTGTCAAGACGGATTAACCTGACTGATAAATTGTGAATAATTATCACATGTAAAAAAATTGAATTCGTTTGAATAAACTTTAATTTGATTTGCTTTTATGTTTATAATTACAATTTCATTAATTAATCGAGCGTATAATATTTGGTTTTCTATGTATGCATTATCTTTGCCATAAAAGTGCTATGACATGCACTGAAAGAAATTAAATGTGAAATTTGGGAACTACTGGTCTTTTTCCTACTTCGAAATAGGCTACACCGGAATTGATACATTGTTCCCAACCTTTCCGAATGATTTGGTAGTAGCTTGAGAAATATTTTTCAGAAATCCTTTTCAGCTCTTCCGTCGACCTTCTGGATATCTGCAATGCACTTAAGCCACCGGCTTTTTCAGCGTTTCCGGGATAATAGGATTTTCCATTGGTTAATTGAATTTTACGATGCAGAGAAAACGCTGTATAAATTCAATCGACCACTCAGAAGCCCTATTTCCCTGCATAAAATAAAAGCGCAGTATGGAAGGTGGCATAAACACATCACATAACGAAAGAAGTTTTTCCAAATTACTATAAAAACATTCAGAAACGTTCGTAGCAGTGCATCAATTCTGGAGAGGAATACTTTAAAGGGAAAGAGGAATATTAGTTTGCAAGTTAAATACAGTAGAACCTCCATATAACGAACTTCCGTATAGCGAAATTCTCCATATAGTGAAGTTTTGGCAAATCCCCATGGTCGTTACATATGAAAGTGTTTCTATATATAACGAAATTTCTAACGACCAAAAGAGAAAATCACGTGGTCATGTCAGCGATATATCGTTCCTAATACCGTGGGAATACAATACGATTTTAAGGTAAGTGACAAACAAACAGAATGAGGTAAGCCTAATGGACTTTAATCTCCCCAAAAAAGAGCCATCCTAAGAATAAACACCTGTGTGTCTGGTTGCTCCATACATTGAGAAGCTGTTGGGCTAGAAGCAGGCCCCCCCATGATCCTTGAGTACGTTGTATTGTTTGACTAATAGTACTTGTCGCGCTTTTTTTGCTCGTTTGATTACCAGAAATCCAGACCTTGCAAATTTCCCACAGGGGTGCTAACACTTGTATGATGAATCAACACCGCCATTTGTTGTGCAGCAGGATGTTAGAATGTGTTTTACAAACGCATGAATGAATGAAACATTAAATTCCTTTTTAATTTTAAGGTAAGAATTTTTTTTTTTTATATGCATGTATATTTCACATTTAAAAACGTACATTTTTAAATGGTTGAATGTTATTTATGAGAAACAGTCGTTTACTGAAAAACGGGATTTTAATTGCGGTATCATATTGTAATACCCTGGTTCATGAATACATCGTTTCCACATAGCAAATTTTCTATATAACGAAATTTTTTCATGGAACTGTCTATTTTGTTATATGGAAGTTCTACTGTATATATATATATATATATGATTGGAAGGGACACATTTTTTTAAATTAATAAAACAAAAATGTGAAATAGAATGAGCTAATAAATTGTTTCTTGGTGCGGAGGCTCGTAGGTAGAAAAAGAATTTTCGGGAATCTGGTTGGTGATTATCTTATCTTCATTGCCTGTTAAGTGCTATGACCATTAATAAATAGGGAACCTGCCATTCTCCTCCCTGTGAGTACACCTAAAGTTTTGCAGTACGAACCGGTTCTTCTTGGAAAGCGTTCTGTATTCTGACTGTGATTTAAAAATTGTTTCTTGCTGTCCAACATAAAACTCATCGTGTTTACTTCTTATGAATCTTTAGTAAATCGGTTACGAAATAAAAGCTTTGGTAAAAAGAATTTGTCGAATTTAAAAATACAACTCAATACGTCAAAAACCATTTGCATTCTAGAAGAGGAATATATCTGGTGGATGTAACAACATATTGAGAAAATATTACTACAGGCAAATATTTGCCGCCTCCAATTTTAAAACCTGTGTTTATTATCTGATTACTTGATGTGAATTTTTATTTTGTGTCCTATACGTTCTCATTTTCATAAGTTATATTTTAACGACAATTGAATTCAATTTTAGAGAAAGATTATTTAATTTCAGCTAGTAAAAGGAAACAGCGAAATACGTTTGGATTTAGCAAATCCATTCTCGGTTTCATGTTACAACTTCTATTTAAGAAGGCAACTTTACTTATTAAATGCAAAAATCCTAATTATACAGTTTTCAAACATTTGGAGAATTATGACGGAAAATGTAGAATCCGGGATTGGAAAATTTAATTATCCTCCTCTTCCGGATCCAATAAGAGAGAGAGAGAGAGAAAACAAGAAGTGATTCTTAAAAATGAAACTATCCGAATGAGCAAATAAAAAACAGGAAAATCAAATCCAATTTATATCCAGCTGCGCTCCAGAAAACGATTTGAAGCTATCCGTTTCTATGCCAACGCCCCCAACATAACCGGTACACTGCAATTATACTGTCACTATATTTTAATTGATGCGGTCTTAATTACAACGATTTAGTCCTTAAAAAACTCATTATCGTCTTCACCATTTTCTGTCATTTTTTCCCTCATTTTTATTGAAATAAACCGATCGTATCTAAAGATAATACTTTTGTTTTCGCCCATTTTGTTCCGGGGAATTTTTGTAAGGGGGCATATACCCCTTCCGGTTTAAAAAATCGTTTTTTTATTTTTTTAAATGAAAGACCAACCATTTCTAAAAATGTTGATACCAACCTCGTACTTAAAATCGAAGTAGAACCCCAGTTATAAATAAATTACGGAAATAGTAATTTCGAAAATCGCTGTTAAAAGGATGCTGAAACGCAATGTTTACATTTAGTGTTTTCATGTTTAGCACTTTAAAAAATAAAGAAGTTTAAATGAAAAAAGTGGCTGCACGTACTCACTCGCACATGCTAATTTAGGAATGGCAACACGGAGAAAGAAGTAAACTACTTTACTAGTCTTATATTTTGTAAACGAATGTTGTTTACCGTTTTGAGTGCAGGCGTGTTTGCATGTTGTGCTATTTCAAGTTTTATTTTACGTTTGTTTTTCAACCACTTTAATACTTTTTTAAATCATTATGGATATGTTAAAAATAATATTAATAATAAAGAAATGAGTTTCTAGTGTTCGACCTAAAATGTGGAAATTCCAAGGCAATATGTACATAAGAAATGTTGAAATGCCGTCCAGTAAAAAATGGGAAATGGTCCACGAGGAATCTAAATCTCCTGCCGATGGGACTATAAAGGATATCGAATTATAAAGATTTGATGTTCGAAACCTTGGAACAATTCATTTCGTGTAAAACATGAGGTCGATGTGTTAAGTTTACTGAAGAAAATGTAAATGGATTGTCACTGAAATTTATATTGAACTGTTGTGCTTGTGGACCTATAGCTTGTATCCAAAGTTAAAATCTATTGGTTTTAAAAACAATGTAGCAGAAATAAACCTTCGTTTCTTGTATGCCATAAGATTCGTGGGCCAGGGATTATCTGAGATGAACACGTTTTGTGCAGTTATGGATTTACTACCTTCAAATGCAGAAGCTTCTTACGACAAGCATGTTAAATACCTTGATATGGCCAAATCTGAGGTTGTAAAAAATTCAGCGAAGAAATCTGCAAGAGATGAAGTTGCTCATACTGAATCTTCGGATATGATAGTAAGGACGGAAATTAGAAGTATACTTTTTTATCAACAACACGTATAGCGATTGGAGACAAAAGTGTAAAAGTAATCGACAAGGAAGTTACGTCCTCATTTTTTAAAAAGTGTAATTCAATATTGTGTACGTCCAGTAATTGGAGATAAAAGTGTAAAAGTAATTGAAAAAGAAGTTATGTCCTCATTTTGTCAACAGTGAAATTCGTGTGCGGAAGTTCATCAAGGATCGAAAGTTTTCACGAAAAAGAATGTGAAAAAATTACAGTGCTTCAGCTGACAGTATGGAGGTTGTCGGAATGTGTCGAACATTAAAGTGTGAAGGGAAATTGCAAAAAGCTAAATATATGTCAGATATATCGGGCATGGTGATGCAAAACCATTTGTCGATAAAGGAATTACTCCATATGTGTGAATATTAAAAAAAAAAACGAATATGTTGACCATATTCAAAAACGAACAGGAGCTAGGTTACTAAAAATCAAGCAAAATATTATGGGCAAGAAATTGGAGGGCGCCAAAACTTTTGATGGTAAAGGTAGATTAACCGATAGAGAAACAAACTTAGCTTATATTATGGTAATGTCAGAACAGAACACAACGATAATTTAAATAACATACGCAAAGCAATATGGGCTGTATTTTTCCATACAGGTGCTAATAACAACAACCTAGCACGTAAGTTTTAATAAGTTTTATAAAGGAAACGAATCATGGTGCGGTTACTAATGTGCTGCTATTGCGGAAAATAAACTATCATCGCATCATCAGAATTTTTTACTTAAATCAGTCATGAAGAGAATAAAACCAATTTTAAATGACCGTTCTCGTCCCAAATTGTTATCTTGTTGTTTAGGGGTGGGGAAATATAATATCCAAATGAACCGTTGAATTTATTAATTTGGAAGTCCTACTTGAAATCTTATGGTTCAGGTAGGCGAATCGTAAACACTGCTACCCATGAAGCAGTTATGCAATTTAATGCGGGTGGAAAAGGGCGTTTGTTCACCATGGAAGCATGTATAATCTGTTCATCGTACCAAAGTGCTACAAAACTTGTAGTCAGGTGAAAAGTCAACGAAGTAACAGAAAAATAAGCCTACAGCATCGAAATCCCACTTACTCTACTGGGGCATTTATGAAGGTGTGTTATTCCATATAGGTAATAACTTCAAATTTGGCGAAGAATTGTTAAGTATGTTTCTCTCTCAAGACTTATATATTTCAGTCTTGCACACAAGATATGTTACAAATCATTTGTGCTATTGCAATGAGATTTGCCACTCTTGTAATGATACACATGATCAACAAAATGATGAAAAAATGTAAGGAATTAAACATTTTTATATATATTAAAAAAATAATGGACAAAAAACAAATATCGTATTTGGATCGCGGTGCCAAGACTTCTGCGGAAACTTGTAGTAGGGTGGAAAGCTGACAGAAGTTGCAAAAATTAAAATTACAACATCCAAGAAAGGGGTCCATACACCTCTGTTGTATTCTAAACAGGTTTATGGAGGGTTGATTCTAATAGATAATAACTCCCAATGTTAACAAATATTTTCTTTAAAACGCGTTTTCTCGAAACAGTAAAATTTGGTCTTGCATAGGTAGTATTTAAAACTTTCATACTTTCGCATGGTATTTAAAAAACTTTTCATACCAGGGTAATAAAAATTCGCACACTCTTGTAGCCATACATAATTAATAAAAAGACGAAACAGACAAGAGATTAAATAATAATACTTTTATCTAGATGCATTTTAATATTGAAAAAATGGCAAATTTTAAAAGTTTTATTTTTTATTGTTTTAAAAAATATTAAGTATCATTATTTTCTTAAGATTTTTCTTTGACTGAAAGCATATAGATAGGATATTTATCATTTAGCACATTACTTTTGGTAATTAGATAATAACAACCAATTATATTATGCGCGCAAAATGGTATTAAAAATTTTAACGAGCAAAATCTAGTATAATATTTTGATTTATTATAAAAAATAACAATACATAACTACATTTTGTTAATGATTTTAGTAAGCTCATAATACAATAATCCTATGTGCAAATTTTTATTTTTGGATATGTGTTATTTTAAAAGTTATAGAATGTTGAACTTCAGCCTATCAGAAGGCATTTCGTAACATTGAACGGGTATGTGGCCCCTTTTGGCCCTCTTACTCTCACCCCTTCTCTCACCAATCTTCATGAGACATTTCTTCATATTTGTTTTTCCCGAACAATCGTTCTTTATCTGGATAATCGCTGGTGTCTTTCCTTTATTTAACGGGTTTCTTTTGTGAGCGGTTTTATAGGCAAATTCGTTTCGAAGATTTAAAGTACCCTGAGTTTAAGAAGCCTGTGGACTGTTAGTAAATCTCTGTGCCAAGTGTTGTCAGTACACTGCTTTTTTTTTACACAAACGGCCCCATGATGGAGTATTTATAATATATTTATTTGTCGTGACTTATGGAGATGGGACGGGCTCAGCCCGGAACGGGTTCGGGCTCTATATTTCATATTATTTTCTGGCTCAGGCGGGCCAGGGCTCATGAGACGGATATAATTGAATCCAAAAATTGACTTTTCTATATTGAAGTTTCGGGCTCCAGTGGGCTCAAATTTACACAAAGTATTTCGGGCTCAGACTTCGAACTTTGAGCTGGAACCCATGTCTGCCTTACGCCACAGCGGTCCAGTAGGTATAACCACTAGTTTCTGAATAGCTGGCTTCGTGTTCGACTCACATATAACGTTGCTTCTGCATAAACGTACTCTGCGGTAATCTTAGTCGCCTAAATGGTGCCCCTATGGAAACAAACGACAAAGAATATTTCGTTTTTAGTTGAAAGTAAAAAAAAAAAATTGCCAGTCGCCAATACGATATAGCGGTCAGCGGTGGACGTAGGACAAAGTGATAAAAATTTGCCATGCCATTATTCAGAGTTCGATTCTAATGGAACTGTAGAACGCATGCCGTTTTTCTGCCCAACGCTATCTGAGGGTTTGGTTTCCCAGCGAAAAGAGGTTCACATACTCAGGGAATCTGTAGGTTTCGTTGCAAAAGTCTCTACGAGGGCGTATTTAGGTCGTAGAAATCAAATGTCGGCTCAGGTTGAATCAGGGAAGAGAGAAAAGAAGAAAAAATATAAACCGCTTTAGGATAGCTTCTATCAGCGGGCTGCAGATAATCATTCCTGAGCTTTTGATGATTGAGCTACCAAAAAATGGTGCGAAGCTTAGTCAATATCGTACAATAGAAACCATATTAATCAAGATAAGGAGGGGGAAACCGAATTCGGATAATACAAAATTTCAATCTCTTTGCTAATGTGGAGAAAAAACTCCATTTATCTTATAACACATTTAATTATATACTACAGTAAGTTTTAACGTATCCCTTCCTAAATACATATAATTAATTATGGAGATAAAGAGAGAGAACGCTCTCTATGACAAACGTAAGCAAGAGAAGAAAACCGTGTATGACTTGATTTAATAGCTGATAGGAACGAAAGTTAAAACAGAAAACCAAAGGTTATTGGTTCAAATCCGGACACGGTTGTGGTCATTTTCCCCCTTTCCTTTGTCTGTTAGAAGTCATAAAAAATTTTAATTGAATTAAAAATATGGTGTCTATACAAATTAATTACTTTGTGGTTCAATCCATTCTACTGAATAAGGAGAACTCCCTTCAGAGAAAATCTTCTGCAAACAAAACCTTTATATGGAATTTACTTCCTGAGACAATTTTATTGTATATCATCATCCTATACTCTCGGCAAAGTAGATGAATAATTTTAACCAATAGTTTTTTTATAAAAGTGATTTTTAAATGACAATAATAAACCACACAAAATTGGACATTTATAAAATTTTCGTATAACTTTCAACGTGAATATACTTCATTATAGTATAAAAACAATTCTAATTAACTTTTCAAACTGGAGAAAATATATGAATAGGAGAATATACCCCAGAAGAAACTATCTGTATTTGGTTTCTTCATTTAAGAAGTGCTTGGTGAATGTATTGCACAATATGATTTACGTTTGACACTACAACCATTTTTTTTTAGCAGGAGTAGACTAAAATATCCACGAAATACATTAAAATAAACCCTCATTTTAAAATATGTAATCCTTCTATTTTACAATCAATAAATAATTGTATATCACAGGAGTAAACCAGAAGGAAATTTAGGACCTCAGATAAGTTTCAATCTTTCTTAGGTTTGGTTTTGGACATAAGGCAGGTGTGGGGGGGGGGTACCTTTGACGTCCGTAATTTTATTACACTGAGCTAAATTACAACTGGTGCGAACTCCTTATTCAACATCCCAGTGGCACCTGAAGCCAGTTTTTTGCTGCGGAAGGATACATTTCGTAAGCGTGTTAGGCAAACAATCCGTGAACGGGCACTGAAACCTAATCCCACTGATAATACCCACCGTTAAAAATTTACATTTAATTTAAAGACACAATATTTCACAACTAGTGTGTGCATAGGCGTAACTAAGGGGTTAAATATAGCGTAAACTGGGGGCAAGTGTCCCACCTTGCCCCCGCCATATTATGCCTATGACTGTTTTGTTTTAGATTAGCTTTTTATATACTGCGTGATATATATGTACTTTTTAAATTCAAAAATTATAAGTTCAAATTCATATTCCACATGTATGCGGTAGAACTTTTTTATCACTTTCTAAACTAACTAATCTTTGAAGGTTAATTAACTAAAGCATACACTAATGATCATTAATTTATAAATTTGTAGAAAAACACAAAAATAAGCGTTGAATATCGGTCTGTTAACTGAGTATATAGTTCTCAACTAAAATCCAAATTATTCTTACTTCTTAACACAATTTGAAGATAAAAGACATTTTCACTAAATGTCTTGCGTTATTTCTTTGCTTTACATTAACTTAAAATGAAATAGCCCCTTGGTTTTTACATTTACAAGTATCTATTAATATTACAAGTCCCATTGAAACTGGTTTACTTAACGCGTATAAGTAAAGGAGTGATGCGGTCCTTTAGAAAGGACGTGCTTAGTGTGCACCTCAGTTGAAATAGAGTTCAGTGTTTTATTACAAGGAAGCATATAAAGATTTCAATCAATAACAAATGTTTTTTCAATTCACTTACATTTTCTGATGACAATAATTACAGCCCTGCAAGCCTGTTTTCCCTTAAATGAAATACAGTTACATTTTTAAAGATGCAGTGACATACGAATAATAACAATTAATATATTTTATATATCATGTCCTTCATCCTGAGCTATGTTATGCAGTTCTATGTTTATCGTCCATCAAATTTTAGAAGGCCCGACCACCGTAAATATGTTAGGGAGGGCAAAGGGTCCCGATACCCTTACAGTCGGTACCCCTGCTTGCTCCCAAGATGATAAAATGTACATGGTGACAGACATGGAAGATTTTATTATGTAGAGATTGAAAATTTTGTTTTTTAGCTTAACTTTAACAAATATGTTATTCGTTCAGTAGACTGAAATCTATCAAATTTATAAAGCCAACTTCCTGTTCGCTGCATTATCCATAGCAATACGATATATATCTTAGAATATGGATAAAAAAATGAATTTGAATAAGTCTATCAGAGATTGACATGCATGACATTTTTCTAATGCGCTTAGAATTTAAATCATGGGTACAGAAAAATGCCAATTCCGTTTCGAAAAATGCTTTCTTTCAAGAATATTTGTAATATTGTATTTTTTTTTACGTTATACTCCAATAAATCAGATATTTCCAGAGAGAAAAATAGCCTTCGTTTCACTGTTGCTTGACTGAAGTAAATATTGGGAATAATGTAGCGAGCCGGAACGTAAAAGAAGAAAGACAACCCCGGTTTTGATACAGCAACTGAACAGTCGAAATGGGCATTTTGAATTATGCATAACCTACGATTTGAAACAATGAAAATATCTGAATACTTAGTGCAGAAACCCGTGAAAAGCTTCAATATATTCAATACGTGCATTTATGAATCAAGTTCTTCCAACTGGAAGAATAAAAGGCCGAGTGTGTTTACGGGACTTTACGAGAGCGAACTTCCTATCTGCAAACTACACCAGTGTGCAAAAATTAAGGACGGGATAGTTTTTCGCATGTAACGTTGCACCCCAATATCTCAAATGGGTACAAAGCATACCATAATATTTCCAAGATGTAAGATTAAGGAAAATGTGGACGATACTGACCAAGACAGGAAACCAAAGGATACAAAAGACTTTTATACTAAAGTGGGCTTTCAGCACAGGAGAACACAAACGTCCATGCGACAGGCAAGAAAAACAGTTTTCAGTAGGGGATATGATTACCCCTGACCACGATGCAGGATGTGCACCGTGCGCTCATGTCCAATATGAGGTTGTTGAAGAGCTATAGAGGCATTATGGCCAATTTCTCTTGTAGCTGCGGAATCGTTACTGGTGGATCGCAACGTGCTGTCGAAAACATCCCAAACGTATTCTTTTGGGATCAGGTCCGGAGACCGTGCGGGCCATTCCATACGATGAATATCTTCACTCTCTGACAGCTCAGCGACAGCAGCTGCACGATTGGGTGAATCGTTTTCATCCATGATGAGAAATTCACTGTCCACAGCACGCCCGAAAGGACGGACATAAGGAAAGAGAACTTCGGTACACTAGTGGTCACCAGCGACTGAACTTCCTTGGAAGATGTGGAACTTCGTACGGCCATCAAGCATTATGCCCCCCCTCCCCTGAACGAAAACTCCGCCACCTCCAAACCGGTCCCTTTCAACGATGTTAGAGGGGTGATTGTGTGTTCCCCGCTCTCTCCAGATGTATAGACATCCAGAATCGCTAATGAGACTACATCGGCTCTCATTCTTAAACAGCGGTCGATCCCCATTTCTGAACTATCCACTCCTTGTGTCCTTGGCACCGCAGAAAACGCCGTCCTCGATGGGTAGGCGTCATTAGCACACACTGTACTGGTCTTCAAGCGAATAAACCAGTTGTGGACAGTCTTCTAGCCAGGGTAAAACGCGATAGCAACCGTCCAGTAGTGCGTTGCATGCGGCATACGATTTCATCCTTTGTCAGCCGTCGATATACACTGTCATATACATTATCACTGCTTAACATCACCTTATTTATCGCAAGTCTGTAATTTACAGATTCAGAACCGAATAGGTATTTCATGTTAATTTCCCTACTACGCGCAATACTTACTTAAAGAAATGACGTAATTTCACCAAAGACTATTACGCTATGTAAATTCAAATTATGTGGGCCAGCGGTTCTTTAACTTTCCTAGACCGCGGACCCCCTTCAGAGATCACTCGCACTCACGGACCCCCAAGAATTAACTCAAAGTTTAAAGCCCGGAATTTGCATCATACATATTTATTTCTAGTGTTTCATCACTAATTTTTACCATTTAAGGAAGGAATTTTTCTTTCACTTATAATTTATCCTTAGCATTAACGAGTAAATGCTCTTGTCTAAGTATTTTTCCGAACCTTTGTGGAACACTGGGAGGAGCTCGCGAATCTCCTGATATGGTCCCGAAGGCCTCCATGGGTCCTCGGACCACAGTTGAAGAAACGCTGATGCAAGCTATACGCGAGACTCTGAGAATTCCTTCCAGAAAATGACATAGTTAAAACATAATTTAAAATGATATGTTTGCAATTCAGTTACTACTTTATGCTTTGGTTTTGTCTGTTTAGGTTTGTTCAACGTAGGTACAACAATAAGAGTATTGCGCCATGACCTGTAGATTTCCGAGGTATCAAAACCGCTGGTGCAATGAAAACTCAACCTCTGGCTACGCTGTTTATATCCACGTATTTTCATTGTTCATATATACAGTTTACAATTTCGGTATGTTAGTATTATAATGCATTGCTTCGATCTAAATTCCTGTTCGTTCCAACAGTTCCAAAAGACTAATTGCCCATCATAGGTTAGTTCTCTAGGTTTAAGAGGTTTGATTCCTCAAGAATATACAGGCCCACTGTGCTACGGGTGCCTAACGGTGACGCATACATCTATCGAGTCAGTAACTCAAGTTTGATCCGAGCATTACCGTAAAAGGCATGTCCTATCAGTTCACGAAAAGAAGTCCGATGGTGAAGATAGAAATAACGGGAGATGACGTCACAGACTGGCTGACCGCTTACAGCGGAGTATAACTCCAATCTCAGAGCTTGTTTTTTGACGTTCTCCAATAATGAATGTCGAACTCCACTGTAGAGTCCAACATTGTTGTAAACGTCTAGCTGGTTTGTGACGCCATCTTCCGATATATCTAACTGTGCAGTCGGACTTCTTTTTTTAAACAGACAGTCGGTTCGTCGTACGTTTCGGACGGGCAATGGCCGTCCCTCGTCAGGAATTCGAGTGATCTAAAATTAAACAGAAATGAAGCGTTGCCGTATCAGAAGTGAGGTAAAAATTTTTTTCTCCTACGCCTAAAACGTTGTTCTTCTAAAATGGATAACTAAAATGGATAACTTATAAATGGATTTAATCCATTTATAAGTTATCCATTTTAGTGTTAAGTCACCAATCAACCTTAGACATAAGTTTTTCTACAGATTGTGAGATAGTACGTGATTTATTTCTCATGGGAGTAGATGTTCCAGTTAGTTAGTTATTTAGTGAGTTAGTTATTTATTTAGTCATGTTAGTGGTTTTTTGGAAAATTGAGGATCGCGGTGCATCATGACCTCTTTAGTTCTTGCACCGTAAAGACATATAATATATATATATATATATATGACACCCAGAACATAAATTATATAAAGACCCTTCTGCTTCGCCAAAGGAAATTGTTCGGTGGTTTGAAAATAGAAGGTATTCTAAAAGGTTTCGCTTGTTTCTCTCCGATTACAGAAAAGACAATTAATCGTTTGAGAACAACGATTAATCGTGAAGCATTGTTGTCAGTGGTACAATAATGTCAAATGCTCAGGTAGCAGGTCGCGAACAAGCTGGAAAATTCTTATGGGATGCTTTTCCCAAATTAAGAGAAATAACACTCAACTCTTTAAGAAACACGATTTCTGCGTTAAACTTTTATTGGTGTTAATATGTTGGCTCCAGGAATTTCCAAATACTCTCCGCATCGGTGCGTAGGATAAATTTTCAGTTATGAGTAGCTTCAGGAAATCTGTAAAATTAAATATGCAAGACGAAATATAATTAAATATGCGAGAAAAACCTGTAAAATTAAATATGCAAGAGCTGATGATATACACAGCGGTTTCAACATTTTATAGTACTTCATTGAAGCATCTATTAAGGCAGAATTTAGTTTTCAGAATTTATATATTAGCAAAAACATTATCTTAAAGCCATATTTATTTACGACTGACACACAAGTTTTGCATATTTAAAAATTGAATTTCAGATGGTAAATACAAATATCAACAAATATGTGCAATTTCCTAATAACAAGCAATTTTTTTGTAATAAACTATATAAGTTTATTTTTAACTTACATGGAAACAAACAACGATATCTTATGAAATATATTTAGATACACTGACTGACGCCATGATGAATTTAGATAAAAATATATTTTGTGGAAAGTATCAGATATTTTTGCTTAATTTATGCACATTACGCTTATTAAGTTTAATATAATTTGTTAAATAGATATACAGGTCTTTATACAGTAGAGTCTCCATATAACGAACTTCCATATAACAAAGTTTTCTATTTAATGAAATTTTCGGCGGAACCTTGACTTTGAATGGCACTAACATGTAAATTTGTCTCCATATTACGAAAAACAATTTCTACATAACGAAGTTCTTTTTATAAAGAATTTGATTTTTTTTTTAATTTACCTTTTACAATTTTTCAGCGGGATGGTTAGGTAGAAGGAAGAATTTTAAGTAAGAAGCACGGATGTGAAATAGCCTTTTGTATTGTGGACATACGGCCCGTTGAGTTTTACTAAATGCAAAATGACAAAAGCCGAAAGAAAATTGGGGCGTTGAAGGACATACATAGCTGATTTTTTGAATATTGATTAAAATGCTGTGACTGGCGAATATCCTATGGAGCATGAAATCTTGCAAAATGTTAAGAAATGTAATGAAGAATTTATAGTAAGCGACAAAGATGAAGAGACTATTGCAAAACCCTCACAAGAATGACGTCATAAAGTGATAAAAGCATTCGAAACAATCCGACGCGGATTACGATTTGAAGAAAATGTTACAGATGACGTGTTCCGATATGTACAAAAGTGTTAGAATTTCTATGAACAAAACGTTTTTTATAATAAACTTGCAAAAGCAAAATTATTGATTATTTCTCTATTTCGAAGATGTAGTATGAGTATCATACATATGAAAGGTAAGCCTCTGTCTTTTCTTTTTGTTATTAATATTTACGTACTTGTATACAAAAAATATTTAAATTCGTAAGAAAAGAAGAGTCTACTGAACTTAGTTTTTACTGTCCAAATTTAACCTTTTTCATTTTATCGAAATTAAGTTTCAACATTTATGTTAATTTCTATTTAACGAATTTTCCTTATAACGAAATTCTTTCAGAGAACATGGAACTTTGTTAAATAGAGATTCCCTCGATCAGCATATATATATATATATATATATATATATATATAAAGAATCAACGAGACAGATCACAGCTAATTTGAATTAGAAAGAAGACTCCTTACTCCAAATACATATATATATTACATCTTTTCAATCATGTTATATATGTATAAGGTTGGCCATGTATTACTATTAGTATTAAGAAATATAATTATACATGTAATTAAAATTGTTATTAATTTTGTTCAAAGATTTTTTGCATGTAAAATGTATGAAAATAAGTATATGGGCCTTATTATGGTATATAAAATGTACTTTCGAAAGTAATAAGAGATTTTTCCGCAAGGCGTTCGGTGCATAAATATCCATTCGAGCTATTCCTTCTTAAAAGACCCATCCACGTTTTTTTCGCTCTTTCAGTTGTCTGGACCTACACTTCCTCAAGAATTTAATGCTAGGAAAATCTGACACCATCCTATTTTCTTTCGTAAGAAATGTGTGGTTTACTTTGAAAACATTTGGAAGGTTCTCACACGAATGCGGCGTTAATGTCACTTTAATAATATATTCAATACCTCGATGCTGCGACAGAAATAGCCTGATAGTCTCTGAGATATAGCTGTGGCTCGCCTATGTCCAATTTGCGGTAAGTTTCTGCCACATGCGCTAGTGATATCTCTCCCAAGAATCTTGGAAATTTAGAAGGTAAGTTTTTTTGTCATTTCCAAACAACTATTTCCTTTCTTTTATATCGGGTTACGTGTGTGATTGCATTTTTTTACTTTGTTCTTCTTCGGGAGGGTTCTAAATTTAGCGATGCCATTTTGTTACCAAGGATATATGGTTTTCGCTTTTATAATGAATTGGTATCTTTGATAATTTCGTTTCAAACAAAATGATTTAATTGTCCCATTATAAAAGCAGGTTCTAATTTTCTGGTTGAAATGCAAAGGAAAAGCTCTTGATGCCGAACATGTCTGCATTAATACATTCAGTAATGAATGTATACACATTTTTACTGTAATTTTCTATACTCGATACTGAAAACCATGTGCTATGTACTTTCGCTACTGGATTTCGATTTCCAGTCTATTACCATCAAGATATAGCGTTTATTTCCCTTTAGAGGGTCAGAAATTTTTCTGAGAAAAAATTTCTGACCATGAACAAATTCATCTATAGTTTTTAGTATTACTTGAACTGAGTTTGTTGAATTACTACTTGTAAGTTATACAACATTGTTACTTTGATGTGAGATGTATATACGACTTTCTATTTCTTTCTATTTTTTGTCTCTTTCAAACAAAAAATTTGTTTAAATCTCTGCCACATGGATGGTTATAAACAAACTGGTCTCCCTGTATAATGTCTGCATTGAATGGGGAATGTTGGATCCTTAAAACATTGTTTGCTTTCTTGATTAATGGCTCATAACGCCAATCAATGTTTCTACATTACCCAGGGTCAATTCTTAACTAATTCAGACCAACTATGATCTATCTGTTTATTAATTCTTCATTTATATATGCTTATATATATATATTAATGATTTTAGATGCATAATGGGACTTATATAAGAAAATTTTGATAACTGCATAAGCAAAGATTTGTGATTCAAAGAGTTTAAGGTGGTCTGACTAGTTACTTAAAGAAAAGGAGATTACCTTCAAATGATACGTACACCATTGTACTGTAGATGTTAAATATAAGATGAGAGAACATGATTAAACGATCTTGAATCTCGGTAGTTTTGCATTTTTACAGTTTCAAATCTTAGTTTCGTGTAGCTAACAATTTGCAGTTAATGTAAAGTTTCCTACTTCTTTCCGAAAACTGCGGAAAATTTTGTTCCGAAACTTTCATTGGTTTTGGACGTAAACCATGCATTCATTATATCAAACTACAAGCAAATTAACCCTGGGATTTCAGCAACTAAAGTGCTGTTGTACCGAAATGTTGCGCAAATTCATTACACGCTCTAGCTTGAGGAAAGAAGCGAGTTTAATGTGTAAGTCACGGTTTGTTGTTAATTTGTGGAAGGAACACACTCGGCTGAATAATTCTTTCTTGTTTGTTATAAAACAACAATATTTCTCTAACAATATTTTATAATAATAATACATAACTCACATTATTGAGTTATTAATGAAATTAATAATAATGAAGTATTAATTAATCGAATCATTAATGATCAGTGGTGTAGTCGAGGCCTAGCGGCGATAGGGCGAATTTTAGGAAATCATACATTTTACAAACAAAATTCTGTTCAAGTTGTAAATAAAAAATATGTGAATTCTACAATTCTGTTAAGAAAAAAAAATTCTTAGAGCAATGATCATAAAATAAATCGTGGGTATTTAAACGAAATTACAGCTTGAAACAAGTGTCTTAAACTATATTCCGAAAACAGAATAAGCCACAATACTTTGTTTGACACAACGAGTGCGAGAAGGGTGGAAAGCGGACATTGGAGGAGTTGAGTCGTCAAAAACTTCCCCCCCACTACATTTCTTTTCCGACGCCTTCAGCAATCCTTCCCAATTACCCCCTCCCCTCTGCGCAATTCGTCTTCATCCTCTCCGACGCATTTAGGAATGGGAAATTATAATAGTATAAATTATATAGTTCCCCCCTTCCTCCCAAAGGCGATTTAACCCTCTGCTTTCTGATGGCTTTTTGTAAACATGATCCCTACACCCGGGACCAGCCAACGTTTGAACTGGAATCATCCGAAGTTTTATTGCCACTACCCCCATTCTTATCTGAGTTTTTCCATCTCCTCTCCAGAATTGGGGGAGGGGAACTAAAAAAAGGCGGAAAACATTCAAAACACTTTAAAACGCTAACATTTTCCTGTGCTCCCCACATCGTAAACCGTTGCGCTCTTTTGGTGACATCAGGGGGAACTAATAATTTGTATTTGAAACAAACGTTATTTTAAATTTACAATGAGGAGATATTAAGTATTATTTTGAAAATAATATTATTAATTGTATAATGTAAATTTATTAGAAATAGGTTTAGTGATCGGAATAATAAAATGTTTGAAATACAATTCAGCAAAATATGAAGATAGAGTGTAGTTTATTGCTAATGCATCTATTATGAAAGTACTTCATGCAATGTAAGTATAGATTTAAAGGTTTTCAAGAACGTTTATTTGTATAATACATTCAGGGCCGGATCTATCGCCCGCAAAACCCCACAATGCGGAGGAGTCAAAAAAAAAAACAAAAAAAAAACGCAAAGAATTATTTAGAACTCATAATGTTATGCCGTTATTTAGAGACTTTTGTTTTCCGAAGGTTTCGTTATTCGAATATTGCAAAAGTAACAGTTGCAGTTTCTACTTCTTTTTTCAGTTGCGTGCAGTATTTTAATTAGCGAATAGTTTAAAATGAGCAAATAAGCGAATAAGCAAATTAGCGTCAATTTCTTTCGGCAATTTTTTTTTAATCTGTTGGGGGCATCCAGTGATGTAGTTCGTTAAGGTATTAGCCTGGCAACTTACAGGACGGGAGTTCGAATCTCCGTGTGCTGGCCATTTCTTTGGAAACGTATTGTGTTTCGGAGGTCATGTAAAGACAGTGGTCCCATCTGAGACAGCCCAAAGTGTAGCTTTGGGACGTAAAACTAACAAACTAAACCAAATTTAAAACTTTTATGTGCACCGAGAGTCCACTAAACTAAGTAACATGCTTCATTATCGGTTAAAAGGATAATTTTCCAGAAAAATCAATTTGCTTTAGTCAGTGGCATATTAGGGTATATTTTAAGCATAGGGGGCATACTTCAAGAGAGCAAATCATGCGCAATTGCCTCTTTTTTCAATTTATTAGTGGCACAAATACCCGCAAATAAAACAAAAGGGCCCGCAGTCTTCTGTCACATACCCTCACGTGAGGGGTCAATGAAAGCGACCAGGGTGGGTTAAAAAGTGATGAAATCTGATAGGTTTACTTCCTGAACAGAACCTGGTTGATTACGCATGTTTATTTACTTTTTATACTTAAGTGTTTGTTCTGATTAAATCGTCTTTTAAGTGGTATTAGTTCAAAGCCTGTACACCACGGACAGATGACACAACATCGCATGGGCGCCCACGCCATAAAAATATTGGGGGGACAGTATACCAGTGGTGTAAAATAGTAGTGTAAAACAACTTGTTGTTAAACAGGGCCGTAGCCAGTGCATGGTCCCAAGGATCCGTCCCCCCCTTTCGAAATATTTTTGCTGCAAATACTCATTCACTATCAGGGTTCTAAAAATTCTTGCCTCCACAAAAAAATTTCTGGTTAAGGCCTTATTGTTAACAACTCTTTATAGAGATAACAGACACCAACAAAGCATTGCTTAATTTTAAATGTGCTTCTGCTTGATAACGTTCACTTTACCATAAAATTAATATTGTAGTTGCATTACTAGTTTCATTTTCGCATGCAATGCTCCTTACTAAATTTCGTATTTATTATGCTAATAGTGATGGTGTAGACAGTCCCTTTAATTTATGTCGTTGATAATGAGCTTAATGGGTCAAAAAGGTCCCTGAGCTTGTGAAATTAAAATTGGGAAAATGTAGTTGTGGTTGTAACGTTATTAAAAACGTTCCACTTGAAAGTTGAAATAATAACAGGTCAATGAAAACGCAGCCATCCGTCATAGCGCAATAGTATACTTACAGTATATACAAAACTTCGTTTTCAAATAAACAATACAAAAGTAATGAACATGATGAATGATTCAATATGCGAAGTTGAAACGTGTATTGTAAAACAAGATGAAAAGCAAATTAACATTTTTTTTTTGTAATACAGTTAATGTATCAAAGAATTGCATACTGTGAGTGAATATTAAAGGTTGAATACTTGATACGTCAGCACATTTCTCATTTTAATCCTGATATAAAATGGACTGATTGAAAATTTGGGAGGGAGTGCAATTATACATTTCATCGTTAAAATTTAAGCTTGCGTAATATACCTTTTGTATATAATAGGCGTGTATAGTTAGCTTGGAGATTTGTACTGTATTGATCGTAACTATTAACACAAAATATTGCAAAAATTAATAAATATAAAATGCAGCGATAAAATAAATATTTCTATCACGAGGGAAATAAATTTAATTATAAAGTTCGCAAAATGAGACAAAAACAGCATATGCAGTCATCTCTCACCACTGGTTTAAATTCTTGCATTGTTTTATCTGCGCCCTCCGCTGATTTTCCGATCAGGTGAAGTTTCCGGTTATACGCGTATTTCTGTATATATGTATTAATAATAATAAAATAATAAAAGGCCCAAAGGGTTGCTGGTATCTAACTGGAAGGAGACCCACACGCTGAACGTATGTGACGATGTGTGGAACCGGCCAGGCCAGTAACCTAGTGTCCTACCCCGCCTTCAAGTGGTGCAGGCTGAGCTTTCTATTTATGTGGCAAATTAATATTTGCTACACGGATAGAAAGGCGGAAGGGGAGGGCTAATTCACCAACCCGTCTAGCCAGCGTGGTGAAATTATGGCTAATTCCTCCATTATGTTGACACACCAGAAACCATGGCCCCTAGTCTCCAGGTGCTGGAGTGCTCCTGATCAAGGCAGCGGTCAGTGTGGCATGAAAGCAGGGGGTGCTAAGAATCACTGGAATGGCCCAGGCTGCCGTTTGTTATTGACCTTGGCTACGTTTAATGGACGATCCCTTGCTTCTGAAGCAAAACTTCAGGAATTGGAAGAAGAACTTGACAAGATCAAATGGGACATTGTAGGACTCAGTGAAGTTAGAAGAAAAGGTGAAGAGTTGGTGGAACTTAAAAGTGGTGTTGGCTTCTTAATCAACAAAAGAATTAAAGACTGTCTTCTGGAAGTTGAAAGTACATCAGATCGAGCAGCGAGGCTTGTTGTTCAACTAACCCAGCGATACCAACTTCAAATAGTACAGGTATATGCACCAACATCAAGCCATACCGACGAAGAGGTTGAAGAATTTTATGAAGAAATCAAAGAGTTACACACCAAAGGGAAACAACATATCAAGCTCATCATGGGGGATTTCAATGCAAGAATTGGACAACAGGAACAAGGAGAGACATCGGTTGGTAAATACGGATATGGGGAAAGGAATGAACGTGGCGATCAACTCATCGAATTTGCAGAAGCTGAAAATCTTAGCATCATGAATTCATTTTTTAAGAAGAAACCGCAAAGAAAATGGACATGGAAACACCCAAATGGGGGAACTAGTGAAATTGACTATATCCTGGCAAACAAGAAATCAATTATTGAAGATTGCAGTGTACTGAACAGATTTAATACTGGAAGTGATCATCGAATGGTGAGATGTAAAGTGCACTTAAATACTAAATTAGAACGACAGAAGCTCATTAGGAAACAAGTAAGTAAGAGGGTGGATTTAAAGAAATTAAAAGAAAATACCGAGGCATTCAAGTTGGAATTAAAAAATCGCTTTTCTGCACTGGAAGGACTTATTGATGAAAGTGATATCTCAGAAGCAAATGAAAACATTGTTAAGACAATAGTTGAAACTGCTGGGGAAATTGGTGGTGTAACCTGTAAAAAGCACAATAGCAAATTATCTGAGAAGACGAAACAGCTCATGAAAAGGCGAAGAGATATGAAGGTGGACAATCAAAATACCAGTTCCAGGATTGAGTACATAGAACTTTGTAAAACTCTGCGCAAAAGCATGAAAGAAGACATAAGAAAATTCAACTGTGAGCTAGTAAGGAAAGCCATTGAAAATAACAAGAGCCTTAGGGTTGTTAAAGGAAGTTTATCTGTTGGGAAGAAACACATCATTGCATTAAAAGGAGAGGATGGCACCGTAACAAGAAATAGGGAAGAAATACTTAGAAGAGTTGAAGAATTCTACAAAAAACTATATGAAAGTAACAGTGGATTAAACGAAGACTCTGAGATAGTCGAAGGAACAGCTCCTAAAATCTTAAAAGAAGAAGTTTCATTTGCAATAAAAAATATGAAGAAAGGAAGAGCCCCTGGTGATGATGGTATTACATTAGATATCCTAAAAGAAGCTGGAGAATATGTAGAAGACATACTTGCAAAATTCTTTACCAAATGTCTTAACAGCGGTAACATACCAAACCAATGGGATTCTGCAACAGTAATTCTTTTGCATAAAAAAGGTGATAAAGAGGATTTAAAAAATTACCGACCAATTAGCTTGTTACCTGCTATTTATAAAATCTTCACAA
>QLNU02014802.1:143330456-143373363 GCA_006491805.2 Dysdera silvatica
TCAGTTAGAATTTCGGGCGATAAAAGTTCGCCCTTCTTCGGGAGTGAACACGTGGAATATCGTCAACAAACGAGGTTGATTCGCGGATGTAACTAGAGTTGAGTTATTAAGTGAAATGTTGACTTCCAAAAGTAGGAAATGATTTGACACATTTGAATGAATGCACATTCGAAATGGACGTTATGAAATATTCCTTACCTACACTTTAAAACGATGGGAATATTTGATACCTCAGTTCAGACGTCTGCAAATTGTTGCAATGTATTCAGCAAGTGATCTGCATGTAAAATTTCCATATTTGGATGTATGTTGTCAAATGTAAAACCCAATGTATTTAAGGAACTTTAAGAGCTGCTAAAAATTTCCCGGAATTGTCATTTTCACCGTCATTGACATGCTCGGGATCGCATAATCGGTATTCATCATTGGTGAAACATTCCGTTATGTGATACTTTTAACGTTACGTTGACAAATTTCAGGTTAAAGATGTTGACTGATGATCAGTTTAGAAATGAAAGAGAGCAAAAAACTGTAGCTTGTTACATAGACTCTGCTCTAGATGAGTAAGGTAATATATAAATATGTTTTTACAGTGCTGTTGCTTCGATCTTTTCGCCGCATTTTGAAAATTTAATAATGAAGAGAAAATTTAATTTTATGTTTATCCATGACTTCATTTGAGAATTCCTGGGTTGGCGCAGGTACGTTAATTCACATCAAGATCATGTCAAAGATTTGGAACGAGAATTTTTAAAAAAATATAATTATGTGGTTTTGGGATATTTTTGATGAGTTAGTGCTTATAAAATACAAACACGATCTCTGTTGTCGTTAGTGAATGAGGAAGAAAAGCCAGTATTTTAAAATTGGAAAATTGAAATTGAAAACTGCAATAATTGGCTTGTTTTTAATTAGTTATTGCTTTTACTTTTCGGAAAAATGCAGTTATCATTAGTAAACGCGGAAAGTAAAAAGCCAAGGCGATGAAGAGGATTGATAGTTACTTATTGTGGAATACAATTTTGTTGAGGCATTTGAAAATAAGTTTTTTTTAAACAACTGCTGAAATAAAGCTTTCTCATTTTTTGTGACTGAACGGAGGAAGGAATATTGAAACAATACTGAAAGATAAAAGGGGATATCTAGCCCTACACTGAATTTGCTCAAACCTAGATAGATCTTAAAGCTTTAGAATAAAAATAGGAAATTGATTTTGCTTTTCTCCAAAATTAATAAATGACTTAAAGCTTCAATTTATTCTTAAAATGTGAAGTTGTAGTTTTATGTATTTTGGTTCGTAGTTGATTATTTTAGTTCATTTTATGCTTATGAATTTTATTTTACAACATGTTGGAAGTACTTTATATGTACAGTTTAAATATTTCTAATAATTTTTGTGATTGGAAAGTCTTTTCACGCAACTGAGTGGTATCCTGTCCAATATGTCATACCTAGAAGAGAAATAAAAAATTCATCCGCTACAAAAAATTATTCTGGAGTATGTTAACAGAATATTTTCTAAAGAAATTTGAATTTTTCTTCCCCTTGCCTTCCGAAAATTATTAGGACAAATTGTTTGGAAACAGCAAATGTAACAAGGTAAATATAACAAGAAAATGTGATAAGTTAAATGTAACGAATTAAATGTGACAAATTAAATGTAACAAATTAAATGTAACAAACAAATGTAACAAGGCAAATTTAACAAGAAAATGTAACAAGTTAAACGTAACAAGTTAAATATGACAAGAAAATTCAGCAAGTTAAATGTAGCACGTTAAATGTAACAATTTAAATGGATCAAGTTAAATGGAGCAAGTTAAATGTAACGAGTAAATGTAACAAGTAAATGTAACAAATTAAATGTAACAAGTTAAATGTAACAAGTTAAATGTAACAAATTGGGGTTCGAATAGAGTAATTCTCCTAGGACGCTTTTCTCAAATTAAGGAGAATAATTAGCGACACTAGCCAACAGTTAAACAACAAGGTTTCTTTGTTATACGTCCATTGTTGTTAATATGCACACATTCTATATTATTATTAATATTCAGTTTATACTGCAACTGCACATGTGATTACATTTATTAAACCCAAAGACTAAATGACACTGGCTCGCAAAGTTCCTCGAGCATAGTAAGTGGCTGGAAGCAGATTGGAAATTGAATATGGGCCGCCAAATTGCGTCATTGTCCTGTAAGTCGCACTCTGGATAACTCCACTGGTAAAGGTCTAATGAGACAGGAAATAGCTTGAATTCACATAATAATTGACTTGTCCGCCCTTAGATTCTAAATCTAGAGCTTTAGTGCTAAACATTTGTGGCGCTTCCAGCGTAACTTGTTGTTCTACTTGGCTGCTGCTGCAAGCAAGATTGATTACTGCGCTTTCTCAGTCCATATCTAACTTAAGCCAACAAGAGCACCTTTTGTCGCTGGAAGTTCATCCCAGTTGTTAAATCTGCTTCGAAGTTTCCTTGGATTACTTGACGTTGGAAACTTAAAATTTTCTGTCCAGAAGAAGATACTACAGACATTCAAAAGGAAATTGCCCTTTTGCTTTAGCTAAGATGACATACTCAAGATGAAATTCAAAGGGTGACTCATTATATTTTAATGCTATTTTATATCCATATATATTAAAATATATTAACATATATGTACTTATAGATATTAAATTATTCTTGAGGATATCATCAATTTTAATATCAATGGATAGTTTCAAGACATAATTCAATCTAAAATGACATAAAAGTCAAATAATAAAACTATCTGTCCACAATTCAAAACTTAAAATTTTACACTCAAAACCAAAATTAAATTGAAATTAATTTACGAAAAAATTTACAACATCAATCTCAAACTCCAAATGGACACAAAACATCAAACAAAATTTAAATTGATATATAATTATTAAAAATTTTAAAAGTGAAATTCTTGCTGTCGACATAAATGTAGCTATGCTTGCCAAAAAAAGTTTTATCTCCATACTTGACTAAAAAAGTGTTTCTTTGCACAATGAAAGCGCTAATTCATTTGGTTGGAAATAGCCTCTCCGACTTTTGGAAGGCGTCCTATACACTATAAGAACAAAAGGATAAAGTGGTATCATTCAATCCAGAAGCTCGCGAAGAAGAAAGTAATTCCTAAAAGGATGAAATCAGCAATGTATATGTAACTGGATGCGAAAAATAGACGTAATTTAGAAATAACGCAAAGTATCTTTCTTTGTAAATTACTGAGATAGGAGGAAGGTACAGCATCGAAATTCTTGGCAGAAATCTGGCGAATATGTGACATAGTTTCGGCAGAGCTATATCTCATGGGTTATTAAGCTATCTCCTGGGCAGCAGCGAGGTATGTAATATATTATTAAAGTGACATTAAAGCGACATTTGTGTGAGAACCTTCCAAATGTTTCCGAAGCAAACTGCACATTTCTTACTAAAGAAAGCAAGATGGTGTCAGATTTTCCAAGCATTACATTTTTGAGAGAGATTAGGTCCAGAGAGCTGAAAGAGAAGAAGATGGGATGCATCTTTAAAAGGAAAGTGTTCCGATGGATGCATAGGTTCTTATCTAAATCTGAAGTCCTCTGGTATCCAGAGAAAATATTGTAGCTATTAAATTCAACGCTAACACAAATACCGCATATTTATTGTCGCCCATTTGAGAGGCAATGTATTTTGCAATATGCATCATGTATATTACTTGTACAAGATTAATAAAAAAATTTTAACTAACTAAATTTTTTTATTTACTTGACACTTATTGATAGTGATGGAATGTCTGGATAATGACGATATTTGACAGGCAAATGAATTAATATTTTAATAAGGAACAGCATTTCTACTCATGTCGATAATATGCATAGACACATCGGTATTACAAATCAATTGCAGTAATTTAGAACTGCGTTTTATTAAAAATATACTTACATTAAACCAAAAGATGACATTATATTTATGTTTATATAAATAATTTTTGACATGTAATTATAAATAAATAGAAAGCACTTTCTTAACCGGACATGACGGGTGACATAACCCTGGCCAGTCAATCCGAAACTGGGCTGTTCACCTAAAAGAAGTTGGGGAAATAATGCATTCTAAGAAATCGATTAAATTATTGTAATTTAAACTAAAATAATTTTTGTTTATACGAAAACAACATGCCACAGCTAAATTTTGTAGCACTATATTAAGAACTACAAACATTAAAATAACGAAACAATTACACACCAATCAATCAAATTAAATTTTGGGCGTATCTAGAATTAGTTGTGTAGATAGTAAAAGAATCATTATTTAAATATTCAATGATTTTCGCTTTCTACTTAACTAGCATCGCTTTGTAAGATTTCAGCGAAGGAACGGAGTAAGACCTTCTAAAGACAGTCCACTATACATTTAAATTATTATTTATTAAGACGGACACAGTATATTAAAATTTATGAACACGCACGATTCAAACGTAGAATATTTATTTACTTCAGTATCTTTGCCGTTACACATTGGTTTACATCCAGTATCTTAAATACTTAAGCCTCTGAACTATTAAATTATTTAAACTGGTTGTCTCTAAAACTTAATTAGTTTTATATTCATATGCAGACCTATGAGTTTTTAAAACCACTATTTCATAATTAACAACTACGCCGACGAAAGCAAAAGCATTTACTGACAACAATGTTTAACTAGAACTTTGACAGTGCTAACCCGTTTCATTGGAAGACAATGTTATGAGGAGTATTTATCCAAGCTTATATATAAAATGTAGGCAAAATGCATGACGAAAAGAATTTTTTTTTAAATTAGGCAACGTTGTGCCAAAATAGATAAACTTCTAAGAACTATGTATAATCCATTCGATCTTTCAGATCCGAGAAAGGAAGTCTAACAAAACAGTAATACCGATATTGAAAACCAGTTAAAGGAAATAAAGAAGTATGTATTTGACATTCTTAAAGGTGGTCTATCTCGGTTTTTCCAATGTTCACTGTTTTGATCGCTACAAAATCGATATCTGACTAGACAGCAAGTGTTTAATAAAATGTTGTCCCGTCATGACGGTTAAATCATGAGGGTATTTGACAGCTCGTCATCACAGGGGCACGATGTTAGGAGATTAATACCATCCTGTAATATATTTGCACCACTCAAACTAAAGTGAGTGGGGTACCCATATCCAGTAGTTGTGCTTTATGTAATTAAATGTTTACTCATTTTAGTATGGTTAGCAACAGTAAGCATATTACCTACATACTTAGCTTTTTGTTTCGGGTTCAAATCTTATTTAAAATTCTAAAAGAATGGCTTTTTATTTTAGTATACTTTATTTATACGCATAAGTAAGCTGCATAAATGGCATGTTACATGTTATCTGACAGAAAGTGTGTACAAATATCTTAGCACCTTTCAATAGAATAACTAAATATTAAAAGCACTGTGAAACCCCTTATTGATGGACACTCGCTAGGCAGAAAATTTTGTCCTTAAAAGAGGGGCGACCCTATAAGAGGGACCATTTTGAAGTAGCTGAAATATTACATTGCAATTTAAGTATTTTATTTCGAGACTTAATTATTTCTGAGCACTTAAGACAAATTTAAGTTAACGAATGTAAGCACTTGTTGAATACAACAAGTAAATTTACAGCTAAACGTTAAATATTAAAATTGATCCACATTGCCAAAAAAATATAGTTCAACAGCTGTCTGTTTGGTTTTACTTACCAGTACTTCTTTTTTGAAATGCATTTTTAATTGTGAAATTAAATCCACAGCTTTTCCTTAGTTACGCTTACAGGACCAGTACACAGGACCAGTACAGTCGAGTACACGATAATAATAAATTTGAACTACCATGGTTTTTGTTGATAATTATTTAGTTTCGCGCAATGCATCACTTTATGACTTGTTTATTATCAAACTTTTTATTAAGCATTAGTCATTTGAAACAGTAAATCCGAGTCAATTGCAAAATTTTGTTAATGGGAGAGGAAATTTTCTTTGGTTCTTTAACTGTTCATCCTTAATTCCCAATTGTTAGAAACCCCTTTAGTGAAGGCCAAAATTTAAGCGAAATTTGTCCGTACCTTACAGAAGTTATAGTTTAATGAAATTAATCAGGAAAACAGTGTCCGCGTCGGTATCTATGGGTAACCCCTATGCAGGGGTTTGAAATATATTACTGCACATCAGTTTCCGCCTGAGGATTTTTATCATACCGCAAAAACGTTGTGACCGAATTTGGAGGATGTCCATTAAGAGGCGTTTCAATGTATATATACCATATCTATGGTCAATGGTGCCAAATATTTAATGGCAAAATTGGGATTAACTTGTGCAACTAGTATAGGATGGTTATGATTAAAATTGGCCTATTTAGAGCACCCTAGAGCTTGAACCGTTCAGCAGATTTTCATCAAAATTCGTATGTGGACTATTTCAAAGGATGCGGAAAAAAAAAAAAAAAAAAATCACTTCAAAAACTTCAGCCAGGAGGCGCTTTTTACAGCAATACTGCAAAAGCAACCCATGAAATGACTAACACGCAAGACAAATCACATTTTTAATGTTTACTAACATTTATTGCATCGAAACATTTCAAATGAACGTTGTGCGAGCAATAACAGCACACCGGCATTGCAGGCGTACTATGGAAAAAAAAGATTTTTCACATGCAGACAGAGAGTAAAGAAATGCAGCAAGTAAGCACCTTTTAATCGTGTACAGAATGATGCAATAAAGGTTGCTCGATGTGGTCACTATCATTCACTTGTAAAAGCTTGTGATCCTGTTAAAAATGTTCTGTAGTGGCATTTTGGCACCGTGAGTTGCTCCAAACGTTTGTTTTGCCGCAACTACAGAAACGACAGTGCGTTACATCTACCATTTTCGTGCAAGATGGTGCGCACCCATACGTTGCACGGTCCAACAAATCTTTTTTTGCTCCAGCATTTCACCGGTGAGCGCGTTACCAGTCGTTCGTTTACTAATCACTGGCACACGTTCGCTGGATCTTACTCCGTGCAACTTGGTTGTGGGATCATTTAAAGAATTTGATTTATTGTGGAAGTGTTGCTATGTTAGCAGAATCCAAGAATTCCATGACGCTGCATGTGCGAAACATCATAGAGGATTAGTTGCGATGTGCTGTTGAACACATTCTGCATTGGCTTGAATTGTTACACGTAAATGACGGCGTCCACATTGAGGAACATCCATTACATCGTCCTGTACACGATTAACAGCTGCTTAAATGTCATATTTCTTTACGCACTATCTGCATGTGAAAAAAAACCAAAATCCATTGTACGCCTTCAGCGCTGTCGTACTGTTATTGCTCGCACAACGTTCATTTAAAATGTTTCGATGCAATAAGTGTTACTAAATGTTAAAAATGTCGTTAGTGTTAATCATTTCATAGATTGTTTTTGTAGTATTGCGGATGTTTTTTAAATAAAATTTTTTTTACAGATTCCTTTGAAATAGTCTGTTAAATCCTTTGAAATAGTCTGTATACAAATTTTGATGAAAATACGCTGAAAGGTTCAAGCTCCAGAGTGCTCTAAATAGGCTAAGTTTAATTATAACCACCCTGTATTTTCAATCGAAACTCACTGTACTGTGTCTGCTGGGGTTTCCAATAACCCTTCAGTCGAAGTCGATATTAAATATTTGGCTTTTTCTCATCTGAGCTGTGATCTCGTTTCTAAATGTATATTTGCCATATCTACATGTGCATTATTGTATATTTCATTTTGTCCACATTTTATTTTCTTTATAAATTTACTTAATCCTTCCAGTTTATAACGTGGAAATTTTGACTATCTGTTTCTGGGAAGTGGGAGGATATTTAGAAATAGAATAGAAATAGAAATTAGGTATGTTTGATGCGTTATAAAATAAGATGATGCTCAAATTAAATGTTAGATCAAATACTGTTTAAGACTAAACATTTTATGAAATATATTGTACCTTCAAAACTGAAAAAAATTTCAAAATTTCGCAGAAAGTGGGCAATATAAAAATTCATTTATACTGCACCTATGATTTCTTAGTTTGATTTTTTAAAGATTGAAGAGCTTAGTAGCTTTCTCGATTTCCTGGTTATGGAGCACTTCAGTTATCACAGCAAAATCCGAGAACTGAGCCACTCTTGTCCTTGCACATAACCAACCATTAATCATTCAATGCTGTTCAATAGAGGATCTCGGTTTAAAACCAGTCAATGGATTCAATCGAAAATTTTATACAACGAATGTCCTTAAATAAAGCAACAACTTTTTAGGCGTAGTAACATTAACGTGTTATTGCGTGGTTAGATGGTGAAACGTTCGCAAAGAAAAGGAATGTTTTTTGTGTTCGGTGGGGCACGATCCCACGACCTCCCACTTGCCGGGCAGATACTCTACTGAGTTACGAACGACAAACAATCGATCCCTCATGAGCGTATTTTAAGACTATTTTCTGTAAGGGATCGAAAAGGGACCGCCTGGCAAGTGGGAGGTCGTGGGATCGTGCCCCACCAGACGCAAAAAACATTTCTTTTCTTTACGAACGTTTCACCATCTACCCACGCCATAACATCGGCGTTAATATTACTATGCCTAAAACACGTTGATAAAAATTGTTGCTTTATTTAATCTGCGTAGTGTTTGACTTGTATAAAACAAATGCCTTTAATTTCAAAATGTGAACCAGATTTTCGAATACTCTATCTTTTTCCAGTGCGCGTTTGTGTCGTTAGTGTTCGTTTAGCGATTGCGTGAGAACTTTCCACTGTATTGATGATTAATTAGTACTTGTTTAAGCAGTGGACAATTTTGACTGCTAATTGGCTTCTGTTATTGATCATGCGGCTAGAAGACCAACGCTCGCCACTAATTTTGTGTGAACTCCCTGATATTAATATTGCTTGCTGTCACACGACATTTGGTTCACCGTTAACGAGCAGTTTTATTGCTTGCCTGTAAGTATTTTCATGTGTTTATAATCTATCCATTATTCATATATTATATGAAGCCAACAGAAACTGAAACTTTTTCAAAGACCTCATTTTTCTATAGGAGATATTATTACCCTTCTCAGGGTAAAGACCATTGCCAAATGGTCGACACGACACGCAAAGCCACTGGATGTATTTGTTTTTAAATTTCTTCGTGGAGGAAATAATGGATAATATTTTGTCACACACACCCACAAGTTTTTCAGCGCAAGCTGAAGACTTTTATGTGTCCAAGGGGCGGTCGAAAAGTAAGTTCCGCTGCTCCATAAAAATCTAAGTAAAGGTTATATTTCGTTGAAACTTTGTGGTAATGATAAAAACATTTGTCTGTGGCACGTGCATTAGCGGCGTTGACGTATCAGTATTAGTTTGATTGCTAGCTAGTCATAAATGTGCCTAAGCAGCTGGAGGTGGAATCTAAATTTTAAGTACGTGCAGTGGTTTGTATTTTGTGGGCAAAAGTTACTTTTTGACCGCCCTACGTAGAATAAAAACAGAAACCGGCTTGGCTAGGATGGAAACGGATATCAAGAATATGTACTGGTGCACCTTAACCTGTGGCCTAGCAGATTTCGTGTGATAGCCATTTAGCAATTGTGTTAACTCTAAGAAAGGCAATGTTGTCTCTTGTGAACCTTATATGCGAAAAAGAGCATCATTCTCATGTCTTGATGTTGAGATTAAGGTACACCGGTTCGAGATTACATGCTAGAACGGTGTCTCTAACCTGTAATCTCGCACCGGTGTGCCTTAACATGCTAGAACTGTTTGTCTGCTTCTTCCATACATAAAAAGATCTAGTTCAAGATAGAAAACTTAGGTGTAAAAAATATCAGACAACATTTTTCTATGTGTTAAAATTGAAAAAGACAAAGGAATTAAATTTTGTATCCATTGAGGCGTAAATTTTAAAGTCCAATCTTTTGGCCCGCTGTACGTCGGAAAAAGTTTTTACTTCTTTCCAAAACTACAGTTAACGTTTTAATAACGCCTTGTTTTCTGCTGCTTGCATTTTTTACTCCTGCGGGGAATATATAAAAACTTCCGCCTCAAAAATGTCTGCAATAGCAATTACTTCTCGGAGAATCATTATAGAAACGATCGCATTTCCTTTCCCCACGGGTTTCACCTAGGGCTTAATTTCTAACAAAAAAAAAGTGAAGGAGCCCTAATATTATGATAAATCGATTAAAAAATCGAATGGCTGCAAAAGAATCGATAAATCATATCAATTGTTTATGTCCATTTTTCTGGACAACAAAATGCTTGACCTTAATCTCAAATTTATTACTTTTTCATGACATTCATGACCTTTTTTGGCAATTCATGACCCTGTAAAGGCCCCGGCTAATATTTAAATAATCGCAGAAAACGCAGAGATATCGAAAACGGACTCCGGTGTGCTCCCGCCCTATTTAAACTCTGGTTACACTTTTTGAAATTTCAAAGGACATTGCGAAATCTTATACGCAAGTTACCATGAATTATTCGCGCATGCAAAAACACAATTTTCAGATAAACTTATCATGGAATAATTGATAGTTTTGCCAGGAATTATAACTTCACGTGCTTTAAGATTTACCCACTTTGATTTACTATCGCTCCTATATTATTTGGAAAGAGCTTCTGATTATAAATTACGTATCTTTGATGAACCGTGCAAGGTACCGTAAGATATTTACGTGAGTGATACTCGTTCGTTGAAAAGATGCGCTGTGTTGGAACGTGTTTATAAATTCATCAAGATGAACCATATTTAAAGATTTCAAATATGAGAAGGGTCTACCAAGAGCAAGGGTCATCAACCTTATTGTGCTCAAAAGCTGATGTGCACATTATTGACAGTTTGGGGCTATAGTGTAGGGAAGTGGGGGTTCAAGCTTCCGATTGTATATCAAAATACATTTTCTCTAAGCCCGCATCGTATACTATTCTGTAAAGCCACTTGAGTCCCAATAACATTTCAATTGCTACGGTATTGTTTCGGAGGCGTTCTTAGATTTGAGTAAATTCACGATGATAGGTAACATATTGAAATTAACAGATAATGTGCACACGAACTATTAGCACGTGATATTAATACGGTATTTTTATTTATTTATTTTTTTAATTTTAAAGGAATCTGAAAAGCTTTTATTTTTGTATTAAAGAAAATGATGTAAGTGAATAATGCCTATGACCATAAAAGCCAGTGGCCAAAGGCGAGGCTCGTGGGTCTCCAACTCTTCGCATTGTGTGTCAAGGTATATTTTTCGTTTTAACGCCGAACGGCGTGATATTCTTCAAAGCTACTTAATTCCCCACACAAATTTTACTTGTTACGCCCCTGTGCGCCAGTAGGCTCTTACAAAATTTTTTTTTTATGATTTTTTGATTTTATTTCTTAATGATGTTTTTTTAAATCAAACATTAATGCAAACAGAAAAGTTTTCTCAATCCTGTAAAATTTGAAGAAATTTATAAGCATCATATAACAGCAAGCGATGAATATAAAATACGTACAGTGGAACCTCGTTAATAAGGAAACTAAGGGCAACAGAAAATTTGTTGGTGTTAACAGAACTTCGGATTAATTGAGAAGCAATGAATGGCATCACTAAGTTATTTATTCCATCTCTGGTTACCCTATATATGTTTCGTCATTATTATTATACATGTTTTAATATTATATGTTATCATTTTATTATAACATATAAGGTTTAAATAAAAATACATTAAACATAAAAATGATGGTAGCCTGTACTTGCTTTTAAAATCCATATAATATGTCTTCCTCAAAACAAACTTTTTTACCAATTATCACAAACATACCTTTTCTTCAATCATTGTAAAAATTATGGTAGGTATTTAATATCATACATATTCAGAGCATCAGCAAAAAAAGAAAGCTTTTCTTTGTAAAATTGTATCCATGATGGCAAGATTTTGTTCAGATTTACCTCATCAGAGCTATTTCAACACCTCATATATGGCAATTTTCATACTTTTTCAAGCAGACAAACATTAACTACACAAGGAGATTCAAACTTTTAAAATCGTCGACAAAGCACGCTTTTAATTACAAATTTTGCGGAGATTTATTCAATTTTGTATAATCCATTTCATTTATAACCTTTAGATTTTATCATCTCGAGATTTTATCGTCTAAATTCACTGGTTTCTTCGCTTTGCAATTCACTTTTATACTTAAACGTTTGAGGAGTTAAGCGTAAAACCTCGATATGCCGAAAAGAAACCCGTCCTCCAACTGTCTCATAGTGTTTATTTAGAATTGACTGAAATAAAACAATCGAAAATCCTTGTTGGTCATAATAACTTGGTCAGCATAGCCTTCTAAGGCTTATAGAACAAAAGTCACCCCCTTCAATAAATAACATTAGTTTGGCCTTCTTTTGAACGTTCTATTTTGAAGAAAAAACAGAACTTGGAAAAGTCGCATAGAAAGACTTGGAAAAGAGCATTTAGTTTATGTTAATCGGAGAATATTTCCAAGGGATATTCATTATCAATAATTTTCAACACCCACGTAGAAATAAGCTCAAACTAGAGCTGTATTTGTATTGTCTCACAACCTTATATACGTAGAAATAGGCCGTTGTTCTTGTCCTCGTTGGTCTACTAGGTCACGACACTTCGGACTAAACGGAAGGACCCTGGGTCGATTCCAGGGTGAGAACTGCACTCCTTTTTCTTCTACACAAATGCAGCTCTAGCTTGAGCTTAATTCTACATGGGTGTCGAAAATTATTAAGTATATAAATTCCCCCACGAAAACTCACAAAAAACTTTCCTTGGTGGCTTTGTGTGTTAACCATTATTTGGCAATTGTGTGACCTCTGAGAAGGGTAATAATACTTCACATACATTATCAATTCGTGTTAAACGGAATTACACGTTAACCGTGTTCGTTCTAAAAGAAATAAGAGTGCAGCAGCTCATATATAATTCGACGGAGATTTAAGGAAAGATTCTTAATTAAAGTAGTTTATATTAAGCGTGTTTTCGTTAACCAAATTCGAATGTATATTGTCGTAGCTTTCTCACGATCATATAAAAATTTAATTATCATTTTCGAATTCGTTTCTTGCTAATCATTTAAAACTAAATCTGATGACGTGAAAGCTATGTATACGAGGTCTAATATATAAGCATGGAAGTAATTAGATAATGTTATTATCCCCTTGGTCTTATATATGCCCTCTTCTTCAAATTATATCCGTCGACGAATATTTATCCCATACATTTTGTTAATTTTTTTCGGCAAAAAAAATGTTTCATTTATACCGAAGGAAGTACCCAAACGTTTCAGGAATTTTCGTTCTGCATGCTCAATTTCCCTTTAAATTATATTTTTAAAGTTGTGTAAAAATTGCGAAATTTTTTTAATATTTTTTTAATATTTCTTATACTTAAACTATAAAACTTCATCTAAGTGTTATTCAAATCTTAACTACAGCAAGGATTTTAGAAATAGCATTTCAAATTCACCTATCCTAATTTGCATATTTAATCACAAATCACATTTTAAGCTAATATTATGGTAAGCTTAACAACTGCTTTGAGTAGGAAAGCAATTTGATAAATGCATTTCCATAATAACATTGGAAAAGATGAGTGGGATTAGTAAAGAGCGAAACGGAACTGTTAGTACTATTAGTCTATTTCCATTTATTCGGTCTCAAACATGTTTTATTTTCTGAATACCTCAACAAAAACTGAATATAAAAATATTATAATATATATATATATATTAATATAATATTATAATATATATATATATATATAATAATTTGGTAATCATTCCCATTGAATGAAGGTTAAACCAATAATCATCGTTGGATAACAAAATTACGGCATGTGTCGTATAAGAATCTCATGTATACATATATGACATTCAACTTAGATAAATATATATTTGTATAAAACTACCTTACTTATGACTAAATCTATCCACAGCGATAAACATCGGACCATGCGAAATGAAAGTTGTCGAAGAATACTTCAGTCTCACAAAAAAGGCGGTAAAATGATTTTTTACTTTTGGTATGTGTAATGGTAATTTACCACTACATGTGAATTAGTGATCCAATTGGGCATCCTGAGATACATCTAATAGAAATGTAAATAGATTAGAGGGCACTTTGCTCTCTTGAGACGTTTCATCATTAATGCGCCGTCATAGAAATGTATAAAGATGCTGTTTGCGATTGTTTTACTGGATGTTTCCCGGCTTGCTTTCCGGCCTGTTGCCGGATTGTTTGCTGGATTGCTGCCGGCTTGTTTGTAGTATGCGTGTAGTGGTTTACCTTGGGCAACCAATGCGATTCTGAACCATCAGTGCTCCCTTGAAGTTAGTTACCGCCGTGTTTTTCGTAAGCCATATGGGACATAAACGTAAAATCGGAATAATATAAGCTATGCATGTTGGAAAGTAGTTCATTCAAGAAACAAGAAGTTGACCGAGGAGTTGTGAAAAGCGACTAAACTTATCTGCTATAAACTAAACTGCCTTTGCATTTTTGTTGGATGTCTACTGACTGACCTGATTCGTGTGTTGAAGTTGGATGCTTATTGAAGACATGGGCGAGGTTAGGCAACTTAAATAACGATAAGTACTTTATTTTTCTATTAAAACTTTAATTTTAGGAAGCTTACTGATATGAACATTGTGAATAGTGAAGAAAGCCTAGTGGTTGTCCTAGGGATACGTTTTAGTATTCAAGTTTTAAGTTAATTAATATGATATAGAATTGTAATAATAGTGTTATGGTTTGGAAATAGAAGTCTAACTTTAAAAATTGTTACTAACCAATACTATACTACGTTTATTATGCAATGAAGTCATTGAAATTAATTAATCCATATTAAGGTAATCGAACGAGGAGTTTAAAGATATGGTTAAAGAACATTACTGATTCCAAGAAATATCGTAATGTAATTTCAAAGAGCAGCTGGCTGTGGAACGATATGCAGATTACGATTTGTTGGATGGGATCGATGAATTGAAATGACCACCTCGTGTTTCCCGAATAGGGCCGTGTAGCCCAGGTTAAAAGATTCAAATAACTTTAATTTCCATGTTCTTAATTGTTCAGTTATAATTAGTATTTTGAAGTTCTAAACGTGTTTTACAATTGTTTCAGCATCAATACCATTTGAGGATACTCAGCTGCAAGTTAGTTCCTCGATGAACAGAAGTTGCCTATTAGAGTTATATTCTGAGTGGAAAATCCAACCATGTAGTATTTGAATTAGCTGAAATAAATATATTGAGCTACCAAACAGGTTTGATTATTTTTGGTGTCTGATCTTCTTACCCGTAAATTTGACATTATTTATGTAATGTTTAATGGCTTAACCAGAATTCGAAGTGGAGGGTAGAAAAACGTTGCATATGGATCAGATTTTTAAACTTTGATGTGGATTAGTGAGTACAAACAATTCCTGATGGCATAAGCTCGATCTTAAAATCTGGCAGAAATTCAATATCGTGTCCACATATTATCACCCTCGAATTATGTTTTTATCAATACTTTTTAATCGTTTAGAAGTAAAAAACAGAAAAACATTATTTAGTTGTATCCTCAATTATTGTAACTAAATCGGAAAACTTTAGATTAGTAATCACCGGATGCGCAAGCTTATGTTGAAATTTATATTAAACGTGCCCCAGATTTTTACAAGAAAAGATATCACTCTTTAAGTATAAATTAAAATAAAAGAGATTATTAAATCGATTAATCAATAAAAGAGATTATTAAATCGATTAATAAATAAAGGGGATTATTAAATCGATTAACAAATAAAAGAGATTATTAAATCGATTAATAAATAAAAGAGATTATTAAATCGGTTAATAAATAAAAGATTATTAAATCGATTAATGAATAAAAGATTATTAAATCGATTAATGAATAAAAGAGATTATTAAATCAATTAATAAATAAAAGAGATTATTAAATCGATTAATAAATATAAGATAGCTTAAATTATAAAAGAAATTATTATTTAAACTTCTCAGGATTATTTCTATTTCTCAGTTTGCATTTCCACAAATCCAATCAAAATCTTCTCATTCTTAACCAAATATTCGACAAGAGTTGGAGTAAAAACCATCAGTTTTGAAAAATATCGGAGCGCCTTTTTTCGCTCAAAGAAAAAGGGGATGTTTAAATAAAAAACACACTGAGGGAACATAACCGTTCAGAAAGTGCGTGAAACAACATCCTTCTCACGAGATTTCTCAGCAGAAAAAACGAGGAAGTGTTATGGGAAATCCCCTTTCTGAATTTTATCACGTCCCTCTCTTTCTAGGATGAATTCCATAGGTTTCGAAATTACCGCCATGTACAGTTTTTCTTTTCCGTGTTTCCTCAAGATTTCCAGCGCTTTCTCAAATATCGTGTTGGCAACCCTATCTGAAACTGAAAAGTTTTTCCATATGGGTTTGTTCCATATTTTTCACATGATTGAAGTGTTTTACTTCGAGGAAAAGTTGCAACTAAGAGCCACATTGTAAATCATCGGAATTTTTACATACGAAAGGAGGCAGACACTACTGCACTTTGAGTTCACCTTCGGATCGATAGTCTTATAGGATGTAAGATATTATTACCCTTCACAGGGATAACACAATTGCCAAATAATGGTCAACACACAAAGCCACCGGGGCGAGTTAAAAAAAGTCTTATAGTAATTAACAAGGGACTATATTGTTAATGCATGTCCGTTTAAAATGGCAATACTTGCAAAATAATGCACTATTGCCCTTCCAGCTCACTACTTTTATATCGACGGTTTTATAGCGAATGAAAAGGTGGCCCATATTTTAAATTGCTTCGTTGTTTCCATCAGTTACGGTGCTGTTATTCTTCGAGAGATATTCTTTCATATTTGTCGTCCTTTGTTTTTTTTGACGAGCGTAAAAATTCTGATGGAAAAACTAACACTCTCGAAGATTTTAAAACTATCTTTAGATTCATTTTTATGTTCATCTTTTCTTTTATGTGCTTTTCAGATAAAATACACTTCTTAAAATCCATGACATTTTCGCTAATTTCAAGCTTTTGCCTACCTAAATTGATTGGATTGGAAACGTTAAACATGTAGAATAAGTTTTACCAGTAAATTCAAAAACGTTTTCTTATATACAAATGTAGGACCGTAAAACTACAATTTGGAAATTTCATCTTTCTTGTGAAACGTCATAATCTGAGATGAAATTAGCGGTGACAGATTTTTGCCATCCATATATACGTGTCAAAATGTTCATATTCCTTTTTTAAATTGAATATTTTTTCAACTCAATAATGCAGTAAAAAATAAGGTGGCATGAACTTTTGCTACCTGAGAACTATAACAGCAGAACTTGATTTTAAAACAGTATACGCAGAAAAATTAAGTTAAAAATTTCTCAGGAGCATTTTAAGAGTGTTACCCATGCAGTTGCGAAACACATTACGAAATATAAAGGAGATGAAATTCAGTTTGTTTTTCCGAAATTCTTCGGATAATCTTTTCTAATGGGTTTAGGATTTGAATTTGATCTGGAAAAGGCAACCGGAGTCTATTTTGTTTCCAGAACACATTCGCTTAAGAATATTTGCAATATATCTTAAAGTTATATCCAAGCAAACTGTATATTCTCGAAAAAAAAATATTTCTATGTCACTGTTGCTTGACGAAAATAAATATCTGAAAAAACAGCGTTAAAAGAAAAGCACAACCCTGTTTTTGATACGGCAGCTGAACAGCCGAAATAGGCATTTTGAATTATGCATAACCTGCTCTTCGAAACAATGAAAATATCTGAAAGCCTAGACCCTGCGCCCGTAAAAAAAAGCTACAATAAATTCGATACGTGCGTTTACGAACCAAATTCTTTCATCTGAGAGAATGAAAAGCCCAGTGTGTACATGGAATTTTACGGCAGAAATCTTCATGTTTCAGAGAGCCGTTTCCATCCGTTATTGATTGCGGAATATATTTTGAATGTAAGAAATGTCAAATATGCTTTTTCAGAATGTTGAAAACGCGATCTTTGTTCATTCATTGTGTAACGGATAACGGAAACAATCCCGCACAAATATCGGAAAATGATACTTAAGTCCTAGTATTTTCTTGCTTAATAGGAATAGTTTCCAAAACCTGTAACTTTATAACAAAGTAATATATATATATAACTTCTTTTCTGTGCTTCCACTTAAAACTTAGTTGAAGAAATGATGCAAATTTACATATCAGTAAACCAGTTTGAGTATTTGTCTACTTGTTAGTAAATATTTTCAAACATTAAATATAGTTACAACATAAAGGTGAATAATGATTTATAATGGAAGTTTGCGCCTTCTGATTACAGTACGAAATAGATTTTTAGTACATTATTACTATTGTATTGTTATGATTTACAATTTTATATACTGACTTAGAGTTAATGGCTTATAATTGTCATTTCGTTACTACTTATGAATTAAATTTTAAAGTATCACAATGCATATCACAAATAATGCATATCACAAATTCATCACAATGCAATATCGGCTATATAAGAAATTGTAGGGGCTGAGAAATTCATTACTTTTTCGAAGGCTGTCAAATATTTTAGTAAATGTACAAGAAACTAAAATAATGCAAAATATTTGATACTGCATGATAATAATTAATGAATTTAAAGGTATTTTATTTTAGGATATGACTGTAAAACACTTGAAAGTAAATGCATAACGGAATTGTACAAATCAGATTTTAAACAACAGCAACGGGTGATCAAGCACCTCCTTCCCCTATATGGACGCTCATGATTCAATGTCAGCTTTATAGTGTATTGGCAGTTTAATATAAACTTCGCGTTGTATGGATATTATGCTGTAAACTTTAAAGTATATTGGGAGTAAAATGTAAAATCTTACGGTGTATTGTCAATACTGCGTACATCATTTTAAAGAAACGATATTTTTCAGTGATGATATTTAAATATAGCCCATAATGACTTGCTATATTTTACCTTGAAAGAAATCTAAGGACTCATCTGATAAAGAATATTTTTTCTGTTGTCTAGTAGCAAAAAATATTATGGAAGATTTATCTTATTCTTCCCGCAAATGACATAAAATATAGATTAATAATTTGAAAATATCAATCCATTTTTTAAATCCATCAATTAATTACGAAGCACTATTCTTAGTAATTCTGTAATGATTTCTTTTTCTGCTGTTTCTTCTTTAAGGCCTAGTCTGGAGTTTATATTAAGACGTAAAACCTTTTCGAAAATCTCTATATCTTTCGATTTTCTGTTTTGTGTGCTACCTCGTTCCTCCTTTTCTTGGGGAATCTAATCTACTGCATGTATATAAAAAGCAATCGATTTCTTGCTGAGTATATATCTTAGTTAGATATATTTCATTTGCTTAATTATTTCAAGGGCAGGTTTATGACAGGAAATATTTAGTAGACCTATTAGTCTCCTCTTTTCGGCATTATGTTCAATATTGTATGTGGGCAGTTAGTTAAGAAAATTTGAATTTAGTTTATTAATGCCCTCATTACCATCCGTGCTTGACTTGTAGAAAGAGTAAATAATTTGACGTCTTTTAAAATATTCTATTTTTTTATTTCTTTAGGGAGTTCTAGATATTTTTAGTTATACAAATGTTTATGTTTTCCATATATCCATTTTTGTCCTTTCGACCATTGGTGTCTAACATTTATTACTTGACTGACAAAATGTCAAATAATGGCCAATTATTATGTATTATTCAGCATTAGGCAGCAGCACGCTACCACTACAAAATGGTTACCTTCCTCACGTAGACCTTGCTCTATGCTTTTTAACTTTGGAAATTATGCCAGACCGATATTTCCCAGAACGTTGTATTTCCAAATTATTGTATATTAATCGCGGGTCATTGTACAAAGGTAGCATGGCCTTTCAGATTCTTGAATGAAAGATTAGTACGGTGTTAAAGTATTTTTCGACTAGATGCATGCATTTATTGATATTTACTAAAATAAAATCTAAAACCTTGTTCCTTTAAAACCATTCAAAACGTTGTAATTTTACAAGTTGTGGATTTATTTTGTTTTTCGAGTCTTAGGCTGTATAAGTTTACAATAGAGAGAGCTAGTGAGTAAGGAACCAACTTCGATTCATGCACAAACTTATTTGTTCAATTTCAACCTTGAGATCAAAAACTCAAATGCTAGGTTTTCTCAAGATTTCAAGCGCGGCTTGCTGTTCTACTTGGTTGCTGCTGCAAGCAAGATTGATGAGTGTATTTCTCAACCCCTATCTGACAAGCTAGCCGAAATGAACTAGTAAAGTACACCAAAGGTGCATTCCAGTTGTTCAAGCGAGTCGAAAGTTTCCATTGCTTAATGAACTTCAGAAACTTTAAACTTTCAGAAAGTATCTAGCAGAGAATTAAAAGGAATATTACTTTTTCTTTTGTCTCCCAAGCCGATGAACTTCATCAGAGATGATGAAAAATATAAATACACATCGTATTTTTTATATCTTTTTTATTTATATGTAAAATAATATACATGCATATCTATTGAATAGGCATATTTTTTGTAAAACCCTACGGAAACAAACTGACTCAGCTATAGGAAGAGTCAACTGCGAGTTACATTGGAAAGCCGTTGCCGATAACAAGAGAATTGGGAACAAGAGATAATGCTTGCCCATTGAGAAGAAACAAATCACTGCAATAAATCGAGAAGGTGGCACTGTGACAAGAAACTCTAAGGAATGGTTAAAAGAATAGAAAGATTATGCAGTAAACTGTATGAAGAATGTAGTGTGAATACAATGAGGATATTTCAATGCACACATTGAAAAGAAAACCGACAAAAATCATGGAAGATGGAGTACCGTATGTAATCAAAAATGTGAAGATAGGAAAAGTCCCAGATGGTAATGAAGGGACACTTAAAAATTCTTCATCTTATAGGTTAAGAGTATTAACGTACCAAAAGCATATTACCAAAGTTTTTTTACCTCATCTTTGCAGAAGACTTTTCAGCTGATTATCTGTAAAAGCAAAGGAATAAAAATAACTGGAATATATGTTGTTGGAGTTGGACTCAAAATGAACCAACAAATGATTAAAATCACGTGAAACAATTTCATAGGGAAAACGATTAGGTTGAAAACGTTGAGTTAGAAATTGCCTATTTCTACCTTTACTCACTAGCGGATCCAGTGAGGGATGGAGGGCGTGTTCGCCCACCCCCCGTCAGGGTTAAATAGGAAAAAAATAAAGACGATGAAGAAATTGATGAAGAAAAAGATAAGAAGCCTTACACAGTAGTCTCCAAGTCTTGGAGAAATGCTATCCAGACATTTTTCTAAAGGTCTACAAGAATCTATTTGCCCTTTAAACGACGTTGTGAGTAGTTGTAGCAGAACGTAGTTTTTTATCCTTGAAGCGCCGTCAAACTTGGCTTCGAACGCGGATGACAGAAGAGACTTTTAATACACACCCACAGAGACATTCATATTGATGTAAATAAAGTGATTGACAAATTTTCAAAGAAACCAAGATGGCTCGACTTTGCACTATAAACTTCAAATTTTTTAAAAAGTTGTTTGTTATAAAAAAAGTAAAATAATTACAATGTTTTTATAGTTTAAATTTAAACTTGTTCTATTAATTACATTGTAAATTATCGTTTTTGGTTATTGTATATGTCTCCTTTACTAGGTTATCCTTCTGTCATACTTGACTATAATATGCCTTAAACCATATAGTTTAATTAAAGAAAAGCCCAGCTTTAATTCATTGTCGTAAATTAAATATTTTGGTGAGTATAAAGCAGGGTTGTTCAACCTTTTTGAGTAGCGGGCCACTTAAAGAATTTTCACGGATCCCGTGGGCCAGCGGTTTCTTAAAAATAAAGGAAAACGAAAGAAACTAGCTTACACTTAACAGCCTCCATTTTGAGTTTCTTCGAGTCATTTGTTTGTCCCCCCTATGCTGTCCGGACGATTTTTCTTATTTTTGAAAAAAATCTAAAATTTTTGTTTGGGAATTTTTTTTTATTTCAAACAGTTGTAGGCGGGCAGAATTAATATTATTCGCGGGCAGGATTTTGCCCTACGGGCCGTATTTCCGACAACCCTGGTATAAAGGAAGGCTAGTAATATAACAACATTTACCTAAACTATTTAACAGTCCAAAACTAAAAATTTTCCTGGGGAGGCAGCACGAAACCGCGCCCCCCCCGTAATAACATCCTGGATCCGCCCTTGCTTTTATTTTGACTAAATGGTATTAATGGAAGGGAAAGAGCGTTATAAAGAAAATCCATATATGTAGTTTACTTAGTTATACTAATTCGGAGGAATCAGGATTGTCATAAAGAAAAACTATTCCTCGTACCTAAAAAGAAGGGTTTTCTATCAGCTTGTTCAACTAAATTTCTTCTATCTATCAGAGATATGAGACTTAACAAAGGAGTATACAGAAACTGAAAACAGCAGAAAAGGGGATATAGAGGTGCATATTCTGAATAATTAGGAAAGATCGGAAACAAATTATTCGAACTCAAGTGAGAGAAAGACATGAGAAAAACATTGATACAATAAAAATACTGAAATATCAATTAACTGGGCATACTTTTGAAAAGAACTGACTAACAACTGAAATTCTCTGCTCGATTCCAAAAAAGACTATTATACATATAGGGAATGAAATCAGCCTACATAGCTGGATGAAATAAGAAAAGAGGTTGGGGCAGGAACTAACCGATTATCTTAAATATGCGTTGTGGGCAGTTGTTGACACTAACCTAATATTGGACAGATAGTGGTAAAATACGATGATAAAATGCCGCTGTATACATATTTAAAGACGGAATTGTGCTATTTGATTCGATTTTAAAATATGAATTAGAATTTCCACGACATGAGGAAGACGTTATACTCTATACGTATAAAGTACGTATACAGTGGAAACTGGTAAAGTGACCATACAAATAAAGCGACCACTTTCTAAAAGAAAGAACTCGTCCTACACCAAAATTTGTTGTCTATGGTGACCACCCCTTCATTGTGAACAATGTAATCCATTCCCAAAGACGCTCGCTTTAGGCAGATTCTACTGTATATTCATATTGGAAACGTAGAATAGAGGCTGTAATGATTGTGCACCTGTGAGTGCAAAAAGAGGGTGAAAAATATTATATGGAGAGAAAATATTATATAAAATATATCCAGAGAAAATGTTTAATTTTTTCGTAATAATTATAATAAATTCCGTTGGAAATTTCTCTTATCGTAAAGGATGTAAATATATTTGACAGTAAAGTGCTTTTTACAGATTTTAATTTAAAAATAGATTTCTGTGTTAACACGAATACTAAATCTTTAAGTTCGGAAAGAAATGCTGTAATTTTGGAAATCGTATATCCCATTACACACTAGAAATACACAAATAAAAATATCTGCGGTAATAAAATAACACTTTTTATATTAAAAGCGAAAGGAAAGCAAAAATACGTTGAAAAAATGTAATCAAAAACGTAAAGACAAAAAACGAGAAAACAGCAATTCGGAACAAAAAAAAAAACTTACCTTCTAAATTTAGAAGGCAGTAGTAGGAAGGTATGTATGAGAGCAAACTTGGAAGAAATCTTACGAAAAGTGGGCATATTCCGGACAAAGTTATATCTCATGGGTTATCAAGCTATCTCCGCCGCAACACTGAGGTACGAAATATATTATTAAAGTGACATTAGCTCGACATTTGCGTGGGAAAGTTCCAAATGTTTTCGAAGCAAACTGCACACTTGTTACCAAGGAAAGTAAGACCTTGTCACATTTTCCAGGCATTAAATCTTGAGATAGATTAAGACAAGGTTTTCGAAAGAGAATAAAATGCAGAAGGACCTCCTCAGAAGAAATAGTTCTGAGGGATATTCATGCGCCTCTGCAGTGCAAGTGTATACCAATTGGCAAAAAGTCTTCGTTTTTTACTAAAATTTAGCACATTCCCGTGTAATTTGGTTCATTTCGGAAGCATTGTATATTATTTGTTTATAATTATTGAAATGATTGGAACCATTTTGCTTGTTTTTATTAATTTAAACGTAAGTTTTGATAGCCATCAAGCAGCATTAAATGGTTACTGAACAAACGAATTAGTATTTTTCACGTCTCAATAGCATTCATGTAAGACGTAGAAATATAATGAGGCAATAGTAAAATCGATCTGTTTTCGTTGACGAGGCATTTTTCTTGACTAGAAATCTATGTAATTTTTACATATATATTTATATTTAACAATTTTTATTAAGCGCTTGTTTATGAAAGAATTATATGGACAAAAGGTCATTAACCAGTAAATTTGGTGCAATACTGGATTTCATTTACCAATACACTGGAAGATTATTAGAAAAATGTATTGCAATGCTATAATTTATATGTACACATTATTTATTATAATTATTATAAAGTAATTACTTATACCCTATAGAGTAATTACTTATATTCTATATAGTAATTACTTATATTCTATATAGTAATTACTTATATATTATCAACTAATTACTCTTATATGATATAATACTAAATTTTGATTAATATCATTCAATAGATTAATTTTTGAACTGTAGAATCCCGTGGCTAACGCTTTTCTATTAAGCAGCTCATGATTTCAATTATCCACTGAAGATTAAATTTTTAATAATTAAATACTTTTACAGAACCATCATTTGAAAGACAGAATTAATAAACAGCGTATAATAAATGAACAGTACAGAATAAATCCGTTAAACAGTAAAAATGGTCAGCCACAATAAAATGAAAAAATTACAGACGTCGCGATTACAAGATGTCTTGAAGACAATGTATGCACCTTGAAATGATTTCCAAATAACAAGCATTGAAAATTAATGAGAAAACTAGTAGTTGGTTATTTTACGGGGTTTAATTCAGCAACACCATCCGACGTATATATGCCATTGTGAAGTATGCTGAATTTTGCTTATTTTTTTCTTATTTTTACGGCCCTAGGACAGCAAATGTCATGCTGCACTGGGACCTACCATTTTCCTAGGAACACGTACCTCTGATGTCGAAGGAAACAAAACTCCGTACGACGTTGGCAGAAAACAACACGTGTTCTGCAATGCCATTGGTAGTCGAACCCGAATCAATGCCACGATGGACGAACTTGTTATCACTGCGCCACTATTTAATAATGCCCCTATTCATAAATGAAAGACAGTTGCCTTAAATTTATTTAAGGAATTCCAGCCGCTAAAAACCCAGGAAACCAACAGTGAGCAGTTAGCGTAATGCCACTATGGACGAACTTGTTATCACTGCGCCACTATGTAATAATGCCACTGTTCATAAATGAAAGGCAGTTGCCCTAGGAATCCAAACCTATAAACACCCATGAAACCAACAGCAAGCAGTTGGCGAAATAACTGGTTGTTTTTTTTGTATTTTTTTTTATACCTTTAGTAGATGAATCTGTATTAGTGGCATAATAATAGTCTTTTACTTACACATTTTATTTATTTATTTATTTATTTCCTCGTTCCGTTTGTCTTTTATTTTTATTCGCTAATGAGTAACATACTCCTGACGAGAAGTAGGCCTAGGTAATCCAAATTTGTTATAACATGCTGCTGTAAATACGTTATAGGCTATTCATTTAGGACTATGGAGAGAGAAACATACGTATATAGCGTTGTTTCTTGAAACTGGTGGAAAATAATGCCGAAACTTTGCAGGAATTACTTGCTCTTAAAACACGTTTACGAACGTGCTAATCTCTTAGTTTGACACTTAAAGCTCGGCATCTGTACTTACTCGTAGTTTTCGTGTTAGCCCGAAGAGAACTTCGCAGTTGCCACAGCAAAATTCAGAACCCGAGCCTCTCCAGGGACGCACCACGAATCATTTAACGCTATTCCCCAAAGACCCTCAGTTTGGAATGAGCTATTGGACTCCCATGGGGGACCTTACTTAGAAAACTCCTTTAAAAATATTTGAACTGTTATATACAGTGTGTTTATTTTATTCGTACACACATTTGTATCATTAGCGTTCATTAAACCACTGCATGGAAATTCCCCATTTTTGAAATGATTAATTATGAATTGTTCAAGAAGTAGACAACATTGCTGCTACTAACTTCTATTATTGATAGTGCAGCCACAAGATTAACGCTTAATACCATTATTGCTTTAACCCACGGAAATTAATATCCATTACGATCACAGGGTTTTAGTATCAAAAACATGTAATTAAACAAATCAACTCTTTTCAGGTGTCATAATAGATTTCATAATACGTTAATATTAAATACGTTAAATGCTTATTAACTAAACTGACAACATAAAATATTTCAATAATTAACATAAGATTAGTTTCTCATACTTCAATAAAGTAATATAGAATATACCATTTAAGACTACTCTCATATTTAAACTGAAATTTACTAGAGACACAGCTAAAATTTTAACTGCATCTATTTTATATATTTATTTTAACTGTATCTATTTTATATATTTATTTTAATTGTATATATTTTATATATTTATACTGTATCTATTTTATATATTTATTTTAACTGTAATCTATTTATATATTTATTTTAATTGTATATATTTTATATATTTATTTTAACTGTGTCTATCGTGAATTTCAATTTAAAAATTTGCACAGTGAGTCGCATTTCGTTGTTATTAAAACCATATTGGCTCTTTTTACTTTTTAAATTAATAAAGAAAACACTAAAGTAGTCTACCTGAAAAGTAAAGTAATTTTAGTTGCATTTTCTGAGTATAGCAGTGCTTCCCAAAATATGGGGTGATGTCCGATTTTTTGTACAGTGTGAAACGAATTTAAACTATGCATATTTTCAGAAATATTTTTTAAAATTTTAAAATAGACTTTAAAAAACGGTTGATTCTGTGGGAGCCAAGCACATATCCAGGAATTTTCTTTGTGGGGAGAGGGCCCATCCCCATCCTCTAGATACGTCCCTGTCTAGAACCAACTGGGGCGCGAAAGGTCGACATTTTAAAAGGTGGGTCGCGGTTTCAAAAGGTTGGGTACAACTGGAGTACAGATCTATTAGGAAACATCACGTCAGTTACGTTGTCTGGAATTCCCAACTATATAGCCTATTTTTTTGCCACTAAACGCAGAAACGTTTATTTTCTTTCGGACGTTTCACCACCTAGCCACGTCATAATATTGGCGCTGGTATCACTACGCCAATAAAATCTGATTTATATTTTTGTTTGATTTATATAATTAAGCTAATGTGCGTATTTTATATATTTGAAAGTACAAACTGCTAATTAGCATGGCGTCTAAGAATTAGATTTTCTGGTTAAATATGCTGTGCTAAATTAAGTTCTATTCAAAAGTTATTTGCGAAGTAATACTTAATTAAATACTTGCTTTGGATGCCACAGGATTGATCTTTTTACTTCATAATGTTCTTTATAAGATTCGGTTATCGGTGCCTGTTAATAAGTTACAGGTAATTGAACGATCCTGGAAGATATTTTAAAGTATTCTTACGTGATTGATGACCTCTTGTCGACAAGGCGCATAGCATGTTATTAAATAATAATAATATTAAATTTGTTTATTCAACCCACATTTTTATACATTTTCATGAAGTATATTTCATAAACAATTACGAAAACATATAAGAAATCTTTTGGACTTCATGTTTGAGATTTGGGTTAGAATTGGAAGAGAATATAAAGCCAAAGATTTTTACGGAATTCTCTTCCAAAATGATTTTACAATTCTGTCGAAGTTTGTCATTTTCTTAAATATCTGAAATTTTGAACATTGTATAAATCATTCACTTATTAAAACAGCATTTCCTTAAGCCGACAGTTTGAATATACTAAAATTAATGCTATATATACGATATTTGGGACTCATTTGAGAAAACGATGACACAAAATTGGATAAGGTATATGTAATAAATTGAAATATGTACATAGGTGAAATAAAAATTATGAATTTTATGCGTTTTTCAGAATTCGATCCAGTTAGATCTCTAAGGTGTGTTAAAATGAATAAGATTAAATTTAACATAATCTTTTAGAGTTGATGTTATAATTTTAAGAGCATTAGTATTGAAAAATACATTAGAATGGAACATATATTATAGATTATAGAATCGATGTACTTCAGAAAAGTACTGCTAGAGAAGAAAAAGGAGGGAGAATTATCCAATGAATATCACAGTTTATCTTTGGGAAAAACGCAATTTCAAATCAATCCATTTAGCGTGTTTAATAGAATTTGTTCTGTACATCATTGCTGCATAAATTATTTTGCGGAGAAAACCCCAAAGAGCCCAGTTAAGATTATTTAAGTTCAGATAGGGTTTAATTAGATAATTTGGAATTTCTCTTTGATATTCTCAAACGGACCATTTTAATCAAACATACGAAGTTAATGAAGTATGCAAAAGACAGTCTGGGCTAAAACAGTTAGAAAAAATTAAACTGTTGACGCTTATATATTTCGACGAATTTACCTTAAAATGTGTTACATTATAAATTATGAATTCAATTTTACATCGTTTCTAATCATTTCTAAACCAAGATTCCGAAGAGCAAATATTTCTTGTGCAAACCTCCTTTCACATAAGCGAAGCAATTTTAATATTAAAATTAATGGTTATGTTTATTCTGCTTTTCACAGAAATTCAAAGATCTATCATTGGTATTAATAACTTAGGCGCATTGTGGGTTACAAAAAGGGTGGAGGGGTGTGGCTGATAGTGTCATATCTTGAGGGCTCGGAATTAGAGTAAGCTGTATAAGAGGTCATCTGAAATGAGCAGAAGACAAAAATCTGACGTCGTAAAATATTGTTTGTCCATCCAAAGAAAATTAATTATTTTATTAGGCGTGTTACATGATCCATTCATCATACTGACTTTTACGTTTCATTTTGGTTATATGCAAAAAGAAAAACTCCTTCAGCACTGACCAAAATTATAGGCCCGGAAAAGCATTTTTGATCATATAAACGTTTACTAATGATGGTGATTTTACACAACATATTAATATGTATCGACAATAAGAACATTTCGCACAAAATAAGGAAATATCCCTTGATATAGCGACCGCACTTATAAGTAGGGCCTATCAGAGGGGGGCAGGAGGGCCTGCTGCCGCGGGCCTCACAAAATTAGGGGCCTAAACTTGGTAACTCACTATATGTTAGATATATATCTAAAGCGTATATATATATATATCTTTTGCTGCACCAGGCCTCGCATTGTCTGGGAAAGGCCCTGCTTATAAGAGACAATTCGAGACATACACCGCTTTCGTTACTCATGGGAAAATCAAACAACAAAGTCAATTAATCAACGTTTATTGGCGTATACCGTAGTAAAGAGTACAGAGAGTATATGACGTATTCGTAGCTCAGTGGGTAGAGCCTCCGCCCGGCAAGTGGAAGGTCGTGGGTTCAGGTCCCACCGAAGGCAGAAATATTTATTTTCTTTCGAACGTTTCACCATCTAATCACGCCATACCATCGGCGTCTGTAGTTATACAGACGCCGATGAGTACTAACAAATCGGCACCTCTAATATAACTACGCCAATAAGCGTTGATTAATTGTCTTTGTTGTTTTGATTTAATCAGCGTAGTCCAACAATTTATATAAAATAAATATCATGGGAAAATGTCGCTCAAGAGGCCAAGTATTGCTGAGACAGTGAGGTTCAATTTTTCGGAAACAGAAGAACTTCTATAGAACCTTAACAATATTTGAGAATTTCTGTAGTTACTCCACATTGGATTTTGTCATCAATGACTTGAAGACAAGATTTAAAGCAGCAGATACCATATGTAACTAATTCTCACCCATTTTGAACTTTCAGAGTTCTGACGACGCTTACCATAAAAGTCAGCTTACCACAAAAGAAGCAGGACCTGTTAATACGTATGAGAAACGTTACCCATTGTCTCGCAGAATCCTAATACACCAATATGTGGTTCTATCATAAAATAATAATATCATAATTTCTTAGGCCTTAGTACAAAGTTCTTGCCTTAATATGAAATATTAACAATTCTTCCCTATCTCTTGTTATTTATAATTAGCCATATAAAAATCATCTCTCTATCACCTACTTTTACCAGTTTACAATTGGTATTAACCAAATCAAAATCAATATTTTCTGAATGAAGTGATAACATATTAAAATAATTAAAGGAATCATCTCTCAATACAAATAAGGTACAAGGTACCAGGGAGGAAATTTACATACAAAAGGTTAAACACTGGTAAAATAGCAAAATGGAAAGATCACAAAACTTTCGGGCTCGTCAGCTGCAGTACTTCTTCAAGAGTAATGAAAAAATCATCACTCAACTAAGTGTTCTATACTTACACATACATTATTCTTAACGACTTCGGGATTTGTGCCAGAAACCTCAAACTTAAAATAATATCAGTATTCATATAATGGTAAAAATTACCCTCGTGTAGTAAATTTGCCCTGTCCATCTGTTTTCAAATTGCATCTCACATTATAACGTTCACTCATTAATCAGTTTTAATATAATAGTTGCACATATAATAATTCATTTGAGACCCTTTTTCCCTTCACAATATTTCACTCAACATCATTGTTTATTAGTCAATTGAGTCTCTTCGAATCTATATGGTAATTTCTAGTTATTATCTCATTACTTTTATTTATCTCACTACTTTTATTATCTCACTACTTTTATTATCTCACTACTTTCACCTTTCCCAATTTTCAGCTTTTCGTTCATCACCCACATATATATCTCCAATTGTTCTCTTTTTTTCTTTCACGTTTCCGTAAATATTACTCTCCCCTAGGGATATAAATGTTTATTTAAAAAAATTCACTCCTTAACCTGTTAAACCTTTAACCCTTAATATTTTATCCCCCCCCTTCTTTTGCATTAATTCTGTTTTAACTTAGAAATTCCACAAGACCTTCGTAATTTATTCCTTTTTTTATATTGGAAAGAGTACATTAATGTGAATTAGCGCGAAAGATGCAGGAGTCCAACAACAGTACAATTATTAATAAATACACTCTATAACAAAAAAAAAACGATTCACCAAGAAGGATTTGTTCGCTTGTAATGAAATTTCGTATGCAAAGACATTTGACCGAACACGCGAATGATTAAAATTTTATAAAATTCATTATCTATTTCTCAGAAGGCTACATAGTGGTGCTACCACCGAAGAACTGAAAACTTCATCAACAAACATGGTTAATATCGGTATCCTTACAGCGTAGCAACTGCAAACCTGGAGTCACCAATAAATCGAAGTTAGTTGTGTCGGCTCTGCCATGTGGTGTCACAATTAACCAGGTGACATCATTTCTTCCAAAGACAACTGTAAGCACATCAAGTTCCGTCATGAGTGTGTTATCTAAGTCAGTGTTTAATCATTATAGTGCTATTAAAAGGATGCGTGTAAACGTGTGGAAAACAAGGAAGAAGAAGAAAGTGTGATATTGTGTGTTAGTGTAGATCTAATATTATGGTCAATTATTAATATTCTTCACAACTTATTGTGCTCCTTTTGAAAACCAAGACATACGACGACTACTGCATTAAAGGTAGCATTCTATATACATTTGAGAAGGAACTGAATTATTGATTGAAACTTTTGCCTAAACTTTTCTGTGTAGAAATATGAACATTTTAAGACTGTATCTGTGAACTATTGTTTTTCGAGAACAGGTAACCATCAGGAGAGGCCTTGCGGTATAATAAAATATAACCTTACAACAGAAAAAAATGTAATATAATGAATATCTTCGATTTTTGTAAAATTTTCATAATAGATAGTAGCAAGAGAATCACCAATTTGTGTAAACATTGCTTGTCATGTAACAGTAATATTTCTTCTGGCTGAAAGCTCGAAGAAGTCGTTTTTCCTTCTCCCTTTTTTTTCTCTGTCCGCCTGTATTGTTTAAAAATATATAAATTGGCTTGTTTTGCTTGGCATTTGCATTCTTTTATACGAAGAAATGCCGTAGGAGCTTAATTAATGGCTAAATAATATCCCTAGAGAAATACCGACCCCACACGCACACACACATACATATATATATATGCTGACGTAATTAATATGGAGCACTGTACATACCAATATTCTGAAATAAATGTAAAAGTTTTGAAACAGATATACGGTTACTTCCACGCAAGTTAAAAAGTAACGGCATTTCATTTCATCAGTCAAGTATTTAATGTTTGCCGAAAGGAAAGAACCACACCATACATAACCGGAATTATTGCCGCAATAAATTCGATGAATGTGGGCGGGCTGAAATCTGAAATGACAGAAAATATTATTATTGCTTTTAAAAAGAATATTTTATCCGAAAGCTATATACTGTGAAAGATAAGGACAATAAATACATCAGAAGTGAAGACAGTTTCTTAATCTTTGGGAGCCTTATCTTTTCCAAGAAGACTTTTACGATCATCAGGAAACATACCATAAGCGTAAAGTAGAAAACCATGAAGTACAGCAGCACCAGGTTTGATGGAAGAAGTAAAGGGGCGTCGATTTACAATATGGCTCTTAGTCTATTGCTATAAGAATTTCTCCCCGAAAGACAACACTGTACTCGTGTCGAAAATGTAAACCGAAACCATGTGAGAAAACTTTTCAATTCCAGATAAGAGATAAGTTGGCAAAGAAATAATAAAAAGGCGCCAGAAAGAGAAAACAGCGAAAAGGAAAGCAGCACACAGCGGTACTTTCGAAAACTGTGAAACTCATCTGAGGAAGTGGGACGTGATGAAATTGGCAAAAATAACTTCCTGATATTTTTCATTTTTTGCTACGTATTTCCCCGAGGCGGATGTTGTTTCCCGGACTTTCAAAACGGTTATGTTTCCTGGATGAGCGTTTTTAAACAATGCTTTTCTTCAAGAAAGAATCTGTGATTCTATGTTGTTTAACTTAAGTCATTTTGGTTATTTGGTGATGATATATTTAAATATTTGGCTTGAAGAGGGAAAAGTTTTGCTTGAATTACGGAATTATTGAATGAAAACAAATTTTAAAAAATAACTTCAAAAAGGAGCAAATATTAAAAGCAAATAAAGTTTCCCCAAAAGTAAGAATAATTAAATCACGAATTTCTTTGAATAAATCATAGATATATTGTGATCTAATTTTAGCAAGATCTTCAAAATTTTGAAGAAAATTTCGTAAGCTTTTGCCAATTCGGTTAAACCAGGTAAAAATAACACATGCTAATGACATTCCTCTTTGCATCGATATTGACAGACATATTCATTTCGATTAGTCTTTCTATCCAAAAGACGCTACTTAAGACATTTCTTACCAATAGGCATTTGCTGATTTGTTGTATGAATATGAAGGCTTTTTTTGTATATATAAACTGATGGATCAAAACAAACGAATAGATTGGTGCGGTCTTTGTCTACGGAAGTGTTATACGTAGTCGATAACTGCTAAGGTTCCGAATCTTATTCAATGCAGAAATTTATGACATCGACTCAGTATTGGCATATATAATTTGTATAATTCATTTATTTCGAGTATCGTTTGTACTGATCCTCTCAGTATTCTGCAGAGCCTATTGTTTTCCAATATCACAGATCATTCTGAATCTAGAAGATTACTAAATCGTTTGATGATCACTGAAAGAGTGGTGATAATTTTGCCACTCACCTTATGATAGGTGGGAAAAAAATTTTTTTTTTTTGATTAGTTTAATGAAGGACTTAGTGAAGGGTTTGTTATACTTATATCCCACAGAGTTCACAAATAACTTTTGAATATAAAAAACGCGCAGTATATTGTAAAATTCGGTCGGATCCAAGGTCACGTTGGCATTTTTGTTAATCTGAATAGGCAGACAATACTGTAACAGCAGCAACTGTAGAATCTGACAGTATGGCCATTCCATTCTAGGATTTAAGGACAATTAAAACAAGCATGTGAAAGAAAATTGCCTAAGGTCGATATTTAAATTTAGCGGGTTTCAATTAATATTATTTCGCAACTCTCTAATATGCAACTCTCTAATTCTCAACTCTTTAATCTGAAACTCTCTAATTCGCAGCTCTCTAATTCTCAAGTAACTCGGTAGGTTTTCAACGTTAACAATAGCCATCATTATTGCATTTACGGAAGACATTTACCTTACCCTTTTTATTGCATACAGACAGACAGAAAAACAAAAGCGGGTTCAATATCTACCGAAACTCGTTAAAAATCATACATTATATGTTCTAAAGAAAGATGGCGGGTGAATTAGGACGAGCAAATTTTTAACGAACTTCAGCTCTTAAAGCCACAAATTGCAAAGCGGAAGTCTAGCAATAGTAATGGCCGTTAGTGTGGGTCGAAAATCATCGTTTTTAACATTTTTCGAAATTGATGGGCTAGCGCGCAAAGTGGCCAAATGGTCTCATTAGTATGCATGCAAAAGCTTGTACCGACAGGATAATATTTAGAACTCCCGCCGGGGCCATTTATTTCCGCCTATAGTAGGCAGTTTTTTATGCAGTTGTTTGTGCACTTTTATTAAATATGTCGTTTATTCAAGAGGCCAAATTCGGACTAGGCTCATCTTTGGAGTCCTGTAGTATCCGTATTGTACAATAGTACATAGAACACTTTCGTTTGCTCAGTTTAGGACCACATTTTGGCGCCAAAAACTTACTTTAATGTAAAAAAAAATCATTCATTCAAAATGTTGATTTTAAATTGCTTAAACGCTTATTATTCCTAAATGTCGTAGCCTTAGTGTATACGTACATCACTGTTTAATTTTTTGGCATTTATTCCGCTGATCGCCAGAATGGCGCCACTGAGCTAGCGTGTCCATCGCGAGCCAATATTGTTCGGGAAAGATTATTACTACTTCATTTTTCTGCAGATAGTCTTGGAAGAAAGAAGCATATATTTTAGTGAAACCTCAAGTTTTATTAATTAGTTTGAATTGATGCGGGTTTGAGAATGAATCGTTCTAAGAAGATAAGAAAACGCACAGAATGTCCAATCTTCGGTCAACCGAAAGATGTGAACTGCGTGACATAACCAACTTACAAAGACATGATAGTATATTACCTGTGGGTCAGAAACAACGATCACAAATTAAAGGAATCAAAGGAATCCTCTTCTGTGTCAGAAATAGCTAAGGAAGTCGCATGTGGTATCGAATATGTCTGAAAGAAAGTATACCTTAACATTATTTCTCATAAGAGATTGAAAGATATGATTATTGCATACCACAAGAAATATTCAAATGTGCTAAAAAGTTCTAAGAAAACAACGGATACAGCAATAACTAACAGGAAATTATTTCTTGATCACGTAAGAAACACTCTATTTGATATAGTGTAGTGCAAATGCACAAATTTCAACAAATGCAATTGTTGTGGTGACAAAATTCCACTAATAGAGTGGGAATTTTTATCCGATCAACGTACTACCAGAAGGCTGATTATAACAGGAGTGTACACTAAGACCACCAAGATAAATTACCGAAAAGCTGAGAGGGAAGCATGTAGAGCTGCTTCCTTAAATAGAAAGAAAAGGAAAGATTCAACATTGGTTTCTGCAAATATCGAAGTAGGAGCCTTAACTGAGAGTCATTCAGAAAAAGATGAAGATTTTCTTTCAAAACATAATTTAATGCCACGATTGATGAAAGTGAAAACGAGAGGAGAGGAAAAAAAATGTGCGACTACCATTACTATCATTCGCCAGCACACGTGATAGAACTGGGATAGCGAACAGAAAAGCCGCATAACTGGCAAATGCAATAATGGCTGATACGGGTTTAGTTACCGAGAAGGATACCTCTAAATTGATTGATAAGTGTAGAGTGAGAAGGGAAAGACAGAAGAGGTGAAATGAAATAAGAAATCAGGAAGTTGATATCCTGAAAGCAATCTATTTCGACGAAAGACGAGATGCGACTATTTTTCAAGAGAAACGAGGAATGAAGTATCACAGATACAAGAGAAAAGAGAAACACGTTTCGTTAGTGCAAGAGCCCAGGTCGAACTACGTCGGACACTTTATACCATGCTCTGGTAAAGGAGCAGCTATGAAAACTGGATTGCTAAAATCTTTGGCCGATGTTGGCATTTTTACGCATGATTTGGTGGCTGCTGCCTGCGATTGAGCGGTGATAAACACAGGACACCTCAATGGAGCTATTCGACTGATAGAAAAGTAACTTAGTGGACCGCTCCAGTGGTGTATATGCCAGCTTCATGCAAATATACTCCCTCTCTGCCACCTATTACAGAGCTTGGATGGACACACCAAAGGACCAAACATATTTTGGGGCCCAATAGGCGAACAACAAGGTGACTACGAGAAATCACTTCTTGTCAAGTTTAAGACGGTGGAAAGTGAACTCCCATTAATTGATCCAAGGATATTGAGCACTGGTCAGAGATATTTATATGAAATGTGGCAAGCGGCCAATGCACATCTGGCTTCGAAAACAACAACCCTGGCAAATTTAATAATCCAAGGACTCTGCGTTTGCACATAAGCACCGCTGAACTTTCGCAAAATCTCGAAATTCTCGTTATTTTCATTATGAAAGTCAACGAGCCCATATGGTTTGATATCAAACTAGAACCACTCTGTGAACATGGGGCTAAACATCTTTGGAAAACATTTGCAAGGTCACGCTACCTTAGTCAAGATTTAAAGAAGATTGAAAATTAGTTATCAAGAGGAATGGTTATTTTGGTCATCCGGAAAACGTCCTAATTTGCATGCTCTTAAATGAACGGTTCTACGTAAGACAATTAGCACTAAGAAGAATAATCAAGGCCAGAGCTAATAATAATTCAAATGAAGTTAGAACCTTCCGACTATCTCATTTTAATCCCGATGCCTCACATGACACTGAGTTGATTGACTGGGGTATATGTTCGGAATCAGATTGTCAAGTGATAGAACAACCTTTGACGATGCACATCGAAACCAAGAAAATTTCACGTATGTTAATAGGAGATATACCGCTGAAAGTGGAAATCATAAACATACCATACCACACTCAAGCTGTTGAGCGAACTATGAAACTTGTAACCAAGGCATCAGCAACCGTATGTGGTCTTTCGATCAGAGATGGCGTCATTCGAACATCAATTAAAGATCGGAAAAAAATTCCACGTGTAGAAACAAAAAGAGATTTTATGTACAAAACTTCAGATGATTCAGAATAAAAACCGCACCCACATGGATGGGTGGTTGGAGTGGGTACGTGTGAAATTCGAAATGCAGCCATCTCCTCGTGGTGAGTTCTGGGTTATTTTAGTTTGAATCTGAAATAAGCTAAGAGCAGCATAAAAGGGCAAATTTTTGTATCAAACATTTTTTTTTCACAATAAACTACATTTTTGGCGCCGAAATGTGGTCCTAAACTGAGTACATTCAAGTTTTCTATGTACTAGTGCACAATAGGTATACTACAGGACAAAAAGATTCCAAAGATGAGCCTAGTCCGAATTTAATCTGTTGAATAAACGACTATTTAAAAAAAATACACAAAAACTGCATAAAAGGCGTATAGCTATTATAGGCGGAAATAAATGGCCTCGACGGGAGGCCTAAATATTATCTGATCGGTACAAGATTTTACATGCATACTATTGAGACCATTTGGCCACTTTTGCGCGCTAGCTCAGTTTCAATTTCGAAAAAAGTGAAAAATGCTGATTTTCGACCCATCCTAATGGCCGTAGGAATGTGATTGTTTTCGCTGGACTTCGCATCGACTGTACACGTATTGTCCGCCAATATCCTTCAAGGGAGAGGGTGCAATTAACAATTTGTTGCCCTTCTATTTATCCAATATATAACAATTTTAACTGCAACAGTTGTCGTTCACTATTAACTGGAATAACTTTAACCTCAGCGACATCTTATACGATTTTTTAATCATAAAGTAATTTTTAATTTTCTATCTGATATCGGTGTTTATACCGTCATCTGATTTTATATTACAACGTCGGCTCTTTGCACGATAGCTTTCACGAGGTTTCTCGGCAATATGCTACAGAATTCCAATAAATATAACTCATGCAAGGTGAAACGCGATCATTTCTAATATTTCCTGCAGATGGATTTAAAACAAAAATGTTTGAAGGAGAAAGGTCAAATTATCCACTTTGCCCCAACACTGGGGCAAAGCGGGTAGGTTGTTTTTCAAATGAAAAACTCAATATTATAACGTACACATAACATGCTTCCGGCAGAAAAAAATTACCAGAAATGTTTTCACATAGTGCATTTCAGACACGTATATTCTACTATGTCTTCATAGTGGGCACAGTTTTTGTGAGTCCATCCGTTAGAGAAGGAACACTTTATCCAGTTCCCTATTGGTGGATCAGCATATGGTTTATTACATATTAAGTAAATTAAGACTGCGACGTAGATTCTGTCTCTGTGCCAAGATGCTCGATGGTATTCTTAGGCTTGCTTGCATTTTGTGCACACCATGTTTTCTTTTCGCTTTGTGCTCGAACAATGTTCCTAACAGGGATGTTTGTTAAAATTCTGCACGTTTTGACTGTAATCAACCAGCACAACGAACAAATGTAATTAAACTTACTACCTCAATAGAGTGAAGTACTTTGCAATCAGGGTTGCCAGATCACCAACTATAAAAGGAACTTGTTCTCTAGTGAAAACTGTGTGGCCCATGTGGTACGAGGCGCATATTATCAATTCCATGCCAGTTTGTCAAAATGAAATCAGAGTGAATTTAAATTATATTCAAAATTGCGCTGAAATATTACAAAATAAGATCAATAAAAAATATTTAAAAGAAAGTTGCATTATTTTATCACCAATTAAACAATTTTGAAGTCCATAACTTGCGGGGTCCAGGACCAAGGCCCCGCAAGATTATCTATCCACTTTACCCCATCAAAAATGGTCCGCTTTCCCTTTAACGCCATTTGACAAACGAAGTATTGCTTGTGCTGAATCTTTAAAAATAATGTCACAAAAATATTATCCGAAGAAACAGACTTAATATCTGTTTCAAGTATATAGTTCACAAAATTTCGTGCGAAATAATTTTTATTATATTGACACTTCACTAACTTTAAAAACTTTTAATGAACAATCGAAAAAAATGGTTTTTTTTTACTTTATTCGCTGCGCATGTATTTCATTAGCGCTGAAATAAGTGCAATTTATTCCTACGCACACCTTCAACACTTTTGCACTGACCACTGTTGCCTCCTATGTTTGGATTATTAAACATTATGCTGATCCGCTTTGTCCTCTATGTCCACTTTCCCCTATTTTCCCCTACATGTATTTTTAAGTTGCATTTATGAGGCTAAGTTTTATCTGGTATCGCACCACAAGCATTCATTACTCCCGCATATACCACCTCCCCCCCTCTCTTTCAAAGATTTTAATATCTTTCTAAATTTCGTTTACGGTATATTTACAGATATTTACATTCTCTAAAAATCGGTGCATTTGTTTAATTTCATGCTTTTCTATCTGTTGTCATTTTTTTGGGATATGTGCTAAATAGGTGTTCGTATGAGAAGGAAGTAAAACGCTTGGAAGCTTTATTAGCAGAAGTAGAAAGTGAGGAAGGAAACATTTCTGATCTCGAAGAATGTAGTGTTCATAAAAGTGTAAGTGAACGTAATACTGATACAGAAGAAGAGGGTAATGAGACTGATACATATGTTGCAAAAGATGGATGCACAAAATGGGGAAAAAACGAAGTTCAGAACCAACGTGACAACAAAATCCTATGATATTGTATCCTGTATTCCTGGCCCTATAGAAAAAATAAGAAATGTTACTAATCCACTTGAGAGCTGAGAAAATTTATTGATCATTCTTTAATTCAAGCAGTTGTTCAATATACAAATATATATAGTAATAATATTTCTTTAAAATTTTTACGACAACGAAATGCTAAGCTTACTGATATGTTAGAAATTAGGGCTTGCCTGGGTCTTGTTTATTCATGTGGGCAGCACAAATCATCGCATACAAATGTCGGAAATTTGTGGGCAACTGATATCAGATCTATTTCACCACTCAAAATAATCAGATTTTTATTCTCATCGATTTCTTCGAAACGGTGGGCCTTTTACCATTATGCATCGCTAAACAATCAAAGCGCACATTTTTCCGTCGTCTTTTTCTGACCATGTTCCGCACGATTAGGAACGAAATGTAAATTATTAATCCATCGACCATCATGCAAATTCTTTGCTGTTGTGATGATTCTAAAATGGATCTCAAGCGCTTTTATAAGAGATTTAGCATTTCTTAATAAGAGTCATTTACAGAGCCCTCCTTCCAGCACCTGCCCTTCCATCTTCTCCTAATCCCTTGCCAGAAATAAACGGAATATTTTCAGCACGTTGAAGAAATAATTATTGAGGAAATGCAGCAGTACTGATGATTTAAAGTAATACTTACTATTATTTAAACGTTTAACTCCATTCATTAAACGTATATGAAACGTTAATAAACGTTTATAAATGTAACATTATCAAACATTAAATTTAATTCATCAATACACGCCAATACATGAATTATTTCAAATACAACATTGGAGTAAATAAGTACTCCTATTTAGAAGAACTTGTGTCAATGGTGTGGTCACACTATAGCGTTAAGTTGAAGACTAATTTGGTTTTTGAATCTTGAATGAAATTACACTGTTGCCAAATATAAACATTGAAATTATAATTGTGCAAAATATTTTGCAAGACACGGAAGGTGAAATTATGTATATTTAGAAAGCATAAATTAAAATGAAACAATTTGGCATTTTGCCAATTTTAGAAATTGAACTTATTAAGTTTGTTTTCATTACGTTTCCCAGTGGCAACAGTCAAAAAAGTCTGCAAGGTGAACATATTGTTACTACCCACAACTTAAATAATCCGAGTATGGGAAAATAATGTATGAGTTATATCTTTCATGTGTGTCTTTTATACTTTTTTTTTCAAATGAGTTTATCCCAAATGTATATATTTTTTAAATCCATGATAAAAAAGGTTTTCTCCTCATTTCACGTGGAACTTATCTGAACGTTGCTTTAGGATAAACAAATCGATACTTTGTACGTTGGCTAATAATTTTTATAGGGAATTTCGTGAGGAGATGAGATGGCTAAAAATATTAGCCATCTCAATTTCCCATGACAAATTACAAAAACACCATTCGATGGCTCCATGCTTTGAACCTTTGGAAATTGTGCTAATAATGGGAAAGGCGAAAATATCTTATAAGCTTTAAATACAAAAAAGTCATTGTTCCGACGTCCTGGCTGCCGGACAGGTTAAATCACTGCAGTTCAAACGGAGGCTCCGTGGTTCGATTCTGCATCAGTACCGTGTCTCCTTTTCTTCTTTACAAAACACTCAAGTTTGAGCTTAGACGTACGTCTTCAAATTATTAACCATCTCTATTCCGGTAGAAATAGTCGTCTCGATTTCCAAAGAAATAACTGTCTGATTCCTAAAGGAATAACCGCCTCGATTCCCAAAGAAACTGCCGTCTCAATTCCCAAAGAAATAGCCGTATCGATTCTCAAAGAAAAATAACCAAAACGTGCCCCGATGCCTATATATATGTTAACCATTTGGTAATTGTGTTAACCTAAAAAGGGTAATATCATCTTAGAAATTTTGTATGTCATTGAATTTCGAACATCCAGGCATATGCATGTGCGCGTCTAAAGTTGTTATCAAACATGTGAAGATAATAACTATAGTAAAATTGCTTTAAAGAGTATTACCGTTCATTTATTTTATTAAAAAGAAACATGAATTACTTACTTTTGTATTAAGAACGATTCCTATAATGCATTAATGAAAACTGTTCAGTTATTATTGAAAATTCAATGTCTATTTCGTCTGCAATCTCCATTGAATTTTTAATACTTAAAAATTTTCAATGCATTTTCAGTGGACGATTGTATTTATTTTTAACACGGCCGTCCTATGAATTTTGAACAAACTGAAATCGATTTTTTTCTTTCCTGAGCAGCATTTTTTTCCGGCGATTGAAATCCAAGCAAGCAACGCAATTTTGGCTTTTCTTTCTGTTCAAGCATAAATTTTGAAGTCCAATCTTTTGGCACGCTGAGTCGGAAAAAAGTTTTTACTTCTTTCTCAAAAACACATTTATTGGTTCAATAACACCTTCGTTCCGACTGTTTGTACTTTTTACTGCTACGTCGCGAAAACAAACAAAAGAATATATACATTCCGCTCAAAAATGTTTCGAGTTGCATTTTCATCTGTGGGAAATATTAGAAATGATCGCGTTTCACCTTTCATGAATTACACTTATTGGAATTGTGTAGCAGATTGCCGAGAAGCCTACACCTAAGCTATCGTGAACAGAGCCGACGAGAGGTGGGGGGGGGCAGCAGGGACTGCAGCCCGGTGGCTCGGACTGAAAAGGACCTATGTTGTGAGAGGGCCCTGGCCCAGGGGAAGGGGTCAGTGGGCCGCTCAAAGTGAGCCTGGAGGCCCGCTTTGTCTCTCTTCGCCCCTGATCGTGAACAATTCGTACATGGAATACCATTGAAAGCTGATAAACACATCATTAAATAATTGATGTTTACTGATTAAACATGTAAAAAGTTCATAAAACAATTGGTAAAATTGATCTATGGAATAGTATGATAATATATTGGCTAAGATTGAAATTGTTTGACTATAGAAATATGAGAAGGTCAAATAGATCAGCGGTCGCCAACCTTTCGGATCTCACAGACAACTAAATTCATAATTTTAAATCTCGCGGACCACATTTCGTGAATTTAGTGCAATACAAAGGCGAAAATTGTCATTCAGAATATGAGAATTTCTTAGAATACC
>QLNU02014802.1:143373463-143402748 GCA_006491805.2 Dysdera silvatica
AGGTTACAGGACATTTATCAGTGTGTTCTGTAATTGCTATCAAGTTGGTTGTTTTTTTTTTGTGCTCTTTGATTTAGTGTGCTTGTAAAACGTAATAAAATTAAAGAAATGGCGCAAAGAGTTGACTGGTCACCTAGGAAGCGATGTAAAATAGTAATATTAAGTGAACAAGGCTACAGTTATGAAGAAATTAGAAGAAATATTGGGGGAAACTTAACTAAAGGTGGCATTTCTAAATTTTTGAAGAAGTATAAGGAGACTCAGTCATTACAAAACCAGACTGGTAAAGGCAGAAAAAGGTGCACAACAGCAAGTGATGATAGAAGAATTAAAAGACAGTGCCTAGGTGACAGGAAAAAATCATCTCTGTGTATACAAGGTGAAATGGCGCAATGCAATGTGAAGTTAAGTGCAAGGACTGTTCGGCGCAGACTGCATGAATGTGGTCTAAATGCAAGAATTCCACGAAAAAAGCCATTTTTGTCTGTCAAACAGAGGTTGAAAAGATTAAACTGGGCTAAAACCCATGTTAACTGGACAACGGAACAATGGGACAGTGTAATTTGGAGTGATGAGACCAAAATCTCACTGTTTGGTAGTGATGGCGTAAAATACGTATGGAGAAGAATTGGAGAAGATTTCCATCCTGAGTGCATTACACCTACCGTGAAACACCCAGTTAGTGTTATGATTTGGGGTTGTATAACATCAAGAGGTGTGGGCAGAATTTGCGTGATCAATGGGAATATAAATGCCCAAAGATACATAAATGAAATACTTGAGCCCAAGCTGCAGCCTTCTGCATGTGATCTTTTCCAAGATAATGAAGCATTTATATTTCAACAGGATTCAGCTCCATGTCATGTTGCTCGTGTGTGCAAAAAATGGTTTCAAGATCATCATATTCAACTGCTGGAATGGCCTGGAAATAGCCCAGACCTTAACCCCATCGAAAATCTATGGAGCCGGCTAAAGAAGCTTGTTAGTCGGAAGCAACCCAGCAATAAAACACAATTAACAGAAGCAATAATTCAATCTTGGTTTCATATTATAACAGCTGCAGAACTAAAGAACTTGGTTCACTCCATGGGAAAGCGTTGTAAGGCCGTAATTAAGGCTAAAGGTTACCCAACTAAGTATTAACTGGTATGGTGAACATTTTTGTATATCTCATTTTTTCTATGTATATCACCTTTCTTCTTTATGAATGCTGTTCTATTAAAATACGATTCATAAATGTTATTGCATTACAATCTTGATTAAATTACCTTTCCAATGATATATAATTTTATAGTATTGGTACAAAAAAAAGTGGTGTTATTAGCCATCAAACCTCTAAAATAATCTTTTTTCAAAGGGTTTCCACAATTTTGTCCACTACTGTAAATTCGCATAATAATTCTTAATGATCATATAATTCACATTCGAAGGTAGGAGTGAAAGAACTGCTTGACAACCAGAAACGAGAAACTCAATATCAAAACAATTGACCTCAATATTATGAAATAACTTGAATGAATGCAACCTTAAATAACAATTTTAATCAACATTTTTTTGCGTAGTGATACCAGCTCCGATATCTGAGCGTGGTTAGACGGTGAAACGTTCCAAAGAAATGAAATGTTTTCTGCATTCGGTGGGACCACGAACTTGTCGGTCAGAGGCTCTACAATCTGAGCTACGAACGACAAAAAACACGTTCGTAATAGATTAAGTGTTGTTCTTCGTAACTCAGATTGTAGAGCCTCTGACCGGCAAGTGGAAGGTCTTGGATTCTGGTCCCACCGAACTCAAAAATATTTCTTTTCTTTTGAACGTTTCATCATCTAACCACGCCATAATATCAGAGCTGGTATCACTACGCCAATAAACGTTGATTAATATTGTTGTTTAATTTAATCTGCGTAGTGTTCGATTTATATAAATAATGTGACCTATCTGAAAAAAGCTAAACAGGTTAGATAATATTATCATTTTGATTAGAGGTGAAAACTTGCAATTAGTGTATGTTGCCGATTCTAGTTTATGAGACACTTAGCAATAAACTTTAAAATGTAATCTAAAACAAAATAAAAACAACTGGGAAGTTTCATATTTGTCATAGCTGGAAAAGATCAAAATAGCAATAATTGAGGGTAGAGGGATCAATCCATGACCAAATCTGAAAACAATATTCAGATTTTGTTTTGATTTCTCCTAAATATGAAACTTTGAAATCAAAATCCGAGTTTAAGGTATGCCTGATATAACATTAAGGTATGCCTGATATAACATTTAATTACCACTTGTCTCGGAAAATTTACATTCCAAAATATTTAAACGTTTATGCAAACCTTTATTTCGAGTAGACTAACATATGGCAAGCAGGAAATTTGTAGAATTTTTAGCGCAGTAAGAAGAAAGTTTTGTTTCCAAACTTTCTGATTTTGCACTCGAACTAAACACAGTTTCAGTTCACACCTGCGAACAAATTAACTTCGAAATTTCAGTAGCTTAAATGTGATAACATTTAAATTCTGTGCAAATTCATTTTACTCTCACAGTTTGGCGAAGGAAGTGAGTTTAATTTGGGAGTCGTGGTTTACTTATAGCGTACAAGGGGCATACCTTTAACCAAAAATGCTTTCTTCTTTGCAACAAAATAATGGTATTTAATACAAAAATCATAGGGGAACGTTCGTCCTCAATATTTAGTTTAACATGTGCTCTAGAACTTTAATTAAAATAGATTTAATAAACATTTTTCTCCTGTAGATTTTCAATTTTTTAAACGTTAACAAAGCATCATTGAAATTCTATTCATATTTCTTGTAAATGATGGTTGTTGTTTTCACCTCTCGTAAATTTATGCAAATAAATAATTCAACACAATTTAAATTTTGTATGCAGTAAAAGAACAATCCCTTGTTTATTACTATTCGAGTTCTAAAGATTTTTACTCGTGCGCCTACAGTTAAATAACAAAATATATGGATACGTTGCGAAGGAAAAATTTAGCCCGCGTGATTCAAAGCTAACATATATTAGAACAAAGGCTCTTAGCCTAATATTATTTAATTATTGTTAAAATGGTTTTGATATTTTGAATTAGGTGAAAAGACAATGAAGATAATCCTTTACTAATTTATCTAATTACCCCAGTTTGAAGTGGGAAAACAACAAGCAATTTATGGACGAAATATACGATTCATCGTACATGTTTCAGTAGCTTCAGATAAATATTAAATCTTTAAAAAGACCTGACCAAATGTTATAAAATGATACCCAATGCATCTATGAGATACTTATTCGTTAATTTTTTTTCACAATGCTTCGAAAATACATGAGCCTAATAATACGGTAATAAAGGATTAATAAATAATATCGTTAATAATTCATAATATGTTTCTTTGATGTTCACAGCAGTAAATAATAAAGCTTCAGGGTTCATATATTTATTGATTACACTTTATTAATAAGATAAAATTAAGAGATCCGCTTTGCACTACTTTTCCCTACATCGATCTAATACTCAGTTGTTCCTAACGCAAATATGTGTGGCTGGTCATTGCCCCTTCTCTCTGTAAATTATGTCTCGCCAAAATTTAAGTTAAAAAAAAACGCGTGGCGGTCACTTTTCCTGCTGCTTTTTGAAACATGCAACTTCTTCAAAGGAGTTGCAATTAAGATTACGAACAATATTATCTCCCTCGTTCGTAGAAAACAGTGGCTATTATCTCTGTCTCCGCCTTGATCTGTCCTGGACTTGCCAACCAACGACCAACGTTGTATTCGACGCTATTGTACTTTGAAAATTTTTATTACGTTGTTGTTATTGTTCGAAAAAAGAATTTTTGAAACGGATAAATGCTTCATTTTCGTGGTGTCGACTTCTAAAATATAACGTTTTGTCCACCAACCACAGCATTATGCAAAGGTTTTGGTAAAAATTTATTTAACGCCTTTAAAGCAGTGACGTACTGACAGCCCCCACAAGGTGGGGGCCCCTAGGTAAAAGGAGGGACCTTCTTTCGTCTTCGTTTATTTTCCACAAAATTGACAAGTAAAAATATAATAATATTGTATTTTTTAGTTAATAAGCATTTTTTATAATCATCTATTTTCATATATATGTATATACAAATTAATTTTCGTAAAAGAGAGGCCCCAAAATTATTGCGGAGTCCCGAGATTTTCCGTTACGCTACTGCTTTAAAGTATAGCTTCATTTTACTTCATCTACCACCCCATATACAACTCTGCATGCTCACCCAAATACAAGTACGACGAGAAAATCCAAGTAACATGAGCATGAGCGCGGGGTTGTGTACAACCCCAAATCTGAGAAGTCTGCCCTACTTTTTCTCAGAAGTGCAATAAAAATGTATAAAATGTACCCATGTAGGAAGAATGGTAATAAACTCAGCTACTGAAAACAACATCTTGAGATCGTTAGATTTCCTAGAATCGAACTTTTTTGGAGCTTGGGGTAGCTACACACCCCGTGCGCGTCCTCGTGTGTTAACACAATAGCCTCCCGCTAATGTAGCCACTTATTACGTAAATAAGTGCAGGATTAGCAGAAGTGCCCCATCTCTGCAAGTATATAAAAATTAGTTTAATTCTTTATTAAATCCCTCGCTTGTGAAATCACATGGAAGCTTAATCGGCGGCTTTTGCACTGGCACCAGATTATTGAGATGTTGATGTTTTTGTTGTATGGCCTTTATTACCAAATAAAGAAATATTCCTCATTTAAAAGTTTTCGAATTTTGTTTTAAAAATTTAAAATGGTTATATATATACAAAATCCTAAAATCATTTAAATATGCCGCAATTTTTATCTTAATATTTATTATTGTTTTAAGTATTTAAACTGGAATTTTAATCTTTTCTACCATCGACGTATTAAATTTTTATTTAAAATTTTTGAATATTTAATTTTTTTTTTTAAATTTTCCATTAACAGAGAAAAGCTTTATGATTTATCGAACCATTTTGCCGTTGTTAATTCACTTAAAATGAAACGACATAATTAATTTTAATGCATTTTGGAACTTTCGTGGTAAGTGGTTGTTTGCTTAATAAAACGTTTCTTGGACGAAACAGGCTGCGAGAAATACGAATATTAATTTCGGCGGGCTCAGGCAAAATTAGTAATAAGCGTTGGTTTAGTGGTCGCATTATCAATAACCAAGGCCAATTAGCAGTGACGATTGTCCACTGGTTAAACGGCTAATAATTTGTCATTTCTAAAATGAGAATTTCTCACGCAATCTCGAAATGAACGCCATAGAGTCAAAAGTATATGCTGAGGAAATGAAGAACCTGTGCGCAATATTTCCAAATTCTTTTGATCGAGATTTTTCGAATCGTGACGTTTTCTGAACAAGTTCTCACGGAAAATCAATGGATCATTTTAAACGTAGAGCGTCGGGGGGATAGTGTTAAGTGCTTCAAGGTTTGTCCGAAGAGAGTAAGAGAGTGGCCGGAGTTCTAACTTTTCTGTGGCGAATGCTGAAGTCTCTGGAGGGTATATGTCGGGCTGAAAGGAAAGCTAAATAGATAAGTTTGGTTTTAGGTGACAAATAAAGACATTGCCACATATTAAAAGTGAATTTCAAGAGCGAGCAATTTCAAGGTATTCCTCCAGTTTTAAGATGAGGTTGCGTAAAGTTATTCCTCGTTCCGAGAGGTTTTTTCTGACATTTAAATCGATATTTTTTTTAACAAATTGGAATTATGTAGACTTTTCTTCTCATCAAGTTATCCATCAGCCAATAAAGGAAAATGACGAAAGAAATATGCAATGATTTAGAAGGAAATAGGATAAGATGTCACATAAATGTAGAAGACACATAAATTTAAAACAGATATTTTGGAGTGAGGCCTTAATACAATCATACATTATGGAGCTTTGCGGGTTATTCCGCAACGTCTGTTTATTAAAAACACTTAACGTTTCACTCCGTGCTATGCGGAACATCCTCAGAAATAATACCGACCAAGTTTCCCTCTGTAAAATGCAAGACTTTCGCTTGGTTGCTCGGCAAAAAATGGGTCATTAATAATAATATGAGACGTATATATATAGCAGCCTTTCTAGAGGAGAAACTTGGTCGGCTGCTGCTTTTGAGGATATTCCGCATAGAACGGGGTGAAACGTTAAGCATTTTTAATAAACAGACGTGGTGGAATATCCCGCAAAGCTCTATAATGTATATTAATAGACTTCGTGAATGTACTCAATACAAACCTTTTGCAACTTCTCAGGATTTCACAATTCGCGTGTTGTATCATTCATGATCAATGCAAAACCATTTTCCTTGTGATTGCTCCCACATTGGGTAGGGCAATAATATCCGAATTCGTGACATATCACACAAAAATCTCTCGTTTGAGTTGGAAACGTGGCTGCAGATTTCAATTTCCTTTATGAATTTCCTATTGTTCTTCGCCTTCACAAGTACAAGATCTAAAATTACTAATAACGCATACCTAAATAAACAACTCGTGTAAAAATATTTTTTAATGTAATCGCTGTTTATATATTTACCAAACCATAAAATTATGAATCAAAATTAACACTTATTGATACGGCACCCACATAAAACAGATTTGGCTTTAGAGCGGACAAATTTTCTTTTTTGGTCTGAGCTGTATATATATCCAATATTATCATTCTCGTTTAATGCGTATCTGGTAATGCAAACAAAATTCTAAATTTCGTGCAGAAATTACACTTAATTCTTGTATAAAATCATACTTTATACAGTTGGAGAATCTAGAGAAACGTATGAGCTTGTTTCAAAATGTGTGTTCACCTATTTTTCCAAGAGCGATTTCGTGAATTCTTCTCGATTTCCCTTAGTCTTCGTCCCGGGGAGGAAATAAAAGATGGTAAAAAGGAAAAAGTTGCATGAGTGAACAAGATTTAAGACAGTTTTGAGATAAGCAGGACGCCGAAGTAAAAAAAAAAGTTTAAAAACATCGTTGAAAATAGATCATTTTTCCTACTGAGATATAGTAAAAAAATAGCATTACTAAAAAAAGATTACTGCTTCTATAATCAAGAATTGCCCAAGTGAAGTGCGGAAAATCTGTTGGTTGTTTGTATGTTAGTAAATGGAAATAAACGAAATTCTATTATATGAAAATGAGTATTCGTTACGTTTTAAATGCTTCCTAAGTATGCCGTTCTATTACTTTATTTTGCAAATTTATCCATTTACGTTATGCATGCTTTCTATCAATACTATAATAATAACATACAATACTATACAAATTACCACTGAATAGCCCGAAAATCTAAAAGTGATGAGGTGATTTTGGTGAACCGCGACATTGCATACCTTTACTTTTTTTAACATTTTTATTTTAATTTAAGCAATGGGGACATTTGGCGTAATGGCTGAGTACGGTCAGTAATTAAGGAGTTTCTTTTACTTAGGAACGGTACATGTATAAAATCAATTACGATTGCACACCCTGTTTTTGTGCAATAAGTGAAACGCATAAATAAATGGGTGTGTAAATAAATTTTGTTTTAACTGAAAATAAACACTGTTTTAACTAAAAATAAATAGTGGTTTAACTAAAAATGAATACTGTTAAAAGTTAAGTTTGTGCATTAATAAATTTTTGTAATCATCGTTTTCCTGAATTCTACAAGGGGCATATTCAGAAAGCGAAGGGCATAAATAAATAAACACCTTCTTTTATGGAGTCCTTCCTATCCACGTTCCTGTATACGCTATTGCATATTTGGAGGACTCGTGTCGTTTTCCTTGATTACAATACGCATTTTTTTTTTAATTTGCGACGCTTTTTTGGGAGGATTTTTTTAATAGAAACGTGACCTATAAAAAGTTCCGTAACCATTAATGGTAAGAGAGTTACATAGACTGCTCTAAACATTTCTTAATTTTATCTCATTCCTTTACTTATTCATCCATTTCACATGATTCTGGGTATATACCTATGAGGTATAGTATACTTGTCCACGCCCTAAATTTATTTTTTATTTTAGGGGAACTGGATAATTAGAAGGTTCCTGTATGTTGAAAATAAAAACGCCTTAACGCCGTTCTTTATTGTCGTATTATGCGGCCCCAGTATTTCCGAAGCATTGAAAAATAAATTAACGAATAAATTAGCGAAGAATTGAAATAAATTAACGAATAAGTATCTCATAGATGCATTGGACAGCATTTTATAACTTTTCGGCAGGTCTTTTTAAAGATTTAATATTTAATCGGAGCTACTGAAACATGTACGGTGAATCGTATATTTCGTACATAAATTGTCTGTTGTTTTCCCACTTCAAACTGGGGTAATTACATAAATTATTTAAGGATTATCACCATTATCTTTTCACCTAATTCAAAATATCAAAACAATTTTAACAATAATTAAATAATATTAGATTAAGAGCCGTTGCTGTAATATGTGTTAGCTTTGAATCACGCAGACTAAATTTTCCATTCGCAACATATCTATATACTTTGCAATTTAACTGTTGACGTAAAAGTAAAAACCTTTAAGACTAAAATAGTGATAAGTATGGGATTGTTCATTTATTACATATAAAATTTAAATTGTGTTGAATTATTTATTTGCATAAATTTACGAGAGGTGAAAACAACAACCATCATTTACAAGAAATATGAATAGAATTTCAATGATGCTTTGTTAACGTTTAAAAAATTGAAAATCTACAGGAGAAAAATGTTTATTAAATCTATTTTAATTAAAATTCTAGAGCACATTTTAAAATAAATATTGAGGACGAACGTATCCCTATAATTTTTGTATTAAATACCATTATTTTGTTGCAAAGAAGAAAACATTTTTAGTTAAAGGCATATCCCTTTTACGCCACAAATAAACCATGACTCCCAAATTAAACTTGCTTCCTTCGTCTAACCATGAGCGTGAAATGAATTTGCACAGAATTTAAATGTTATCACGTTTAAGCTACTGAAATTTCGAAGTTAATTTGTTTGCAGGTGTGAACTGAAACTGTGTTTAGTTCGGGTGCAAAATCAGAAAGTTTGGAAACAAAACTTTCTCTTACTGCGCAAAAAATTCTACAAATTTCCTGTTTGCCATATGTTAGTCTACTCGAAATAAAGGTTTGCATAAACGTTTAAATATTTTGGAATGTAAATTTTCCGAGACAAGTGGTAATTAAATGTTATATCAGGACCTTAAACTCGGATTTTGATTTCAAAATTTCATATTTAGGAGAAATTAAAACAAAATCCGAATATTGTTTTCAGATTTGGTCATGGATTGATCCCTCTACCCTCAATTATTGCTATTTTGATCTTTTCCAGCTATGCCAAATATGAAACTTCCCAGTTGTTTTTATTTTGTTTTAGATTACATTTTAAAGTTTGTTGCTAAGTGTCTCATAAACTAGAATCGGCAACATACACTAATTGCAAGTTTTCACCTCTAATCAAAATGATAATATTATGTAACCTGTTCAGCTTTTTTCAGATAGGTCACATTATTTATATAAATCAAACATTACGTATATTAAATTAAACAGCAATTTCAATCAACGTTTCTTGGCATAGTGATACCAGCGCCAAAGTTATGGCGTGGTTAGATGGTGAAACGTTCGAAATAAAAGAAATGTTTTGTAGCTCAGGGTTTGAACCACGACCTTCCACTTGTCAGAGGTTTCATAATCTGGAGCTGGCGAACGACAAAACACGTTCGTAATAGATTAAGTGTTGTCCTTCGTAACTCAGATTGTAGAGCCTCCGCCCGGCAAGTAGAAGGTCGTGGGTTCAGGCCCCACCGTACGCAGAAAACATTTATTTTCTTTTGAACGTTTCACCATCTAACCACGCCATTACATCGGAGCTGGTATCGCTACGCCAAAAAAAAAAAGTTGATTAAAATTTTTTTTTTAAGGTTGCATTATGTTAAAGTTATTTCATAATATAGATGTCAATTGCTTTGACATTGAGTTTCTGGTTTTTGGTTGCCAAGCAGTTCTTTCACTCCTACCTTTGAATGTGAATTATGTGATCATTAATCATTATTATGCGAATTCAATTTTTTGTAGTTCATACATACAACTTTACTTTGCTTTTACACTTAAATTAATGAAATGTTATAACAAAATAAGTTAAAAGAGAGTTAATTAAGTTAATATGGTATAAATTATTAATTATTATGTTTTTAACTTATTAAATTAATATTTTATAAATCAATATGAGATAAATTATTAAATCAATGATACCATATTTATAACTAATGCGGCATAAATTATTAAATTAACATAATATTTTATTATGAATAATTAAAGAACAATTTAATGCTTACGAATTTTTCCATTTTCAATGTTTGTGTAAATTCTAATAATGACTAGATGTCACAATAAAACTTGTTACTAAGTGTCAACTACGTTATGGAATTTTTTTTACTTGTGAATTTTAAAGTAAACATAGATACTTCAGTAAAAAGCACAAAAGTATCATAAATAATGCTATAAGAAAAACAACTTTTTTATGATAAGGCCGTTCAAATGTAAGACTTAACTTTTAAATACTTACTTACAACAGTAAATTACAATGATTATTGAGTTATGAATATTTTATCAGTTATTATTTCTTTTGTATAATTTTCTTTAATATACACATATATCAGTTATTTTTTTTCTTTTGCATATGCCGATATTTTAGGGCATCTGATCTCTAATAACTTTCTCTATTTACACTTTTTTTCAAAAAAGTATTAATGATTTGTAACCAATAATATTTATTTTCTTTAGGTATAAAGAAAATATTTTATATCCGAACCACGCGAAAATAAACGTGAAAGTGTTTAGTTTGGCATGTTTAAAATGATGTCTCCAGTTATAAATAGATAAAAGGAGGGGGATGTAGACCTTGCTCAGATCTGTTTCTTCTTAGAAGTTTGTTCTACGTCTCCTCTTTTTTCTTCAATAGCTTGAAATTTATCTTTTTCAAGAAATTAACCTTGGCAAGATCTAATATTATCTTTTTTTCTTCGAAATAAATGCTCGGTTTACTATGGAAACGTTAGGAAGGTTCTCACACAAGTGTCGCGTTAATGTCACTTTTATAATATATTCGGCACTTCGATGTTACTCCAGAGAAAGCTTACTAACCCGCAAGAGGTAGCTCGCCGAGACTGTCTCCTTTTTCCTCGATATTTCTACCACGCGCGCGGGTACAATATTTTCCCATTATTTTTGCAATTTACAATTAAAGGTTTTGTGTTGTTTCCAAATTTCTGTTTCTTTTTTTTACGGATGCCATTGATTACACTTTTTGGGGAATATTTTTTTTTTCGCAAGAGTCTTGAATTTAACGATGTCATTTCGTTACCGCAGATATTTTTGTTTCCACATTTATGGCGTATTAGAAAATACGACTCATAAAAGTTGGAACATGTCTTTCCAAATAAATTTATTTGATACTTCCACTATGAACGACAACGCTGGATTCTTATACGAAGCATAAAAAATGGAACTCATTGCTATAATGATACATTTACATGTTTTTACCCGAAGTATATTTTTATTAATATTTAAAGTAAAAAAAATCTATCTATCTATCTATCTATCTATCTATCTATCTATCTATCTATCTATCTATCTATCTATCTATCTATCTATCTATCTATCTATCTATCTATCTATCTATCTATCTATCTATCTATCTATCTATCTATCTATCTATCTATCTATCTATCTGTCTGTCTGTCTGTCCGTCCGTCCGTCCGTCCGTCCATCCATCCATCCATCTATCTATCTATCTATGAAATTAGTATTCGAGGTATTATAGAAGAACCATTAACGGAAATCATTGTAATTCATTTAAGCACAGTGTGTGTATAAAAATACGGGTCTCCTTGCTACAATTCATGGCAAATAACCCTACATATACAGTGTGTTCGGAAATTATCAATTTAATTAACGGTGCACAAGACATTGGTTACACTAAATGTTGATAATAAACTATTATGTTTACGTGATGCCATCACGCAGTACATCCACGGGATTACATCACAAGAGCTACGTAGTTGCACGATATGTGTGTCCACACATCTGCATGAATGTCCATGGCGGTCTTTATCAATATTTTGTGTAACATTTCCTGTGCACTGATACGTGGAGTGATACTTTCTGAACACACTGTATTTTTCATGTATAAAGCATAATATCCGTATAACGTCGAATAAGCTACAGCAAATATTTTCAGGGAAATTAATTTTCTAAACTTGGCACTTACATTTCGTGTTCAGGAAATTTTGAGGTATGTATCATCACAATTTGTGATGTTGTTACCTTTCCCCAACATAATTACCAGGAAAGTGACTAGCAATTCACCTCGAATGATTCAATAAGCGGAAACTCAAGGAGAAGTTTAAAGGGTTGCGAAGGATTGAGCGCGATCCGATGACCTCTTCGTTAGACCTCAAGCGTCCTTCCAATTGTGTCACCAAACCCTGATAGTGAAGCCTCATCTTCGTACTTGTATTTGTTAATTTATATTTCGCGCCTTTGAGTACGTTCGGAGAGTAGGTTCGTGAGAGAGCTGTTCACGTAACCTAAATTTTAGCACCTGCTGTTTGCGGCTCAAATTAGAATTCTTTTATTATAAATTTGGAAAACATTGCCCTTCATAAGGTCATGCTCAATTACCACGTATAATTCAATATACAGAGCCTTTGGGGCTGATTGCATAGCGAGTGTTTGAGAGAAAACATTTCGTTTTAAGCTAGGCGACCAGCCATGTTGGAAATGTAACGAAAGGCAAGTATGACAGCTTTTGATTTTGAAGATAAGCGCTCATGAAATTGTCCTCATGTGCATAAGCGGTCGCAGCCTCTCAGATTAGGCGGGTCCTGGGGTAGAAGTAATTTTGGGGCACCCTTACTACTAAATATGATGTAACGAGTAATATAATGTAACGAGTAAATTATAATGTAACGAGTAAATATTTTATTTCATTTTTACAGTGTACACATTTCAAATTTTTTTGCAAATGCAAAAAAACAACGCGAAGGCATGATTTTTGATGACTATCTTTAACGAGAGCTTTCAGCAGGCTCCACGGGGCATCCACGATCATCATTAGGCGGGGCCGTGGCCCCGCCCGTGCGACTGCCTATGGCCATGTGAATATAAAACTCTTTCTTTCTCATTAGACTTGTACGGTGAAGTTGTTTTAGATTTAGCATTGAAATAACAACAGTTTTTGTTCTTGTTGTTTGGTTTCATATTTGCTAATAACAAAATCTCAATTATGTTTGACAGCACATAATGGTATTTCGTGTGCTTTAAATTATAATAGCATAGCATTTAAGAGGAGAGGTTTTTTTTTTTGGTTTTAGTAGATATTAGTATTAATAGAATTTGCCTGATAAAATATTGTTTATACGCATGTGAAAATCAATAATATTATTAATGTTTAGAAATCTGTGAATATACGTGACGGAAACCGTAACAATACGAATTGCGAGTATACATAATTCTGTGAATATTTGCATATTTTAGTTTATTTTATCTTTCGTCTCTCTCTCTCTCTTTTTCTTCAATTTTATTATCATTTCAATTTAATTTTTCGCATTCCTACTTTGTCATTTTTATTCGCTGTTTGACATGAGATAAACATTTTATTGACGGGAAGAAATAATCTCCTTTCCAATTTGTTAAAATACATCTCTCAAAACTTTACAAGAAATCGCTCAATAGGGCACCGGGTGTAAATATATAGTGTTACCTGAAAATTGATGAAAGATACCGAAACTTTGGAGCAAATGCGTGATCTTAAAATTCATTTACTGCACGTGGTAATCTCTTAGTTTGACACTTAGAGCCCGACATATGTATTTAGCTTTCGTGTTAGTCTGACAGTTACCCTCCAGAGATCTCTGTACTTGCCACAGTAAAACTTGGAAATGGAGCCACTCTCTTTCTCTCTCCCTCTGGACGAACCATGAGTCATTTAACACTATCCTCCAGAGTCTTTCAGTTTGAAATGAGCTACGGGCTTCCTGTGTTGCGTGGAACTTTTGGTTATTGAATTTTCCTTCTATATTTATGGTACTTAATTATGTTTTGAGTTCAATACCCTTAAATAATCTAAAGAGTATGTTTAAATTGCAATGAGTTTAAAAACTATTAATTATGTTGGTTCGTTGTTTTTTATGGCAACCATGGTCATTCTGCACAAAACAAAAATCATTAATTAAAAATCCCTTTTGAAGAGATAGGCCAATGATCTGAAATAGCGGTTGTTATTGTTCTTTTATGATAATACAAAGCGAAATGTAAACAAATCCCATTCGAATCAACGAAATACAAGAAGACAAAAATCAATTCAATATGATTATTTAATGATAAAACTTTTAATTCAATGAACAAATTTCTTTTTATATAAGATAAACATAGTTTCAATCATCCAAGGATACTTTTGTTAAATAAATAAAATTATAAACAAAATTTCTAAAGCAAATATTTCACAGTTACACAATATTACCTTCCAATTTTATTAAATTTCCAACTGAATTTTAGTATATAGGATAGAACACGTATACTTAGGGGATATTTTTATAAGAACTAGGGCATTTCTAAATTTATTAATTCCTCCCTTACAAAATTATCAACTTGACTTAACAACTTTCGGTCCGAGTTTAAGCTGGGATTTTTATTTCTTCCCAGGAATTTTTAATATTACTTTAAAACATAATAAATCATTATGCCGAAGGCACTGTGTATTAATTTAAATTAAAGAAAATTGAAGGAAAGGAAATTATTTTACTTGCATATTAAGGCGTCCTTGTCTTGACCAATTTTGGGGAGGGGTTGGGTTGTTAGACCATCTTCACTAAGTGGCTTTCAGACAAACACTGGTTACTTGCTGGAAGTTTTTCTCCTGCAAAAAGAGACGCCGTATAGGGTTGCCAGACTAGGTGATTGCATCATCCAGTGAAATCCTTTCTCTTCCTGCCCTTTAGCAAGAGAATAACTTTTGGGATGTGCGATAGAGCTATGTTTTGACAACTTGAACTTTTTCTGGACCGCAACTGTAATGTTCAAGTGCCCCTTATAAATTTTAGTAATATTACGCGAATCTAGCACTTTCTCACCACCAGTTCTTGGTCTGAGTGGTCAGAGCGAAGTCCTGGCTAGACTTGTGTTTCTTCAACTCATTTTGAGTGTAGGCTGGGAGTTCTGAATCATTCTGTAGATTTACCAGATGTAAACTTCAGCCGTATCCTTACTAGCATGTGTGTGTGTGTGGTTTATTAAATGGGCCAATTTCAGGGGAACATAAAAAGGCGAGGTGATTCTGAGATGGAATTTAATAAATTTATAATTTAAGTAGAAAAATATCGTTAATTATAGAGAGAAGAGGCTAAGGAATTTTTAAGCGATAGAACATTGACATAAATTCTGTTTTAAGTGATGTTTCCTTTACACAAGTATTGAATTAGTTATTAGAAAAAAGTTACTTCAAAGATGATGTATTTTCTTTAGCTGAGGATTCTTTTCGTTTACAGGATCTCCCAAATATCAATGATAGATAAACTTTCTAGTTCTCTTGAACTGGTTGAATACTGTTTATTAAAGGAAATCTTCAATCTTTGATATCAGGGCAGCTGTTTCAGACCATATATTCATCCAGTTTTTTATTACAATCTTCTTAAATTTTTAATACACTTTAATCTGAAATTTAAAACAAATTCGGCAAAAGCGAGAAAAATAATAACAAAACTAATACATTTCTATGCAGATTAATATTTATAATCATGAGTGTGTGTCTATGTTTTGATTGGGCCGCATGTATGTTATTTTATTCTTTATTTAATTTTTATTAAAGTTAGTTTCTTAATTTCAACCTCACACCTGTAAGAGCTTGTTCTGAAAATCCCTCTAAACTAAAACTGAAGGTCAATGCTTTCCAAATAGTGGCATACAGTTGTTGTTTTCTTCTTAAACACTTTGCTTTGTAGTGTTTATTTCAACTTGATTGAGAGCCTCCCAGTTAGAAAGTGACTGATTACCAATTACTGATTGAGTGCAAAATTCTGACGACTAATTGGGGTGCATTGTTTAATGCATGGATAAAATAATCTCCATACTACTAATTTTAGGCTTAAACCGTAAGATGACACCATTGAATTAAATCATTTCTGTTTGTGAATTAAAAATATGGAGATACAGATTTCTGTGTTATTTAGAAATTAAAAGGGGATTTATTTTTTTTTAATTTCTCAGAGGGAAGGGGTTGTGTTTCTTTTATGCTAATTCAAAATTGTTAAATAAAAATTGTTTTGGCAATATTGTATTGAATCTTAATAAGATTATATATATCTCCTATACAAACCTATCAGCAACTTGTAAGAAGTATAACTAGATGGCCAACTGCAAACGTTGTAGTTACACATGGACTACATTTATGCAGATTTCGGCTAACAAACCCTATTTTCCCGTCCAGAATTATGCGCTAGTACTTTATCTACACAGTGTATATTTCAATTGCAAAATATACCACAAGAATACTAATATGAAGCTAATGGGATAAATAAGATGCAAATTAATTTACGGCATATTTGGAGAAGCAAATTTATTACGTGCCCTAATACAAATTTTTCAAACATCACTTTATGTTCGTCGATGTGACGGCGTTTCCCGTTCACAAGATAGCAAACTTCACGATCCTCTTCTTCACTATCAATCTTGCAAGCAATGTTCATTTATTATTGAACACAGCACAGGAACGAAAGCAAGCTTTTACTCTCCTTGCCTAAAACCAATAATTATGCGATTGCGTGCTTACTCTAATGAAATAACTTCAACATGGTTCCGAAACGCACGTCTACAATTAAACGACCCCCTTTGTACACCACCAGCAGTCGTCTATACCTAATATCGTTTTCCAAGCTGGCAAAATAATGAAAACAGGTCCCTCATCAATTGGTCATCAATTGGACCCGTTTGGATAATTTTACCTTAAGGTTGTACGTGGCCAATTTTAGTTTTGTTGACTTTGGGTGCTAGGGAGATATGTTGGACAGAAAAGGGGCGGAGAGCGTTACTTGTTCTCAAAGAGCGAATTGCATAAGGCAACATGTTGAGCATTTTTCAATTACGATTGCTGCAATTGTAGTATAAGCATTATTCGTCGACAGACTCAAGTGGACCATTCTCTCGATATTGCAAAAGTGAAATTCCAGAAATTCGTAGATTAGAATAAAAAAAAGGCAATTCATATGTTTAAATACAGCCTCACAGAAAAAATTGGGGATGATTCCTTTAAAAATTTTTTTTTGTAAAAAAATGCTTCGAATTTTTATTTTCTGATTACATCTTATAGTATAATGTGCAAATGTGATGAAATAAAAATAGATTATTTAATAAATAAGCGTGCACGATACAATTCTTTCTGTTGCAGAATACGAACTTCTTCTAAATTTTTAAAAGAAATCACGTTTTCCATAATTATATTTATCCATCAATTAGAACGTGCTACGTTTTAATCGAAAGTTTAAAGCTTTTGTCCTAAGAAACTTCTTTTAAACCAAATATGAAAATGAGAGGCCTTTTGCTGCATCTTTGGCGAAGTTTCCTTTAAACGTTTAATAAGTGGGTTCTTCCGTGTTATAGCAACATACACCATGTTCCTAAATTCAACGAATTTGATTTCCATTGTTCTTTACAAGTAAATTATTTGGGAGCAACCAAAACTACACGACGCACCTTTGTCATGCCAGAAGTTACTAATAGCCACTGGAAGTAAACTAAATAAATAGATGTTAAGGTTACTTCATTTTCTTACATTAACGTCTGGTTTCGGTGCAGTAAACGTAGCAAGACAAGGGAAATAAACATAATATGAACGCTTCTTCTTCTAAGAAACGCTAATATTTTAATTACTGGGTTCAATGGCATTTACTAAATTCTTCATGTTCTAAATTTTCTCTTAAAATTTAGTGAGTTTTAATAGACTTGGCGAACTCAAAATGCATTTCTGTTGAGTCTGTTTCGAAATTCTGTATAAGGTATTCCAAAAATAATAAAAAATATATATTTAGAGAACATTCCACACGTAATTTTTTTTTAATTGGCGACTTTTGGAAGAGAAATTGCCAAACTAGCGAGTTTTTGCCAAAGATTACAGAGCAAGTTAGTCCAAATTTTTATAATATAAACATAGTATAATTTTTAGTTTTTGATAAAACTGTTTATCACAGTCGCCAGTTTACCTTTTCAGAAATCCAATAAAACTTTTTCTAATCTTGCATAAGAGTTTGAAAGTAGAATCAAAGAACTAAAACCACGAGAGTTTTAAAGAATATCGGGTCACAGAGTTTCCTCAATGAAAAAATATTTAACAACGCTCATCCAGGGAGCATAACTGTCCTGAAAATACAGGAAACAACGTCTCTTTCCCGAGATTGCTCAGCAGAAAACGGGAGGAAAAATTGTCCGGGAATTTCTCCTTTCCAATTTCATCACGTCCCACTTCCTTGGAAGAGCTTCACAGTTTCATAAGTACTGTGCTGTTTTCCTTTTTCCCCTGTTTTTTCTAGTTTCCTAGCGCCTTTTATTATTGCTCTCGCCACTTTACCTGGAATGGAAAAGTTTTCTCACTTGGTTTCGGTTTACATTTTCGACACGAATTTAGTGTTGTTCTGTCGGGGAGGATATCTTATAGCAATCGACTAAAAGCCATATTGTAAATCGCCTCCTCTTTACTTTTTCCATTAAACAGGGCGCTGCTGTACACCCAGAGATGATCCTCCATACTTTTCTTAATGACCGTAAAAGTTTGCTGGAAAAGTTGACGCTTTCAGAGATTAACAAATCGTCAGCATTTTTGATGTATTTCTAGACCTTATCTCTCATCGTATATACCTTTCTGGTAAATTAAGGTCCTTAAAGAAAATGATCATAAATAAATACAAATAAATATGAAGTTTATTTCATGATAGAACTATCATTGCATTTCATTGAATCGCAATACTGATAGTAAGAAAATGCAAGGCAATAGTGGTATGTGCCGTTTCTGGATAGGAGGAAAAAAGTGAGTGAAATAGTGTTCATTGACGAACCCTTTCTCCCCAAAAAACAAAAAACGAAACCACCAAAAAACCCTAAATATAAACGATCCAAGATTTAATTGAATTCTGTATATTTATGGTTGTTTCAAAGTTTAGCTTTCGCAAAAGCATTGGATTTATGACGGCCATGATTTTGATTGGACAGTGAGTAGCTTCCTTTTTCTAACTAAATGTTTATGAATGAGTGGTATATTAGTATGGTAATTATTATATTTAATAACATATAATTATGACATATTCTAGCCATGGGTATTTGCAATAAAAGGGATAATAAACAGCCATTTAACAATGCATTAATCAGCGTAATTTTCAAATTTCAAATTATTTTATTATTTGTCAGAATTTTTGATGGGTGAATACTTTTTAAAATAGCACACACCTCAAATGTCTATTTAATATATATATATATATATATATATGTGTGTGTGTGTGTGTGTGTGTGTGTGCGTATGTTTATATATACGCACACACAAGGAAGATGAAAATGTGACTACCTTGGTAAACTGATTGCATGAATTAAGTGACCATTTTTTATGTCAGAACTGATAGAAACTTATCCATGCCTACACCAAAGCCTGTCGTTTATAAAGACCACCTATCTTTAGTAACCATGGCAGTCCAATCTAAAAGGTAGTCATTTTAGACAGGTTCTACTATGCGTATATTACCGGTGTTCCAAATCTTTCGTTGAACGATCAATGAAGGATTTGTCCATCTCTTATTGAGGAGCAAACTTTCTCAGTGATTCTCTAATTGAAATTACATGGCATAGCCCCAATATATATCTTGCAAATTTCAATTTGCAATAGATACATATATAGCAACAATTTGCAATAGATATATATATATCTTGCAAATTTCAATGATACAGTGGAACTTGGTAACGTGATCATATTGGTAAATTGATTATCTGAATAAAGCGAATACTTTATAGAAGTAAGAACTGGTAGGGACTTATTAATGCCTATACCAAAATCTGTCATGTATAGTAACCACCTCTCCATAGTGAGCACTGTAGTTCGGCCCCAAAGGCGGTCAATTTATGCAGGTTCTGATGGATTTTCATTTTAATATACGAATTGTATACCTAGGTATGTGCATCCATTGTACCACAAAATTGCTATGTAACATTTATGTAGGAAATAGTTTATTAATTTCAGTTAGATTGTTTAAAACAACTTCCCTTGCCATGATGTATGTAGCATCTGTGTCAGACGCGAGAAACCTAATATGACGTTGTGAAAAGGTTAAAAGGAAAGCAACGTCATTAAATAGGGAATGGATTGATATATGGAGATATTTTTATGAGCAACTTCGTAAACATTTCGTTGTCCCACAAAACAATTCGCTAAGTAGACGTTCATTACACAGAGGTTTGTATACAACTGTAAATATTCCATTTCTTTATTTGTATACATTTACATATAATCTTACCTCTGATAAAGGACTTCTGCTGACGGATCTGAAAGCTCAGGTGGTCTTTTGTGTTTAATATTTTGTATGTAAATATATAACTTTCCTGCAAGTCGCTTATGAAATTATATATTGTCATATAATATTTCATAAAAGATTGTAAACATTAATTTAGAAACTACACTTGCAGAGGGTATAATAAACATGTTATTCCGTTGTTCATAATCGTTTATTGAAAGCTACAAAGGCGGCAGTTTCCTGAAAGTTATGTGAAAACAATATTACACACGTACCTGAGTTTCAAAGCTTAAATCAAGAAGATAATATTCTATGTTTGTAATAAATATCAACATAGTAAACAAAAAAGTAGTATTAAGATATGTATAGTATTCTTATCAACTACTACTTATTATAAACTACCTTCACTGGTGTGAACTAACAAAATACTTTAAGTTGCAGTGTGAAATGGAGTTTTTGCAATTTTCCCTGCAATTTAATATCTTTGGGTTTTAGCTACTGAGACCCCCAAAGTAATTCTCTTGCCTGTGAATATAGTAGCAGTTTATTTACGCGTGATCCAAAACAAAATTTGAGATCAGAAGAATTTACCACACTCTTTCGTAATGAAGGTCAGAAAATTTTCTTCAGAGAAAATTGTGTTTCAGTTAAGATCTCTTTTAAAAAATGTTCATATTTTCTGTAAGTAAATAATATTACTTTACTTGACGTTAACGTATTTAACTAATTGCACACAGAAATTATAAAAAAATGTAAATGTTCAAATATATACGTGGATCAAACAACAATATCAATCAACGTTTATTGGCGTAGTGATACCAACGCCGATGGTATGGCGTGATTAGATGGTGAAACGTTCGAAAGAAAATAAATATTTCTGCGTTCGGTGGGACCTGAACCCACGACCTTCCACTTGCCGGGCGGAGGCTCTAACGTATATAAACGTTCATTAATATTGTTGTTTGATTTAATCTGCGTAGTGTTCGATTTATATAAATAAATATACATGGACGTTTAATTTAATATTGAAAATATTTCCGAAAGTTATTATGTGGCTTTAGAGTAAAGAAGGCTTACGAACACGCCTTACAGATCTTCTTCTTCCAAGTGTGCGATCGCCGCCGCCGATGCTGCTTCTTCCTTTTATTATTATTATTATTACTCCTTCTCCTCCTCCTCCTGGATGCCTCCACTTATTTTCGCTCAAGAATTTAATGTCTGGAAAGTCAAATACCATCTTGGTTTCCTTAGTAACAAATATATTATTTTGTAGGGTTACCAATTGCGGTTTCTACATTTATAGATTTGGTTATCGTTCTATGATGGATTGCAGAACGATGGAGCGGTGATAGACTTCATAATATCACCGATAGATTATAAGTTATATCAGAAGGGTTTTAGCACGTGCGTCAACTCACGTGGATTGTTACCCTGGAACCTTATCGAAATTGAGTCAGAAATACCAAGATACAGATGAACCATGTAGACAGCATGTCTCTACGTTACACAAATTATTTACAATCACATAGCAAAATAACTTAAATTGTTACGATTAAGAATTGACATTATTATTATAAGACATTATGAATGTACATCATGGGCAGCGTGACCATCTCGCTAAGAGTCCTACCGAAAGAATGTCTTTTATTGGTGTTCGCCTCATCGTCTCTACACTCGCAATCACTCTTATTGGCTGTTCACCCTTTTCATACGCAAATGTTCATTGGTTACCCCTTTAACACTAATTGATGATTTGCTGTTCCACTCAAGGGTTCGTGGTGTCACACTCGGAGGGTCGTAATCATCATGTCCAGTAGGGGTACTTATAAGCAGGAAATGCCTGTCAAGGGGTTTGACGAAACACGATTATCTTTGCGTACCGAACGTAACGTACCTTATTAAATGTACCGTGTTGTACACTAAACTCAATCGTCGCCTGCAGCTAATATCTTTTCCGTCGCCGGAAACAGAGAGAACCGCTGGTGAGTCTGTCCATCTGGATTCTGGATGGAAAAAGCGTATATGCGGGGAAACAAAATTGTGAACATTAAATCATGATTAAACCTTTTGGAAATGTGGGTTCCTGTATCAATGATCGTTGATTCATGAGTCCCTACATTAAAAGCCCCCTGAAGAAAATGATGTGTACTTCATTTTATAACCATCACGTCCACAAGGTTTATTATGCAACGTGCTGCATCTTCCTAGTTGCATGCTGCCATGCAGTTTTAAATGTTCCGGTTTGCGTTTGTTTATTCTTGTTTTCAAACACGGGCGTCCACTAGCTTTCCGCTCCGCCCAGAACATGTTTCTCGTTTGAACCGCTCTCGTAATCAAGCGTCAGGCTGTATGATGAAACCTGTCTATAAAATGTACAGTTCTTTTGCTTCTTCTAAGCAGAGGGGTTTGACTGTTGTCCGGTAACTGGTTTGCTGTGCCTGCGGCGGCGTCTGTTGTCATGGGAATGTCGATGTCCTTTCTCTTTTCGTCTGTGGTTTCAGTTTTTGTGCCTTGTTCGTCTGCTATGTCCTCTGTTGACATATAACACGGCTTAAGGCGGTCGATTGAAACGTTTTCCTTCTTGCCTTTCACTATCATTATAAAATATTTAGGCGTTCTGGCGATTACTTCGAAATGTCCGTTGTACCTTTGCGCTAAAGGTTTTTGTACAGAGTATTTCCTAATTAAGACGTGTTTGCATGTACTTAGGTTTTTATACACGAAAATTTTGTGTTTCCAGTGGTGCACGGGGGAAACTGGTCTAATTTTTTCGAAATGTTGTTGCAGCGTTTTTGCGCATTGACCTGCATGAACATCCTCCCTGAGGCTAATAAAGAATTCCCCTGGTAGCAATAGATTTTTACTATACGTAAATTGGGCTGCAGACGCCCCCAAATCTGGCTTAATTACAGTTCTTAAACTAAGCATTATTGCGGGAAGGGTTGCAGTTCAATTTTCGTTTTTATAAGCGCGCAATGCTGATTTGAGAGAGCGGTGCGATCGCTCAATGGAACCTTGGCATTGTGGTCGGTAGCTACACGTTCTCTTTTTGTGTATGCCTAAGAGATTTGCTAATGCCTTAAATAGCGCTGATTCAAAGTTTCTTCCTCTATCGGAAGTAATGGATTAGGGTATGCGGTACATAGCTATCCATTCTGAATTTAGTGCTCTAGCAATATTTTCCGATTATTGGTCAATTAGTGGGATTGCATCATTCCATCTAGTAAACCTATCTATGATGCCTAGGCAGTAGCGACAACCATTGCTAGTTGTTAGTAGGCCTATTATATCCACATGAATATCAGTAAAGCGTTCATCAGGAAGCTCGTATGTTCCTAGTGGGCTGTGTGTGTGTTTAGATATTTTAATGCGTTGAAAGTCAATACATTGTTTTGACCATTGGCTCACATTTTTGCGTAATGCAGGCCATACAAATCTATCAGAAATTTGTTTTACAGAAAATTTACTACAAGGGTAAGCTAGGCCGTTCAGCTTTGTTATACAGTTACTTTGTTATACATTGTGCAGTTTGAATACCATACATCTGTTCTCTTTTGGGATATACGGCGTATTTTGCTTTGCGAAGTGTAGCTGTATAGTTCGCATTGCGTATCAGGGCATGCAAATTTTTTAAACGTCAAGGATGACTCGGATTTTATTAAACTCTGGAGTTCCTCGTCGTTTGCTTGCGCTTGGTCAATTACATTGTAGTCGATTTTATTTGGCGCCACAATAGTTTCAATTCTACATAGGAAGTCTGCAGCTTCATTGTTGGCGCCTTCGAGTGGATAATGTTTGTGGCAAATTGGTTTATGAATTCCAATTGTCGCGCTTGTAGCGGGCTTTGCTTTTCGTTATTTTTGTTCGAAAGTGTAGGCTAACGGTTTCTGGTCAGTGATAATTACGAACAATTTGGCGCCTTTCAAGCATGTATCTGAAATGCTTAATTACTTCATACACAGATGTCATTTCTCTGTGGTATGTGTTATATTTGAGCTGCGCAGGTGTTAATTTCTTTGAAAAGAATGCAAGCGGTTGAATTACACCTTCTACCCATTGCTTAAGTGCGGCGCCGATTGCGTAATTTGAAGCATCACACCATGATTCTGGCGCGGGGTGCGCTAGTATTGTTTGCTGTGAGAATTGAGTTTTGCCGTTCTCGAATGCTTTTTCAGTTTCGGGGTCCAAGGAACTTTTTGCTTGTCATTCTTTTTGACGTCCTTTAGAAACTCATTGAATGGGGCCAATATTTGTGCTACATTTTTCCAACCGAAAGAGTGTCTTTTTTTCATGTTCGCCTCATCATCTCTACACTCGTAATGCTCTTATTGGCTGTTCACTCTTTTCGTACCCAAATGTTCATTGGTTACCCCTTTAATACTATTCGGCGATTTGTTGTTCTAGTCACAGGTTCAGAACATCACATTAGGAGGTTTGTAATTACCATGTCAAGCATGGGTACTTATAAGCGGGAAATGCATGTCGAGGAGTTTGACGAAATACGATCAAGTTATCCTTGCACCGTACCGTGTTGTACACTAAACTCAATCGTCGCCTGCAGCCAATGTCTTTTCCGTGGCCGGGAACACAGCGAACCGCTGATGAGTCGGTCCATCTGAATTCTGGATGGGAAAAGCGTATGTGCGGGGAAACAAAATGGTGAACATTAAATCATGATTAAACCTTTTGGAAATGTGGGTTGGTGTATCAATGATCGTTGATTCGTGAGTCCCTATAGTTTAATTGGGGAACATTTGCAAATATCTCACCCAAAAGTCGCTTTAATATCAATTTATTAAAAGATACCATGCCTCAGTGTGGCATCAGTGATTGTTTAATAATGGTAAAGACGTATGTAAGCTATCCAGGACCATGTCCTATTTGCACGGCGTTCCGCTGCATGCACTGATTCTATATCTTACAATTATCTTGGCAATTTACAAGGAAAGATTTTTTGTTTTGCTACCAAATCGCACTTCTTTCTTTTTGTCAGATTACGTATTTCGTTTGCTACATTTTTTCGAGACGTTCTTCTTTACTTCATAAGGGTTGTAAATTTAGCGATGCCATTTTGTTTCTGCAGATATTTCTATGTCCAGTTTTACAAGGTATTTGAAAATACGTTTGGAAAAAGTTTCTGCATCTCTTTCTCATTATGATTAAAAAAATCAACTTCCTAGCCGGGATATGAGTAGAACCTTATTTATTAAGCCTGTTTCTCAGTTGTTATAATAAATTCACAAATTTGCGTTTCGTAATTCACTCTATGTTATATAGAAAATCGCAGCCCACAGTTTCTGGAGGAAACTATGTATAAATATGCAACCTCCGTTCAAAAAGTTTGGTAAATGATCTTCGCACACTGGTAAAAGATGATATGCGCAGCAAAGTGCGCACGCAACGCATGCAGCTATACGTGTGTTGTTGTTTAGACAAGCAGTGTTTCGTTCGGACATTTTATTTTCTTATACGTAAGTTGGAAGTGCAGCATTGTGTAGTGGCTTTGTAAAAAACAAAAACATGGATCAACGTGTCAATATGCGATTTTGTTTTAAACTCGTAATGTTAGCTAAAGATTGTCATCAAATGCTTTTAGCGGTGTATGGACAAGATATTGTATCTTTAAAGTGTGTGTACGAATGGTATCGATGGTTTCATGAATGCCGTGACAGCGTGGATTACCTCCACCACAGTGGAAGACCCGCCACTTAGAGCGATGAGAATCACATTCAAAAATTGAAGGACTTATCAGTCGAAGACTGTCGCCAGACAGTGCGAATGTTAGCGGAGGAGATTGGAGTTAGTGTTGGCTCGGCGTTTGCAATTTTGACTGAGAAATTGGGTAAACGTAAACTTTGCTCGCGTTTAGTGCCTCACCATTTGCGTGCAGAACAAAAATAAGAACGTTTATACCAATGCGGGGAATTCATTGACATTGCAGATAATGACCCCACTTTCCGTAATCGTATTGTTACCCGCGATGAGAGTTGGTGCGTCAGGTACGACCCCGAATCAAAGAGGAAGAACATGGAATGGCGCGGTATGGGCTCGCCGAAGTTGAAAAAAGTCCGAAGCGAAAAATCTTGCATAAAGACAATGCTCCTTGTTTTTTTTATGCTTCATGCATAATTCATGAGGAATATTTTCCCGAGAGAAGCACATTGAATGGGACTAAGCATATTGAAATTTCGATTGCGAGTAAGGCCTCAGTATGCAGTAAAGGGCTAGTTGTTCCTACTCCACGATAATGCGTGACCACATACGACCATCGTTGTATGCTAGTTTTTAGCCAAAAAGGGGATTGCGTCACTTGATCACCCCCTACTCTCCTGATCTGGAGCTAGCGGGTTACTTCCTGTTTCCGTTATTGAAGAGAGCATCGAAAGGACAAAGATTTTCGACAATTGAGGAGATTCAACAAAATGTAAGCGTCGAACTGAAGTGCATCCCAAAAGTCGACTTCTCGCTTAGTTTCAGTGCTTTGTATACACGTGGTTGAACGTGCGGTCATCATCGGGTGGTAACTATTTTGAAGGAGAGTGAATGTTGTTTGCCCATATGTGTGTGTGAATACCTTTCGCAAAATATATGTTTCACCGAACGTTTTGGACAGAGGTTGTACATTAGATGTTTGAGAACTAATGCTTAGTCCTTTATACCAATTCGCAGACGTAAACTATGTTTGTTTAATATCTCTCATTATGCATGCTCTTCATTTGTACGCAATGAAACAAAAGAACCAGATCGAGAGTGACATTAAATGCGTCAACGGTATTTAAATAATATTATTTACGTATTTTTAAATATATATATAATATCTATTATTAAAATTAACTTTTACCGAACTTAACTGCGATACTTGGAAGTCCGTATGTCTTAACGCAGGTCCATGCATATGGTTTTAATGAAAAAAGGGATGGAAGTGTTGGTACAAAAATTGACTTTTTTCTTTAAAATTATTTTTCTTTAAAGTACAAACGAGTTCATAATTCCTTGTCCTTCTGCCTTCACTTAATGCAGGAATGTATAACATGTCAGCCTGTATAAGAACCAAACAATAGCATATATAATTAATTTAGTCAACCGCATACGTTTAAAACTCTGGTCCTAATCTTTGGAACAATGGCTACGTCATTTCTTTTGCTGCCAAGGGTATTTCCCTAAGATGAAAGTTTCAATAATCGATTTCTACTGTAAATATATACCATATATCACTTTATATCGTATAACGAGCAGTACTTTAAGTTGAAATAGGCATATATAATCATACATTTTTATTTCTTTTTATCCCATATAGATTATCTGATCTTAAACTAAAAACTTTTTCAATTTCAATCTCTGCGGTATATATTCTAGACAGAGGACTTTAGCTTTTGAAACTGAGGAAGTCAATAAACCTTTCGACCGGATTTAGCAACAGGAATGCACATTTAGCGACAAAGGGGACTTCCGAGCACTCCGCTTTCTCTGAGTCAGATAGAGGCGCAGAAAGCCAAGTCATCAATCTTGCTTGAAGCAGCAGCCAAGTAGAACAACAAGCCACGTTGGAAATGCGACGAAAGCCCTGAATTATGGTTTTCGATTTGGAAGCTAAGGGCCGACAAACCAGCCGGTACGTGAAATCAAGCTATTTCTTGTCTCGTTAGGCCAATTAGTGAGGCGCTGTGGAGGATGAGACATGTAGAACAGCATGGTACTTCCGCTGTTCATCTTCGATTTCGAATTTGCTAGCTAGCAAATCATAGCTTTCCAACTTCCTTGTTTTGTACAATAACTGCTTTAAAAGTGAGATGCTTTATACAAAGGGTAAATACATGTACATATATTGCATTAACGTAGAGTTCTCAAGAGAGACCCAAAAACATTTTATGTACATTTATTTGTTACAGTAAATGTAAAATGGCAATTTATTTCAGATTTTTGGGGGGCACGGGCCTGTATAACTTTACACTTATGGTATATTGTGATAAAAAGGATATAAAAACGCTTATTCATATTAATCATTATCTATGTTGGAAGGATATAATCTATATGTCCTTTTTTTGCATAATTTAAACAGAATTCGAAAATTGTGGATTGCAGTATATGTTATATTGTTGGTAATTTTCCAAAATCTCTTAAATGAATAACGCCAGTATTTATGAGATAAAATACCATTTTTCTCATGAATTTACACTAATCCAACCAAAACTAAAACTAACAAATTGTAAGCGATTAAAGGTAAAAAAATATTTAAATACTTTACTAATTATTATTATACAATGATTTTTGCCACCCACGTTTAAGTAGCCCAAACTAGAGCTTTTTTTATATTTGGAGAAAAAGAGACGCCGTCCTCATCCCGGAATCGAACCAGGGTCTCCGCGTTTAACACAATTGCCAAATAATAGTCAAAACAGAAAGCCTCCGGGGCGAGATTTTTTGTGAGTTTCGTGGGGGAATTTATTATATAATAATTTTTGCCACCCACGTTTAAGTATTATTATTATTATTATTATTATTATTATTATTATTATTATTATTATTATTATTGTTTCTAGCTTAGCATATGCCGAAATGGTGTTTAACCCCTTAACTGCGGAGGAAAATTTATGAGATTTGCTCCCCAGTGCCACCATTTTTTGCACAGGCGTGCATAGTGATGTGGTATATTGGGGGAAAAGCAGAGGCACGGTTTGCAATCTAAAAACTGTTTACTTTTACAAAAAGATTACATTTTACAAAAAGATTACATTAAAAAAAATTAAAAAGCATTACAT
>QLNU02014802.1:143407704-143458323 GCA_006491805.2 Dysdera silvatica
GAAAAATAAAAAATATACGTGTGCAATATTTTTAAGAAAACTATCCAATGATGCCACAATTGACCCCTATCCCTTTTCCCTGGTGTGAAGTGAACGGTTATGGTTTTTTGGAATAATAGCACCATCTATCAAGAAGTAAAAAGCAATGTTTAGAATGAGAATTACTCATTATTTCCCTAAAATCTTGGCATCATTGGATAGTTTTTTTAAAAATGTTTTACATGTATTTTTATTTTTCGATTCGAAGTCTATTTTTCGAGATAATCCAATTTTCAAACGTCCGCATTTTTCAATTTTTATCGATTATGGCACCATTTTTGAGAGTAAAAATTTAAAAATCGAATGTCAAAATTATATACTTTTTTCTGGAGAATGCAAACTGCAATAGCCAAAGGGAGTTCCCATTTAAGATATCATAGTTGCCGTTCCCCAACTAATTGATGGGAGTTAAGTTTGGAGTCATTGGAGAGTGTTTTTCAAATATTGAATACGTATGTTTTTATTTTTCGATTGGAAGCGTATTTCTCAAGATATTTCGTGGTCTTCGGACTTTTGGAACACACTGTATATCTTCTATAGAGCAAAATGAATGTGCAAGTACGCCGCGAGTGATCTCCGTTGCAAATGTTACGCATTGTTTGTAACTGAAGTCGATCCCCTCTTTCACGGTATATATGAGGGAAACATTCAATGTTCAGAAATGTATATCAACGTTAATCGTCATCGCCATATATATATATTTAACAATTAACTACCCTCTTATGGTAATGATTGAGGATAATCAGCATTGATGTATACGACAGTACATTGAAATTGTCCCCTCGACATCTTTTAAATATCCTCTGTGTCAATCGATTTCAATGTCGGGTACTGTGTAATCGTTATTTTGATATTACAGACATAATGAATCATTTTGTTACATTTACTTATATCATAACTTATATTTTGAAATGTAAGTACGTAATAATAATATTTTCATATCTTATAATTATATCATCATACACGTACACTCTGTCCTATTATTAACTTTTCCTATAATTAATATATTATTGTCATTCCATATTTCATTACTTATCAACAACACACGTCACGCAATATGATATCATTTTTATGATGATATATTTAGATGATAGGCATAATTCTAGAAATCACTTCGAGTTCGATGAACAGGTTTGTTGATATGCAAAGAAATTACAACTTTATTCTATTTTATATTCTAAAATTATTTGTTAAAGTTTAATATAAGAAAAAGTTTGCTACGAAAGTAATATTTCACAGTTATAGACTTCGCAAGTGAAAGCATCGTAAGCTACTAGAGATATATATACTTGTATACATCAAGTAAAACTCTTGAAGGCATGAGATATTTATTTTGACGGCAGCCAAGCTCCAAGCGAAAGGCAAAACTCTGGTGCTGATAACATGCTTTTTCGGATAACTTCCTGTTAAATTTTCCTAAGGTAAAAAGTGACGAAGATTCTGAACTTTGAATTTCGCCGTAATGATCCGTTCAATACTTGTACATCGACAAATGATGTAAAAGACCTTGAAAGCTTTTCATTTCAAATTTTAATCTACATTTATTACCTTTAATTTAATTTAATTTTCGTTAAAAAAAAGAACATTTTTATCCCCAAGCACTTCATTTTCTAGTTCTATTTATTCTTCTTTCACCGATTTAAATATTTCATTTACGATTCGAAATATATTTACTTTTTATTTAAATTGCCGCTACGATTACAATAAAAGTAAAGCATATACTATATATATACTATATAAATCTAAATATGTTATATAAATCTATATATATCTCAATATATTATATAAATTTATATAAATTTAAATATGTTATATAAATATATATAAACCTAAATATGCTATAAAAATCTATATAAGTATGTTATATAAATCTTGACAACAAGAGTAGAGGACATCATTGTTAAAGTAAAAGGGCTGAAATGGCGATGGGCTGGGCATATTGCAAGAAGAACTGATCAACGATGGACAACAGAAATTCTGAACTAGATTGCATAAGATCATTGAAGACCTGTGAAACGTCCCTAAACTGGAGGGAGATGAAATAAGAAAACAGGTTGGTGATACAGAAATGAATTTCTCTGTACAGACTTGTGTGGAAAGCATTTGGAGAGACCTTCATCCAGCAGTGGATAGATAATGGTTGAATATGATGATGATGATGATGATATATAAATAATTTTAAACAGGACTGTAGTCACAAAAAGAGGACGGGGTTATATTAGTCGGTCATTTTGCTTGTAACTATTATGGGGGATATTATTTACATTAAAGCCTTTATTAATTTCTCATAAAAATACTTTGACGATTCCAAGAACGGACAAAATCGTGCTAAATAATATAGACGTGGTATTAAAGTTACGTAAAATTTCTAAATAAATGTAATTTATTTTAAGGGAACAGAATGAAAATTCTTTACCTTTAGTTGTAAATAGTGTTTTTTGCTGATGTATACAAATAGTAAAATAGTCAAGAAATGAAAAGATATTTAAAAATTCCTTATTTGGTTTAGCCCCCTCTATTCAAATGCTTATATTTAAATTATCTATCATTCTGATGTTTAAATTTGCATTTCAATTTGTGGAATGTAACTCGAAAACTAGAGGAATTTTAACCTGTTTATAAAATTCGCGTCGATGTTTCCACGAGGCAAGTTTATTTCTGAAGGCTTTGTAAAGTGAAGTTTGTTAAGCAGACATTGAAAATATATTTTCATTTTGAATTCTTTTGTATTGTGCGCATTTTTAAAGCGCAAGGACAGGAGGCGTGATGCCTCGCTGGGACCACAATTTTCTGACGAATCAAAACTTTGGCTGCTTAAGGAATCAAACTCCAAACTACGATATACAGATAAACCACACTCGTTCGCTATTGGGAACCGGACCTGTACTAATGGCACGACACGCGTAAACCCACACATGGTTGCCAATAACTCGCTGTAAGATAGTGTACGTGTTTTCACGAGGAATTCGGACCTTGTCTGGCCAGGGAGAACCATCCCTCAGACGGCGGTGAGGAGTTAGCCAGTAAGATGCTGCTTTTTTTTTTTGAACCTCTGGGGGTCGACCGCAGATTAACGACAGGTCATCTGGACGCGTTGTCAGTGCATCAAACCAGGGCGGCCTCGGTAAGCTTTTTTTATAAGAGTAAAAAATTAGTAAAAGTGCTTAAATCAATTTTTGCAATGTGTGATTAATAAAATAAATTTAAAATACAGGTGCAATATCCTATTCTTCAATTCGTATCATTACGTATATGCTCCAATTATATTCTGTTTTTATACTATTTGATACTTATCCATAATGCCTTGTCGTCTATCTACCTTTGTGCAGGTAAGATGTTGGGAAGGTTGGTCGCCTTTGGCGACCAATACCTATGAAGGGCGGACAAAGTTCCAATTTCTGGAGGGCCATAATGAATATCATGGATATTACAATATAATATGGTCGTGAAGTAATAAAGCGTTTATTATTAGGCGTGCCGTTCATTCAAATTCAATTCCTATGGTGCCCCTGCCCCAAAATTCAAATTTAAAAAATGCTTACCCACTATGTGCACACTATAATCCGTAGGGTAGTTCCTTAAGCAATCCATATTTCTGAAAATAATGTGAATTCTGGCGCAGCCTTTGCATACCTTGCGTCATACAGCGCAAAAGAATAATGCACTAATATATATATATATCCAAATAATCTTTTTGTATGGCTCATCAAAACTTCGAAACAATCCTTCTGAATTTTACCAACAATTATGTGATCATTAGCAGTAACTTGCTGCTACACATGGTAACGTGCGAATTCATATACTGTGCGTTTGCGCTCAGCTGGCGTGCGATACAGTTAGCAGACGGGTTAGTCCATTTCAATTCAGGGAAGGCCGATTTTCCCGCGCGAAAAACCAGTTTCGGCAAGACGCCCTTCCCTAAACTGCAATGGACTAATCCGTCTGCTAACGGTATCACACGCCAACTGAGCGCAAACACACAATACCTGAGTGGACATATGCCATTTGAATTATGTAGTTTAAAAAAAATGGTTTAGACGGTTAACAAATGAGTGTTTCACATCCAAAACACTGTAAGAGATAAATCTTTGATCCAAGCTATTAGCTTTCAAATTGTCTCATTCTGCACAGAACTGCAAAAGCGCTTAAAAACTTTTGCTATACAATGAGAAGAACTGGTAATTGATAAATATCTTGGCTTTTTCTATTCATATACTTACTTTAATGACATTTCTCTCACGGAACTGACAATGCATTTCCAATGTAAATGCAAATGTTTATTAATAAAGTAAGAGGAAAATAGTCAAACCTCTTTTCGTATATAAGCAAATTATAATTGCTGAATTAGATTTTAACGTAAATGTTGCTTTAAAATGCGTTTGACATTGCACAAATAATTTTAATCCGACAAGCCTTTCATTGTCGTCAAGGTGTATAATTAAGGAAATGAAAACAGGAGACACACTCATTTAACTAATTGCGGGTGGTCTAATCATACTACAAATTAATATTAAAATATGTACTTTTATAAACTCTTCTAACCGTCCTCAACAAAATTTATGCATATTTATCGAACTTTCGAAAGATGAATAATAAAATAAGCTTAAAAGGTGTAAAGGACATTTATCGAATCTAAAGATCTTTCAAAAATTACTTGATGTATTTATTTAAAAATTTTCGTATTAGTATTAAAATCTTATGCGCAAAAGGTTAATGAGACACAGCGAAAATCCCATACAGTTGATTTGAAATGAATCATTCTTCTCTCGTATTTACCATTATTATAAATTAATCTCGAATCACTGCAACTAAGATCTTAAATGATTTACAAGTTTCTCATCCGATTTTATATTTAGGACTAGATGAAGCTCGGCTTACGGTTGTTTACGCAATTAAAATTGCGATTTCATTTTGCACCATTATTTATTAATCTACAGCCTTTAATAAATGGCTGTAGATTAATAAACGGTTGCAGATTAATAAATTGTTGTGAATTAAAATGGTTGTAGATTAATGAATTTTTGTATATTAATAAATAAAAATTTATTAACATATATCCACTTCTTTCGATTTATTCTGCAGAAGATTTTTTACTCTGGGTCTAAAGAAAGAGAAATATGTAAACCATTTTGCAAATTACTTAAGAAATTGAGCACAAGTGTTACGAAAACAAATTTAAAAACTGTTAATAAACTACTTGTAAACGAAGAGAGAGAGAGAGAGAGAAAAACATTTTTTTTCTCAAATCCCCATACTTTTCTTTTTCTTAGAAGGCCAACACCACCCCAAAGATTTCGAATTGTCGACGGCACCAAATATCGCGAATGGCTATCCCACACTAATTATTAATTGAATCAGTATAAAATGATATACTAATATAGAGAATGCTTGCTTCGTTTATTACTAATATGCTAAATATTAAGTAGTATTAATCAGACGGTTACGGATTAAGTGTGATCAATATCAATAAACAAGATAGGGTTATACCTATTTAGCTGGGGTTTTACCTGTAAATAGCTAGTGAATAGCCAGGCGCTAAGACAGACATAAGACTATTTGAAACCAAAAACAATTCTTTAATGTATTCCTAATATTGATAGAATGACCATGATCGGTCTAGTATACAAATAAACGTTGGGACGGCAATAAGAAACTGAGTCTGATATATTCAATGTAGCAGGAAGCTATAATGGCAATATACTAAGGTTTTCACCTTCATTGCACGACAGCACAGTGCTTATGGGCTGAGCCCGTGATTATTCCTTAAAAACCGATACAATTAATTTAAACACATACTGAAAAACACTCATTTCACTTAATGTACGCATGCAATATTGTAATATTTAAATGCAATGCAAATATTTATGCAATAAAAATTGTTTGCTGCACTATTTAAAAACCTTAACCTTATCTTCCCTGATTCGCGCTTATCTTACTCGAGGCCTGACTCTACAAACTATCCCTTTATTACAGAACCGTGATACACCTCATATCAAACGTAAAAGAGATATAAAACTCACGTTACACAGGTCTCCTCCACCATCCATCTGCGTTCGTTCTACGCTCAGGGGAAAAGCTCGGGAGACCGGTCCCGTTAAAAGCGTGGCTCCAGGAAGCGTCTCGTGAACTGGCCCGACAAATGTGGCTCCAGGAAGCGTCTCGTGAACTGGCCCGACAAATGTGGCTCCAGGAAGCGTCTCGTGAACTGGCCCGACAAATGTGGCTCCAGGAATCGTCTCGTGAACTGGTCCGAAAAATGTGGCTCCAGGAATAGTCTCGTGAACTGGCCAGACAAATGTGCCTCCAGAAAGCGTCTCGTGAACTGGCCCGACAAATGTGGCTCCAGGAAGCGTCTCGTGAACTGGCCCGGCAAATGTAACTCCAGGAATCATCTGGTGAACTAGTCCGACAAATGTGCTTCCCGGGAAAGATACTCTACTCGCTCCTATGCTCTGGTAAAACGACTTGGGTGCTACTGCTCCAACTCTATCGCAGCCACGGATAAATAGGTACGAATCTACGTACTCTGGGTCTGGAAAATGTTTCCAATTTCTAACGGCGACTTTAGGGCTCGCGCTCGTTTAAACGATCTTAATAGCTGTATTTATTAAGTTTACCTACGAACTTTCTCTCATCGACGATTTTTATCACGATCCTTCGCCGACTTCTCTCCACCGAGAACTGTTGCAGAAACGCTACGACCTCTCACCTGGTAGATTGGATCCGAAATCCTCTCCGACCTTTCTCAATGGAGATCCGACCCTGCTCTCCCCGCAAAAAATCGCGTATCCTTTTTTCATCCATAAACGATACTCACGTCCATCAAACTATTTCTAGCCAATTTCAGTTTTGATCAATTCTCCCTTCCAATCACGTCCTTTCCTCCTATCTCACCGACCACTCGACCTGCGGTTTCATTTGCCCGTTCGACCTTACGGAGCCTCCTTCTTCGTCCCGCCTTCCTTAAATTTCCTTTTCGATTTTTACGGCCTAACGATATACGGCTCTGGCGCATCTGTTGACATTTATATAGCTTGTTATTGTTCTATAACTTTTTTCCCTGGCACCTTTTTTGAAATAACTTCTGTCTGGACCGCAAGCTGACCTTCACCACCATCCTATTCCCTATACTCAAGCCTAATTCATCTTCCAACCTCCAACGACCATTTTCTCCAAGATTCCTTTAATATAAATTTTATTCCTGTATTAATTTCCACTTTAATATCGTATCGTGAATAACGGTTTACGATACAACCCCCCCCCTCCCCGAAAGTGCTTACATAATACTTGAACTCTCCCTATTAAAATTTTCCATGGTAAATGGAAATACAAGTCCTGCGACCCGGCCACCATGCTGGCGCCTATAGTCGTCATTATTCAGAATTGATCAAGACATAAGCGTACGGAAGAGGGATTCATGTGGGCCATAATCTCCCGCAATTGGGAGAATATTAACACTAGGTGCAGGGGCGGACTGGGTTCTCTCAAAGGGCGCATAGCTTGGATTATCGGATGATGAGAGAAGGGTCCGACTAGGACTATTAGGGGTCCCGGCCCAATTTGGATTGGAGGCCCCTTGATACGCGTATAAAGATTGGATATAAATCTGAAAAATGTACGCACCCCTATTTTTTATTTGAAAATAGGAAAGAATATGCTTTTTGATCCAAGTTTCCAGTCAACGTTGGATGTCAAAGTGCACTTGCATAGTTGAAGCTGTGAAAGTTTTGGTAAAAGTATCAAATAGTGTGTGACCATGGGGCACTAATTTCGTGTTTTTGGGAATACTTCGGTTCACGCCCATGTCATTCGTGATCACTTGAAAAAAAAAATGTCACGGTTTTATCAAGATGTAAACAGACAAAAGATAAAATTGATTGCGAAAAAATTCGCAATAAAAATAAAAAAATAACACACAATAAAACTATACAATCTCCAAAATTTTAAAGCCATTTATGATAAAAAGTAGCCAAATTACAACACAGTTAAGCAGTGAAATTGCAAAACAAGCAACAATGAAAAAGAGCTAAGTTTAGTTATTCTCAAAGCTGCAGTTTGTAATTATAATTGTTGCAATTGGGTTATAATACCGGCTATGATTTCGTTAGATTCGTTTCGGGTTGTAAATCCGTTAAGAAGTACAGTTTGTAATTATAATTGTTGTAATTGGGTATGGATACCGGCTATGATTTCGTTAGATTCGTTTCGGGTTGTAAATCCGAAGAAGGGAGAAAAAATGGGTTTTTTTTATGTTAATTTACTATTTTATCACATTAAATACAATTGTCAATTAAAATGTTTTGAGGCTCCCCTTTTCGTGAGACCCGGGCGTGGGCCCCACGAGCCCTTTCCATAATCTGGCCCTGGGTGCGAGTCCTATAGCCCATGAAGGCACAAGTTCTATCTCCCAAGAGGGCTAACCGGACAGGAAGCCGGTTGTTCCGCTTTCGCTTTCTTTTTGGTTTTACGGCTCAAAGACTACAGTGGTCATGCTGCGCCGGGACCTACTGTTTTCCGAGGAATCCGAACCTCTTAAGGCCTAGGGAACCAAACCCCGGACTACAGTGAGCAGTGCGATCTTTATGAGATCTCTGAGTAAGCGTTCTTTTTGCACTGCTGGGAGTCGAACCCGGATTAGCGGGGTTGTTCCGCAATTAGCCTTTAAAGAACAAAATTTATTTATTTTGTTTTTATGCAATTGGGGGAGCGGCGCGGGTGGAAAGATATCTAGCTACGCTACTGTGTAGGTAAACCTTCTCATTCGAACCAACCCCTTTTAGAAATTTTCTGCGTACGCTACTGGATCAAGGGTAATTTTTCGATACTAACTTTTATTATCAAGCTATTTATTATTTACCTGCAGGACAGACTTTTGATTTCTTCGACGGTAAAACATGAACGAAAAGAAAAGAATCTTTGGAGCATAAAAGTTTATAATTGAAAGGTGGAGAGCAGTGACGGATCCAGTACGAGTCCCAGAAGTGGGGGAGGGGCTATTTGTATGAAAGAGCGCAAAATAATTTTAAACAGGGGGAGGGGCGTCCCGGTAGTGTAATTGGTAAGGCGTCCGTCTACTGACTCTTGCTAATGTATACTGGAGAGAGGGTTTAAATCCCCTAGGTTGAGTCATTGTAAGTGTATCGTGGTTCGGAGATCTCGTTAAACCGGCGGTTCCGTCTCAGATAGCTCATCATGTAGCTTCAAGACGTGAAACAAACAACCGAAACGAAATGTTGTGGCCCTGCGGTGGCGCAGTGTGGTAACGCGTTCGCCTAGTGCGCCGTTAATCCGGGTTCGACTCCCAACAGTGCAAAGAACGCTTACTCAGAGATCTCATAAAGATCGCACTGCTCACTGTAGTCCGGGGTTTGGTTCCCTAGGCCTTAAGAGGTTCGGATTCCTCGGAAAACAGTAGGTCCCGGCGCAGCATGACCATTGTAGTCTTTGAGCCGTAAAACCACAAACGAACTGAAAGGAAATGCAAGGGGGCAGTCTCCCCCTCGCACCCCCTCTGAATCCGTCAGTGGTGGAGGGGTGGGGTAAAATAAAAGTTTTTATTTTAAACAGTACACACTTCTAAAAATAATCGGGACGGGGCATGGCGGATTATCGAAAAGACAGAGAGCCTACGCCTGAAGCCGAAAGAATCAAGGGAACTCAATAATAACAAACAAAAGTAAGATTGAACACAAACAAACAATTTTTATTTATTTGTCACAATGGTTGTAGCAACTTTCCATTTCACTTAGAAAATACATATGTATACAATAACACTGCAATTCCAAAAAAAAAAAAAAAAGCAATCCATCTTGACAGGTCCCAGTAAAACTATACGATTTAACAGGCTGAGGACCCTAACAATTTGGCAGCGCAAAATCTCCTCTTAGTAAATATTCTAATATCAACATTATAGAATATCTTATTATATATAATTAATTAATTAATTATATATAATATCTTATTATATATAATTAATTAATTAATTAGTAATTATTTATTAATTATAAAATTAGTAATTATTAATTATTAATTAAATTATTATTTAATTTGATTATATTATATTACTTTTATAATTAACAATTAATTAATAATTAATACTTAAATTATTAATTATTTATTAATTATTAATTTTAAAATTAATTACAAAAATTAATTATAAATTTAAATATTTATTTGTGGTGTATATGACAGAACAATATATATATATAATATCTTATTATATATAATCTTTCTAAATAGATTAATATTATTTATGTCCTTAAGAGTGTTTGGTATTTTATTCCAACTCCTTAAGCCCGAATATTCAATGTCCTTGTTATAAAATTCCGTTCTGATTTTTGGTAGTCTATATTGACCTTTTCTTCTGTAAGCTCGATTGTTTTCATAGTCTATTAATTCAATATTCTTTTGAACATTATTTTTAATATACTATAATCATATATCTTATCTATTGGTAGAATACCATATTTACTAAATAGTGTAATTTGATTTAAACTTTTAGTTTTTTCAATTATTTTTATAAATTTAATCTGTAGCGATTTAATTAGTCTGGTATTTTTCTTATTTAGATTTTCCCAAATGCTATTACAATAGGTCAAGTGACTGTATATAAATGGATAATATAGACCCAGTAATATATCTCCGGGGACTGTTCGCGACAATTTTCTCAAAATCCCTATTCCCAAACTCACCTCCTTTTCTACTCTTTCTGTCTGCCTATTCCAATTCAAGTCCTTTGCCAATACCACCCCCAAAAAAATCAATTTCCTTAATAATTTCAATTTCTTTCTCATTTGAATAATTTTTTCTGAATATTCTATTCCATCAATTTTCTTATTTTTCGAACTAAAAATTAATATTTTGGTTTTAGATTTATTTATTTTCATTTCATTTATTTTAAACCGAAGTTCAAATTTCACAGCAAATGTCACAAAGACAAAGATATGGAACAGTGTACCATATCTCTGCCTTTGCGATTAATGCAATAAATAATAATAATTACTATTCTATGACATATTACATACAATTTCATGATCAGTTGCGCGTAGACACTAAGTTTTCTGTGGGTGTCTATGGGGGGAGGGGGAAGGCGTCCAGGTCTTCAACGGCATAGAATGTCTAGTGTAGGCGAAGAAAATTTTCAAGAAAAAATATGGTTATGTACTTGCTCTAGTGAAAGTTCTAGACCACTACCCCGATCCCTTATTTACGCTAGTATTATATTTAATGTCAGTCTAGAAGCTAGCGGGTAAATTGTGAAAGATTTGGGGGGTGAACCCTCCCCTTCAAGTCGCATACATGGAACAAGTCAATTGCACTGGTTTTGCTTTAAAAATTTTCTTTGGCAACAAATGTGTTATGCTGCTAAAGGGGTGAAGCCGTCCACTTCGAAAGAAAAATTATCGACGTCAGTATACTATACTTATTTATATTGCATCACGAAGATGAAACTGATCATTTGCAACATTTCATACCGTTCAAAATATAAAATAATATTATTAGTTTATAGTTTCTCACAAATTATCCATCATTAGAATTTAAAATTTGAAATCGTATTCATCGTTTTCTTTCTTATTGGTAATAGGCGTAGAGATATATGGTCCCGAGAGACCCCTCCCTCCACGGGGCCCCATATGTTATTAATGCTAGTTTGTTGATAAATTTTTGTTCCTATTAATAGCCGGTCCCCCTTAGACACACAGGGCACCTGTGCAATGCACCCTTCCTCCCCTATCGCCTGCCCTGCCCTTCGTAGCAAAAATTGAAACACTCCTTAGGTAAACTTCTTTAATCGGTGTTGCGAGTCTCGAGATATTTATTTTTCAAACTAAACTTCTTGCTTTAGAACCAAGAGGGCTCCCACGGATCTTGGGGCCATCCTATGTTCGTAGTGCACCACTGAGGAAAGTTGCCAGCCCTACGTAGGAGCTCTAAAATCTTTATTTATGAAATTGCGCTAATTATAAAATCAAGTCGCCAATCTCAGCAACCACAAAAAATGCCAACACGCCCGGAAAGCTGTTTGACGAGGCAATGTAGCAACCCCGCGCTGGAGTTCAAAAGTTGTTGGAGAAAAGGAAATGGGGCAGGCCATTTCTGGGTTTGTAAGCTTCATTGGTCATTATAGATCCCGCCTCTGCGAAATAAAAGTATAACTAACTGCGTGGATATTCACATCCGACCCCCTCCCATGTAAAAGGCCATTTTGCACAAGAATCACGGCTATATACTTTTTAGACGGTGTTCTCGGAACACCCTGTAAGTACTCAAAGTGAGTTCCATTCAACTGAAGGTAATAAATTTTGGCCAGCTCATTTTTCAACATATACCGTCCGCGCGAAGTGTGTGATTTTACTTCAAAGGGTCATAAAGGCACTAGGATAGGACTAATCACTTTTAACACCCACGCTATTAGCTCAAACTAGAGCTCATATATAAAGAAAAATGTTCTCGCCCTAACCCAGAGTCAAACTTCGGACCTTCCTTTGGTACAAGAGTGCTCTAACTGTTTGGCCACAAAAACAAGAACGACACTTATCTTCTACGTATTTCAGGCTTTGTAGGTCTTTATTACTCTTCGCAGCGTGAACACAATTGTTCAACTGGTCAACATTTATTAGTCATATTAATTCTTGACAAAAACAGTCCAATCAACATGCAAGTGAAAGAAAATCACCTAAGGTCGATATTTAAAGTACGCGGGTTCCGATTAACATTAATTCACACCTCTCTAATACGCAACTCTCTAATCCACAACTATCTTATCCACAACTCTCTTATCCACAACTCTCTAATCCGCAATTCTCTAATCCGTAACTCTCTAATCCACAACTCTGTAATCCGCAATTCACTAATCCGTAACTCTCTAATCCACAACTCTCTAATCCGCAACTCTAATTCTCAAGTAACTCGGTAGGTTTTCAACGTTAACAATAGCTATCATTATTGCATTTACGGAAGACCTTTACCTTGTCCTTTTTATTGCGTGCGTACAGAGAGACAGACAGACAGAAAAACCAAAAGCAATAGCGGGTTCAATATCTATTGAAACCCGCTAAAAACATTCCCTAGTGGCTTTACGTGAAGACCAGTTCGACAATTGGGTTAAACCTGCGAAGGGTAATAATATCCTATAAAATAATAATAATAATGAAACATACAAAAATATTTCACACTGAAGGTAGACTTGAGAACTTGGCACCGCCCATCTTAAGCCTAATCCGCCAAGTGCGAGAACACACACAAAAAAATAATAATAACAAGAGAGGAGGGGTTCTATCAGAATTCCGAACTCAACATCTCAGGAAATCTCAACAATGTACAAAAATACCTGATCTTGCAATGCCTACACTTTAACCGAAATTTACAATTACGCGATGGCATAAAAATTTAGAACGTTTGATGAAAATCATCTGCAAATGAGATTTTCATTGGCTTATCAAAGCTTGTAGTCGGGGGTAAGGGGGGATGGGACCATAGCCCTACTCTAATGCTCTGCACGCAAAATTTAATTACAATTTTCGTTTTTCTAAGAAAGGCTAAAGATTTCCTATAGGTTCCTATAGGTTTTTTCTAAGCTATCTTTAGACGCCACCTTAATTACGGCAATAAGGAGTTTGCTTGAAGTGGAAACACTCACGCCGGCGGTCAGGTGATTCAAATATTCATGCATTGTTTCCATAAAGGTGTGCATTTATTATAGGTTTCTTTATGTGGAGCAACCAAACTTGTTTTGTCATCAAACTATCCCAGCCCAGATTCGGCGAAGTGTTTAAAAAACTCATTAATCGCAAAACCTTTAAAACAACAAATTAACCTCAAGTGTTTATAATGAATCGTACGCTTGAGATCTGACCATATTTTACTAAGAAAATCATCGCATTTTCTCCACTTCATATAAATGGCTTTTTGGATTGAAGCGACCGTCGAACTAAACACATATTCACCGATAATAATAATAATAATATGCAGCAATTAGAACGTTTCCATATCGATCCCGTTTCTTGCCTATATTGCTGGGATCAGATCTCTTTAAGTATAATGGAGCAATCAATACCTTTCTAATAGCTAATAGACGACCAGATATCGTTTTCAAAGGGACTACTAATGCATCCTTTGTGCGACTATAAAGTCTGGAAATGAAATGCTGAAAAGCCGAAAAGCTTTTAACCTTTAAATCTGTATTCTCTAATGATATTAACGATTTGATCTGATGCTTGCTGGTAGAGGGAAATTTTCTTGTGTGTCCCAAAGCGACATATTCCGAGCAATTTTGACGATATGCAAACATTTTTCGCCTCCTTCCGAAGTCAATAGAGGATTCTCTCCTTTTAGCTTTATTCCCTCCTTATACTTTTCAACTTCGACAAGTATCTGCTTATATTCCCTTTCCTATTTGTGTCCCTTTCATTATTCCTTTTCTCAGAAAGACAGACGAATTTCATGCATATTTAAAATTTAAAATTCTTTGGGGAAATCAGAAAATTTATCGTTATGGAAAATTAATGAATAAATTAAAATTTATTTCGCTGGTTAAATTATATATATATATATTATATAAACATACTTTACAAAATAATCATTACATGCAACTAGGAAAACAATGACAAAAAGTTTGAAAGACCTAACTTTGTCTTTTAAAAAAAACCAGTTAAATAACAGTCCGTTTTGTAATCAAACAAAATATTTACTGAATCAGGTCAAGAATAAACGGAACCATCATTAAAAATCGAATCATTCATAAAATACAATAAATTAAAAATTTACACCATATATAAAATATAATAAATTAAAAATTTACACCGTATATCAAATATAATAAATTAAAAATTTACACCACATTTAATTATATTTATATTTTATTTATTTATTTAATATATATAACATATTTACATTATGTTATTAAATGAACGCAGAAACCTGATCGGATATCAATAGGGATGTTTACTTAGGGTGTAGACTTGTCTCTTCTTTGAGAAGAACAGATCCATTAAAAAAGCTCATTTTCACAAAAGAAATTTCACTAAACATCGTAATAGCAAATGATTTCATATCCTTACTGTTAAAGTTTATTGATGTTATAAAGCAAAAATAAATATTTAGCATAAATATTAAGGATTTTTCCTTCAAAGTGATCAAATCTAATTTATTCGAATTTGCAAAATGTTGAATTTTACAAGACTGAAATGCAATAAGAAACATAAATAACGCATTCGTCTTTAGCTATTTTCGGTTTTAATGAGGAAAGTATCGATTTTTTTTATATACTAAGGAATTGATAAAATCGTATTCTATGGACTCCGGATTTAACGAGTAAAAGCGGCAAGATGTTTTGATTGAGATGCAAAAAATTGCACGAGTAAAATCATAATTCGAAAGCTAAAACTAAAATAATCAATAATTGAGGGCGAATTTTCAACTGAACGTGGCGAAACAAGAAACTAGAAACAAGAAAACTAGAAACGGGACAATTTTTAGAAAACCTAAAATATCTGAGATCCCAGTAAAATATATTTTCTCTCACATTTTTATTTAAATCAAAAATTATTTTTGAAAATTTTTTATGGCCTATATTTCATATAGGCCATCTAAATTTATGACGTCCCAAAATTATAAAACCTTTGAATATAAAAGGATAACGAAACATTCAATAAAATTGGCGCATTTATTTTATTACATGCACAGTTTTTTTTAAAAACGGCGCACTCTGCATTCTTTAATTAACGTTTTATTTTATCCTATATTTTTTATTGTACATATAAAACGTAAAAAATAGTATTCTAGTAAATATGACATTATCCATTTCACAAGTGTAAACGTTTAGTTGTTCATGTTGTGAAAAAAAATTAGGTATAAAATTATAACACATATTTTAACAATAATTGAATATAATAAATTGTTAAAATAATTTGAAGAGAAATGGTCAGAAATAGTCTATCGTACAGGGCCGTGTTTAAGTGGGTACAAGTTAGCGGCCGCCTTGGGCCGATAGAAAAAGTACAGTGCAAGCACCAACAGATAAGATTTTAGCCACCCTTATATATTTCGCCAGAGTAGTCAATTGACCTTCTGTGAGTGACGTTATATTTTGCATAACACACATGAAGCGTTTAAATGGTGATCATAATAAATATACACGTTATTAGTCAAATGCGTTAGCATCAGTAAACTATGTACGTTACCATGTTTATTGTGGTGGCCTCATAGCCACTATAGAGACCCCCAATTTCCGACTAAAAGGAAATCACAACGTTCTGAGAAGCAGAAATTTATAATTACGTTGTACTGGTATTTCTTTGTGTTTATTTATAATGCTGCAGTAAATCTAAATAAAACCCTGTTATTTATCCATAACACTAAAGTTGAGCAAGAAATGTCAAGTAATTGACATATCCCTAGGTAATTTGGTTTAGAAATATCTATTTTTAATTTAACTTCATTATCTTCTCTTTATCTTTAGCGCTTGGATCAGTGAAGAACTTTATTTCATAATGATCAACCACGGTCAGTACTTTTTATCGTTATGTTGCGTTAAAACATTTTTGAGGGCCGTTAAAATATGCTCCATCCAGGGCCGCTAACGACAAAAGCACGCTTCTGCCATCATAAAAATAGACAAGGTGGACTTACGCACATCAAAGATTTTAGAACAAAATTAAAAAACATAATTGAATAATTCAAAATTCTGAAACATTATTTCATCATCTATTTCGGTAAATAGGGTTGAAACCCTCAGCGTACGAGACGAGTTTAAAAGGAAGGAAAAAACGCAAATATTTGAAAACATCGGTGTTCAAACCCAGAAATTTTGCAAATGGAAATACAGAAAATAAAGTAAGGATATGTATAGAAATATATATAAAAGACGACATAGGAATATGTATAAAAATTACATAATAGAAAACATAGCAGTAGACATTTTATAACAAAAAAAAAAAATCGACGCACCAAGAAGGAGTTGTCCGATTGCAATAAAAATTGGTGGATGTGAAGAACATACATAGAAAAAGAAACGATTAAAATTTCAGAACAATTGAATGATTTATTGCAGAGTTTGACCGTTACAAAGGGAGGAAGTCAATAAGGCGTTGGTCCACCTCTGGCCTGGATGCAAGCTGTCACCCGGCGTGGCATAGACTGATAAAGATCCCGGATGGTGTCCTGCGGAATTTCTTGCCAAATTGTCTCCAACTGTCGGGCTAAATCGTCAACATTCCGGGATGGTTGCAATCGCCTTCCCATAGCGTCCCAAATGTGCTCTATGGGAGAGAGATCAGGAGACCTAGCTTGCCAAGGAAGTGTTGGGCAAGCTTGAAGACAATTCATAGCAACACGTGCCGTGTGCGGCCGGGCATTGTCTTGTTGAAACGTAAGTCCAGGGTGTCGCAAAAGGAACGGTAACACAACCGGTCGTAGAATGTCGTCTACGTACCGCTGTGCTGTAAGTGTGCCAGAAATGACCACCAAAGGGGTCCGGCTATCAAAGGAGATGGCACCCCAGACCATAACGCCCTGTTGTGGGCATGTGTGGCGTGCGATAGTAAGGGCAGGATCCCCACGCTGCCCTGGACGTCTCCAGACACGTCTGCGGTTGTCGTCAGGACACAGTTGGAAACGGGACTCGTCACTAAAGACTATACGTCCCCAGTCAGCGCAGTTCCAAGTTGATCGAGCCCGGCACCACTGTAATCGGACTTGACGGTGTAAAGGCGTGAGAGGTAAGCGGCGTAACGGTCGGCGCGAGCGTAAATTCCGCTCTCTCAGTCGTCTGCAGAGGGTCATGTTGGACACATGTGTGCGGGCCACACGTTGGATAGTTGATAACGACGAATCCGGTGCTGTGACAGCTGCTCTGACAATCGCTCTGTCTTCCCGTTCTGTTGTGGCCCTAGGTCGACCGCTGCCGTCCCGACGCTGACATCTGCCGTTGTTGACCCACTCTTGCCAGCACCGTCCAATCGCCGCATCGCTTCGACCCACATGTCCAGCGATTCTTCGATTCGTCCAACCAGCCTCTTTCAATCCGATAGCACGACCTCTTTCAAACTCTGACATATGCTCGTAATGAGCACGAATCTTTCGGCGAGGCATTGTTACAGTCGACGTAAGATATCCGCAGTCAAAATGCAACAGAAATTTTGAACACATATTGAAAATCGCTCCTTATATACACCTGCTGAATGCGCAGTTCCGATGCGCTGAAGTTCCCGCTATTCATTCATTGGACACCAAATTTTAATCATTTGCATGTTCGGTCAAAATGTCTTTGCATACGAAATTTCATTACAATCGGACAACTTCTTGGTGCGTCGATTTTTTTGTTATAGAGTGTATATAGGAAATTATATAAGAGGTGTGAGAAATAACATAGAAGCGATATAAGAAATGGCATAGAAGTAGACTTAAAAACTAAATTAGAAATAGGTAGAAAAGCGTGTCATTTCATTGCCATTGCAAGGTCCTAAAACATTAAAATTTGGGTCGTTAAGAAATTGCGCTGAACTATCAATATACATATTTTTTCTATAGAAGTGCATACAATATTTTGTATATATATGCATATAATACAAATTAATAAATTCGTATAGCCAGCACAGCAGGGCTGATAAACGTGAGCATAATATATGCACGAGGGGAATACCCATATAAAAAAAACGCATTAAAACATATTAAACTCCGCTTCATATATTTCAATATAGTAAGTACTTTGAAAGCATTGCGTATGTCCTGATTCACGGTATTCAAATTGAATACCATTAAATAAATTATATTTACCGGAATAAAACGAAATCATTAAAACTGAATTTCCAATTATCGTTGTCGAGGAATTATTAGATCTTAAACGCCTCATAATAGTGTCTAGTATTCTGCAATTGCTTATTTGAATGTATTGTAACTGGTAGGTTGGAATTGTATAGCTATGCTTATCTTAATTCCTCCCGATGCGTAGCTCTACGTACTGTTTATACAGTTGATAGCGAAATGTAGCGAGCACAGTTCCAGTTTATATACTCGTAATTCTGACACTGAAATTCTGTACTTAGTTTAAATGATCTAAACGTAGTTTAAATGTTGCAAATTGGACATACAAATGTTTGGTTTCGTTAAATGATGGAACACGAAATTATCCAACAACCAGGATTTCGGAGAAAATGTTAAATGGAATATTTTTTGCAATGGCGAGGCTGGTAAACATATAAAGTAACAGGCATCGATGTGGTATTAAGTACTTTTCCATAAAATCTGAATTACAGAATAAACAAAAAATCTACTGGCTAACATATATATGAACATCAGCATCATTTCAAAAATAAAAAGGAATTTCAATAATTTTATTGTCATATTTTATAAATTTAGAATTACTTTAGATCTTAGTTTTAACAACAGCTCCGTTATCTTGTAACAGTTCTGAAACTGCCTTCGCAAGCCTGATAAGAATAAAGTTCTTTTGCCTTCATTATAATACCATGAACTTTTCATAAAGTTCCTATATGAGGTTAGAATAAGTCATCAATTTCAATTTTGATATGGAACATTTTATAGCTCTTATCTCTATTTCTCGATTTTTTCTTATTAGTTTTTCAGACTTCATTTCTTGCAAAGATTTTTACTCACTTATGGCTTTTCATCATGATATTAGATGACCTGCAATTTAGTTTGATTAAATAGCTTAAACGCACTTGAAACCCTTTCTCCCACTTTCATTACTTATATCATTGTCCCTAAACATCGGAATGTTTATCGTATTGGTTTGAATTCTTTCACACAAACCGTAGAATATATTTTAAAATAAAATCACGTACGTGCACTAATAATACCATTTACATAATATAGTATTATGTACCAACATAAAAGAATGCTATAAATTAATATAAATGTTAGGATTAATATATGTATATGTTAACATAAATATTATAAATTAATATATGTATATGTTAACATAAATGTTAGGATTAATATATGTATATGTTAACATAAATGTTATAAATTAATATATGTATATGTTAACATAAATGTTATAAATTAATATATGTATATGTTAACATAAATGTTATAAATTAATATATGTATATGTTAACATAAATGTTATAAATTAATATATGTTAATATAAATGTTATAAATTAATATATGTTGATATAAATGTTATAAATTAATATATGTTAATATAAATGTTATAAATTAATATATGCTAATATAAATGTTATAAATTAATAGATAATAATTAGTGTTGTATAAAAAAATGTTAAAAATATTTCTAAATTATTGTGTTAAAATTTTGATGGTTCCTTGAACCTGTGTCATGTTTCACTGAGTATTAAACTTAAAGAAAGCTTCTCGAGATTTAGAAAGTCATTTCCTTTTTAATACATAAGATATCGTGATGCCTTCTGGCTCTTTTAAAATAGCACTATAAATTGAATGTTTTGTTTACTTACTAAATAATGGCAGATAATTTATTTCCCATAAGTAAATCATATTTGTGAATTGCCAGTAAGTACATATAAATGTAAATGAAGTATTTTGTTGTGATTAAGGCTAACCAATGCTATTTAAAATTTTTTGCCTGATGAATCTATAAAAAATCCAAATTTAGTGATCAAAATCTCTTCATCCAATTCGCGCGCCTGCAGTAAAATTTTAAAATTTTAAATAAAATATTAATTCTTATGCAGTTATGAGTATTTACACATTTCGACGTAGTTTTGAAACTCGGACATGAATTAAAATGTACAATATTAAACCACTATTTAACACCATTTATTTGATTTATATCTATTATTTTTTCAATCGCTTTCCACATATAGATAAATTTCCAAATGGCCGTAGGTTCATTTATTTCCAATTTTCAGTAGTAATTTCTGGCATCCATGCCAGAATTCCAACTAGATCCTTCAATGTATAGGATAAAAGGAGACATCGCTGTGGCTTAAAGCTGAACTAGGAGCCCTCCGTTAGATCCGGAATTCTATAACTAATAGACCACCAAGACCCAGGACTGACGTTCCCCCTCATAACATTTTTTAAGATATTATTACCCTTTTCATCGTTAACACAATTGCCAAATGGCCAACACATTAAGCCAATCGGATATTGTTTTGGTTTCGATTTTGGCATTTTTTCGTTGGAAATTTTCATAGACTATAGATATTAATTTTTCCCACCGAGGACAGAAGTTATTGGTGGCTTTGTGTTTTGACCGTTGAGGAATTGTGTTCACCCTAAGAAGGACAACATACCTTACAAAAAATTCCAATATCTAGTTGCTCATATCTCTTGGAAAAAAAATTTCCTAACGCGTTGCTTGTCGCTTCGATTTATTTATGTTATTTTACACGGGTTTAGATTTTGAATAATTGTGCGATTGTGCAGAAACCTTTCATTATTCAACAAGCGTTTATTAGACATCGTAATTGCGTGTATAGCTCGGTTCAAAATATCAGCGTTAGGATCACGCTAAGGTGGATTGAACCAATGAAGTTGTATTTACTGCTTTCAGGTACGGCATTTACAAGATAAGCTACTTTACGAAAGTTTTCTCGCTGCTATAAACAAAAGTTGTGTTAAAAAAGTTGTGCTATAAACAAAAGTTGTGTTAATTGCGCAGTGATAGATGACATGGTTCTGAATTTAACTCCTTAAATTTTCACAACTTTACTTCAAACGGAACGTAATGTGTTTCTTAAAGCTACGTTGTTGTAACATTTCCACGCCTTATGAAGCGAACAGCAAAATATTTGTAAAAATAAGAAAATCTATGATCTCCATTTTCTTAAAGCCACTTCCATGTTGTTTCTGAAATATGGATTATTTTAAAAGAATCCAAAATAAACTTATTGCTATATTTTTTCACACACTATTACCAAATGTGAAAATATATTATCCATGCCTACGTTACTTGTGAATTACGTAACCTCGTTAACACAAATAATGCACTATAACTTATAGGAAAAACTGTTATGTAGAAAAACTCGCAAAATTCGAATAATTTTAAATTGGTTCAAATACTAGAATAATGCGAAAAGAGTTGGACAAAACTTAAAGCGAAACATATTACATTTTTAAATTCTGCATAATATTCTCGAATAGCTCCGAAACGGTTTAGCATATAGTTTGCTAACGATCTAAGTCAGGTTTTCTTATCTAAACGCACTTAACGTATTTTTAAAGTTGGAATTAGTTAATTTTTGTCCCTTCGATTAAGACGTTGTTTTGAAGATGTTTCTTCATGATCCACCATAAATTACCAATAAAGTTCAAATTTTGTGAGAGTGATCGCCAAGGAGTTGATTTGGCTTTATTTGAACCAGCGAAAAGAGGTTTTAAAAGTGCGATAATAAACTGTATTTTACTGAAAAAAGAAATCATGCGTACAAGTTTCTTGGTATGCATGGAAATTGATTTTTCATGCCCAATAAACAATCTAACCGGACATGTCATTCTCATGCAAGACAATAGCATGACAGATTTTTTAAATTTCAACTTAAAATGTTATCTACGATTGAACAAATGTCCTTAACTTAACACACCAAACACATATTCCTTGATGACCATGAGACAAAAAAAACAAAACGTACTTTCATTGTTAAAACTTACATTTTCCAGTCTTCTTGCCACCACAGCAATCTTTGCTTACACCATCGTACTCTTGCAATCTTTTGCTTGAAAGTTAAGTGGCTTTGGTTTAAGTACAGGTAGTGGCGTGTGCACGGGGAGATTTCGAATTCAGGCCCCTATTGGAAAACAAAACACATTACTTTCTCTAATAATCTTCTTCTTTAAAGACACTTGAATTCACCGTAATGTTTGAATTGATAGGCTATTTATTGCACGTGATTTAACCTCAATTTGTGAAGTCAGTTCCATGTTACAGATTTAAAGACATAAATGCTTAGATCTTTTTTGCCCTTGTGAAAATACCGCACATTTCAATTGCCATTTTTTCATGATATCCTTCAATCATCTCTCATCTCTTTATGCAATTATAACGTTTGGCTGCTATGAAAACAACTACTTTGAAATTCTGGTTATTAGAATAATATCTGAATGCTCTCTGTTTGTATTTGCTTGAGCACATTTAAATTCTTTACCCATATCTCTTGAGTTGGTCCTCCTTTGTTTGAATACACCACATGAAAAAGTTCTCCAATATGTCACTGGATCCATATTTGTGAATGCTTAACTGAAATTCACGTGCAAACAATTCTGCACACACCAATCTGTACAGCAGCTACCAAAATGGATACTAACTTCTCTTAAAATATTTTCTAAGCCAATTGGAAAATTTTGAAATATTTTAATATTTGAACATTCCTATTTTGTGAAAATTTCAAATATCTTTTAACCGTAAGTTTCTGGTCTATAAAACGAAATTGAACAATTGTGTTACACAAGTATTCGCAACATATTTAAATGTTTATATTTATGTACCCCCAACACGTTCAGGAAATCAGCTGCTTAATGATATTAAACGCATTAATTTTTGAATTATTTTAAATTTTAGAATCGGAGTTGTATACGTGATCAATTTTATACGTATCTAAGTGTAAAGTACTATGTGAGGGGGTTTTATGATAAATAAAAAGAATGCAATGAACTAAATAAAAAAATTATATAAACAGGAAGAATGTGGAAATATCTAGTAAATTAATTGCGTATCCGATACGAATATAGATGGGATGTGATTTATTATTTGAATTTATATAAGTGACAGCTCATCTATTATCTTCTTTTATACATTCTATCCATTTTCCTCTTGTTATATTTTCGCATTTATTTTATTGCATTATGTGTACGTTATAATTGGTGTCCGACCAACACATCGTTTCATTAACTTGCATTATGGGTATTGAAATCGAAATTAGCATAAATTTAGTCGCATCATTTGGTACTTCATTTGTAATGTTTAGAAATTGTTCTGAAGGTAGTAATTGCATCTCTTCCAAGACAATTACAAACGACTGACCAACTTACCTGCCTGCGTTGATGGTAATTGAAATTCAAATCTTGCCTTGGGCTGAATATTACTCTTTTATTTATATTTAATTTGGAGCAAAGTTTTTGAGCTGGAAAAAAAAACAAAAACAGGCTGGACAAAAAGTAGTGTTTGATTGTTTGAAAGAAGTGGAATTTTATTTACAAGGTGCAACAGAGAAATCCGGTGAATGCTGATTGAAATCTGACAGTGCGAAATATTTGAACAGATATACCTCATTGGCCTTCGAAGTAATTCCACCTCTGATTTATACACTTCTGTCAACGTTTATATAACTGTTTGAAACTTCTAGAAAAGTCCTCCCTTCAAGATGCTTTTAGCTCTTCTCGTCACAGTAGCTTGTATGTGTGAAATGCAATGGCGTAGCAAGTCAAAGTTCATGAGGGCTAGAATAGTAGAGAAAAATAATGTGTTTTGATATGAAATTGGGGGAGCTTGAGCGCCCCCCCTTTCCTACGATACTGATAAAATTTTGGAAAATCTGTTTTCCCTTCAGTGCAGATTCCAAATTTGAGAAGCGAAAGAAGTCTGGTGGAGCAAGATCGGGAAAGTTGGGAGGGTGCCATAACTCAGTAACCAATCTTTCTCCCTAGATTCTTTCTCGTTCCAAAACTGAAATCCGCACTGAAAGGATACAGATTTCCCCACATTTCAAACATCCAAGCTGTTGTGACAAGGTAACTAAAAGCATTACGGAAAAAGGCACATTTCTAGAAGTTTTCAACAGTTACGTGCACGTTGTCAGAAGTGCATTAGATCGCAGGAACTACTTTGAAGACCAATGAGTCGAATCTTTACAAACATTTTACGCTGCCAAATTTCTATGATCATTCCTAAGACTTTTCGGTTGCACCTTGTAATACACAAACATCGCATCTCCGAACGTTACGTTATGATTATTTACAATATGATTGTTATGTAAAGTCACGTAATTCTGATACTTGAATCTATAAAACTTTCCCACAAGTAAACGTTTTTACGGTTACTTTACATCGTTTAACGGTACTTGTGGTGTTAATAGTAGACTTCTGCTATGGGATCCACTTGCAGTGCTTTCCAAACGAAGAACGTTTATTTTTTGTTTAAAACGCGTTGAATTTCCCTGCTAGACACACGAAAATACGCTAGTAAATATAGTGGTTTAATAACTAAATAGTGTATATAATTTTAGACATTGATATTTTATAATTCACACACAATGCTGAAAATTTCACTCCACATTATATTGTAGTTCAAATCTTAGTCGTCGAATTGGTGAACCACAATTCGTAATAACAGGAAAAGTGATTTAGGTTTGAATAGCGCGAACATTTAATCCGAGCTTTGAACGTCGAGACTTGTAAGTTCTGAGACTTGTTGATATCCACTTGTGACTTCAGGCCGAATTTGTATCCGGCCATCTGAGTGATGAACCGGGAGAATATTTTCCGCCGTCATCGCTATTTCCTGGTAGACGAATGGAGCTAATTAAATCTCGACGCTTGGAAGCATACTACTTGACGTAAATTTGTTCTCGCCAGATGTATTGTTTCGCTACAAATGGTGGGCAACATTCATCGGAAGCGAAGTGCAATGATGGCGGAAATAGTCAGCTATTCAGAGTTTATCCAAGCATGGTGCTGTAACATCCAGAACTTGGCCAGATAGTATGAAAGACTCCCCAGAAAATATTTTAAGATATCATATCTGTTAGCTATTTAGCTGTCCCACTATGTATCGTAGCTAATTCTCTGTTGCCAGATTACATTTCGTTCTTGTTGGCAAGTACTTGAACGAGGATATCAACAGGGTCGTTACTAAATACAACCCTGTTTTCGCATGGATATATATAGATCTGTACATTCCAACATTTGAACTCTAAGTAATACAGATGTACAGAAATGGTATTCAACAAATCGGAAAATATTTGTATACACCAGAGTTTCATGTATTTATACTTTTTTTTTGTCGGCGAAGTATGGCCCAGATGCTCTTGCGCCATAAAAAATTCAAACAAACCAACAAACCAACGCCATTTTCTAGCCTTTTCGTCATTAATATTTTAGTGTCCCAATATTAGTTTGACAGGCGGAAAAAAACACAATAAGGATTTTCCACATAATTATCATTTATGATATCTTATAAACTTGAGTTGGCGCAGTATAGCCCAGATGCTCTTGCGCCATAAAAAATCCAAACAAACAAACAAACAAACAAACTTGAGCATGAAAGACAGTGATTCTCTATCAGTAGATTAAGTTCACACAAGGAGTAAGTGAGCGAATTATTTAAACTAATTCGATGGAAATGCTGTTGTAAGTAATATCCAGCCTTAAGTCTGAAGTAAATTACCCCTTCTTCGAATCTCGTTTGTTATAGTGAATTTCAAACTTTTCCCATTAATTTTATGCATGTATTTTAATCGCATTTGTCGTTTTATACTAGCTTTAATAGTTCGTTTAACCTTATTGAGGTTCAACCGAAAGGTTGTGTGGTTGTGAAAGTATACCCTGCCAGTCAAGTTGGCCTGCCTTCTCATTACCAAAAACGTCGCAATGATTTGGAATCAAATGGAGTGTAATTGATTTGCCCCTGTCGATTGCAAGGCTTATGGATTCTTAGCAGTATTAGAATTATTATTGGTCTACTTAATAATTTTCGACATCCACGTTTAAGCATCTCAAGCTAGAGCTTTTTAGCCATAGGAGAAAACGAGACACCGTCCCCGCACTAGAGTCGAACTAAGGTCCCCTCCATTGACCCCGGAGTGCTTTGATCGCTAGACCAACGAAGACAGGAACAAAGCTCTCTTTCTCCGTATATAAGGATGTAAGATATTATTACCCTTCTCAGGGATAACACAATGGCCAAATAATGGTCAACACACAAAGCCATCGGGCAGAGTTTTATTATTACCATTATTCAATATTATCATATCAAATCAAAGAACGCGGAACTAGGAATAATCCCGCATTTGTAAGCAAAAGTATTGGATTTAGAGGAGGCGGAGTGATGGTCTGGGCCGATATTTCTATAAATGGCCGTTCCGACCTTTCCTTCATCAAAAATGGATTTCTGAAGTCTCGACCATAGGAATGAGATTTTCAGGTATTTTGTGATCCTTTACGCTGCAGAAATCGGAGATGAGTTCATCCTCATGGATGATAACGCCACTTCACATCATGCTCGACTAGTGGACGACTTCCTGTTCGACAGAAGAATCCTTAGAATGGATTGGCCCACAGACGAACCCACTCGAAGGTGTTTGAGAGATTCTAGAAAGAAAGATTGCTGGTCGCTCATCACCTCCAAAAGCAGTTCAGCAGCTGAAAATCGCTCTTCTGCAGGAGTGGGAGGGAATACTCCAATCCCTCCTTGATAACCCCATTGACCCCATGCCTCACGAGTGTGTAACGCTTTCGGTCAGGGAAACCATATCCCTTATTAAAACTCATTTTTATCCGATAACTGACATTTTTTATGACATGTAAGTACTTTGTGCGTTGATGCTTTGTTTTCCAACAAAAAACGCGAATAAAATTAAATTATTCCTTATTCCGTGAGTAAATTTCTTTACTTCATAGCTTACAACACCTATGAATCAAACAGCGGACAATAAAGTATTTCTTCATCCGCAGTTTATGTCCAAAATCACAATATGTCCTAATGGTTTTGAGCAATGTATAAGCATATTGCCTTTCAATTTTATATAAAAAAAATATATCGAAAAGAGACAAAATAATTAATGATACGTAATTCCAAAATTTGTTAAGAATAATAAATTCGATAAGTTAATGTGAAAATTATGATGCATGTTTTTATATCAACTTATATTATTAATTTCCACATATTCATGTGTGAACTGTAAATTATAAAAGTAATATATTCATAAAGGATATTACATATTCAAACGTATTTCTAGTTTTGAGGAGGAGATCAGTTAGTTTGAATATTGTACATATATTAAAGACAAGTATCTTATAGTTCGAATCCTATAAATAGTTTTACATATTACTGTAGTAAACATTAAGACATAATTCATAGATCATTATCCATAACTTGTAAATACCAACATTCCCTAGAAAGTACGATGATACTCAGTATTGTTTAATGGAAATAATCTCCCTGTGATCATTTTGACGAAAATCGGATACTTTTTACATACACAGAAAGTATCTACATTTTGAAATATTCATGGATTTCAATGACAACAATTTTAATGCAGTTTTTCGTACTTAACCCTGTCACTTTCCTTTTGTAAAAATAAATCTTTCTTCATTGATTAACCCTTCTCAGAGGTTAGGAAATCCTACTGAAGTAAACATTCCCTATTATGCTTGTTTCATTCAATGTTTGTTTACTAACTTGATAAAAATAATTTATGCATTTTCATCACGATAAATTTGAAGCCTTTCTTCGAGAACTTTGAAATTTAAATTTACCTGAAACTCGCCTGATTCTCTGGAAAAGGGGCAATGCAGAGAAACCAAAGCCGGAAATGAAGCATATAGGAATATCCATCGAAGTTGAAAAGAGCAGTGAAGAGGAAAAGATTAAAGGAGATGCCCTGCTGCATTGGCTAAAAGGCGGAAAAATTCAACGCTTTCACAAACTGTCTCAGAACATGTCACTTTGGGACCTACAACATTCCCTTAAGGATTAGTGTCATAGAAAATAGGTAACATAATTAGATAATACAGTTTTAAAAGCTTTCAGGCTTTCCATAGCTTCATGTTTAGTCTTTATTTTCGCATAACGAAGGCATTAATATTTCCTTTCCAAGTCAGTTAGTTGGTTATTGACAATTAGCGAAATGTTTATTGTAATTTTGAATTAAAAATAAACTAAGGAATTCGGAGTAACGAGCTGTGGAAAGATTTGAAATTTATCCTCACTTGAAAAATTCAAATACGTGGTTTGTTGGTTAGCTTTGATTGTTGCTTCAATGGCGCTGTTTACTTATTTTCATGGAATGTGAAACGATAGTTTTCTTATTAATAAATAGGGAGAAATCTTACATACAAAGCATCATAGATGAGATACGATTGACTTTCAGGAAGTGTTGAAATGCAAGTTTTTTCTCAAAACATTTTCGTTCCCAGTCCAGAATAATTGGATAATAAAAGAAGAGAAAATTTTTACAATTCAACTTTTTCTTCCTATGGCACAATTTTGCATTTTCTATGTCAAAATTACATTAAAAAAAAGAAACGTGTTGATTCTTGGATACGATCTCGGGGTCATACATTTTGACAAAACCGCACCTCATGGGATAATTATTATTTCTCTCTCTCTCTCTCTCTCTCTATATATATATATATATTATTACTTACACATGAACGTCCTCTACCCAGAACCACAATAAACCTCCATGTAATCCCAATTCAACTTCTGACCAGAGTTGACTGCCGCGTCTACCACATTAGCGACATATTCCTGACATTTCATGTTCTTTAGAGAAAGGATTGTGAATTTCAAAAGTCAAACATCCGTCATCATCCTCAGATTCACAGAGAATTTTGTTTAAAATACCCTTTTCCATCTTCCTCTAGTCGTGAGGAATTGGGGACCTCACAAACGGAAAATTGAGCCTTTTTCACCTAAACCCGACACTGTATTGAATGTATTGGGAAGGAAATTCAATAAGTTCCATTTTAGCCTCGCATCCCCCACATTTTTCTAAAAACCTCGGTTTCAAATTACTGAGTAATTACAGTTAAATTATTAACAATTAGAAACTAATGGGATTCAGTTTTTATGCACCGCATATTCGGGTTCTGAATCAGCTGAATTTGCTACTGAAGTTTTGAGTTAATTTCGCGGAATAAATTTTGGAAGTTTTAGAAATTCCAAACTACTCTGCATTATTTCAAACATGTTTCATGAATTATGTACTTCTGAAGGTGAGATAAATATGCATGTGAATTACAACAAGAGGCATTAGGAGGAACTACCCTTTAAAGGTATTATAATATCTATAAATATTATAATTAAGTTTACAGAAATTTGCTAAATATATGTGCGCAATCTGCATTTAATTCACCTTTTGTATTTTTAACTTTTATGTCAGCAGTTAGAAGTTCTATCAAAATGACTTTTAGTTTGCGTAATGAAAATAAGGATCAATATTTACCTTCAACTTCCTTTAGAATGAATAATAATTAATTCGAATTAATAATGATAATAATTACTATATAAGCATTAATACGCAGAATAATAGACAAAGGGGCAATACCCTGAAGAATAAAACGTTTTACAGATTATCATAATACATACAAGGAACGATTAAAAGACACAAGAAAGGGGGTCCCCAGCAGCATCAGAGGACACCATAGTTCAAAAACTTAAGTGAGGTGTTTGAAAAGACTTATGCAATATTCTTTTGTGCAGCGTAGGACATGGAAAAGATTGACAAACATGATTGCCAATGTTTTTTGAGCGGATATGGCGGAATAATAATAAGAGTGATATAAATACCAGAAAGTGTCATAACGCAACTAGTTATTTGAATTTTACTTTTGTATGTTCTGCCTTTTTTGGGCGACAGGTATCCTTAAAATTGCTGGATATTTGAAAAGCCATCACCGAAGCCTTTACTGATTATTTATCTTTCTCATTGAATAGGCAAGTTTGTTCTTTGAATCTTGTGAAGAAGGGGACATTTTTGAAGTTTATAGTTCAACAGTAAGAATTACCACGTAGTATATCTTGGAAAAGAACCCGTATTTGTTGGCTCTTGACGGCTTTCTTTTCAGAAATAATTTCTATGTAATTTATCTGCTCAATATCTGCGAATTCTCATATTAATTTGTCACTAAGAATGGATATCGTAATTAGTGCTCGAATTCATGATAGACGGTAGAATCTTTGTACTGGAAAGTGTGTTCATGCATCACGTATGAATAGCAATTGCTTTAAAAACTCGAGCTCCGTTGGAAACACAAATTATAACAAAATATGCAAATTCAATTCCTTAACAGTGTTATTTGCAAATATTTAAAAATATATTCCTATTGAGGCATGGTTCCAGTCTAACAATCTGTAAACAAAGGATTTCGAAATTATGGAAACCGACCACCGTTATAAATTTTCACTTACATTTCTGCATTAAACCTTTAGAAATAAACTTGTTTTGCTAATTCAATTATGAAAATTCGCCATCTAAACTGATGGTGGTATCGCAAATTTATGAAAATATCACGATTTTGCTATAAAAGAGCAATCAGATGAAAACATAAATAGACGATACAGGTATTTAATGAGAGTAAATATTCGATTTTCAGGTGTATGATTTCTCATTTTTACTATTTTATTTACTTTAAAATTCTGTAAATTAAATTTTGGGTATGTTTACATTGACAGACCATTTGTTCATCTGATTGAGAAATTGATGGGACAATGACTCGTTTTTAGTGAGCCTTCTCTATCTGAAACAAAATTTTCCACTCAAAAAAAAACCTGCAGATTAAAAATAAATATATATATATATATATATATATATATATATACTTTCACGCTATGTAGTTGGTGATTTATAAAAGCATGTGATGTAAATTTCTCGGATCGTAAAAGTATTCTGTGAATTAATATGAAATATTAAAACATAGTCGTGCATATATTGATATGCATATACACATTTTCGAACTAGACACATGACTCTACATTTTAACTATACATATGACTGTATATTTTTAACTATACATATATGATTGTATATTTTAGCTATACCTATGTCTGTAAATTTTTAGCTATCCACGGATGTGATTATATATTTTTAACTATACACTGATCTTGCTTTTTCATATATATTAATACTTGCACTTTCTTACATATTAATGTGATTATATGTGTTTTATGTAAATAGCCTTTGAATTAATATTAAAATAAACGTAATTAGGTAAAGCAAGGTAAACTGTAATCACGAAAAGTTAGTTAATGATAACATAATCTAAAAAAATAATGATAAAATTATACAAGAAATGTCTTTTCAGGCTTTTCATACAATTAATGTATAACTTTAGCAGAGCATACCATGAAGAAATTTTGTTTAATTATCCATGCTGATTTCTATTTCATTAAAGTTAGCACACGGTTACTGGAATGAGACGTACTATTAAGGATATGTTGGTGCATAAAACTTAGCGATATATCACAAAATATACAGGTGAATTATAACTTAAAAATTTTTTATTTTATATATATATTCACTAGCTTATAATTTATTTTGGGAAAGTTTACCTGCGATAATTAAGTTTCTCATTTGAAATTTTTCGTATATTAAACTAATTCTACATAACCAGTTGATTCTATACAACAGGTATGGCAAATATGTTGATCAAATGGTCAATGACTCTTTCTTTCGTCATCTCTTGGATTATGTCCCTCCCTCTTCAGGAAGCACAACGCCACTTGCTCGGCCAACATTTCCAGATTATTTATTTATTTGTTTATTTTTGCATACAAAACAAAGATTTCATTCGCTATTTGGCAGCATCGAATTTCGTGACGTGTGGTGTGCCAAATTCTCAAAACGCTATTCCACACACACGCTTATTATGCCTTAGAAGTGTCTATTTTTAATATACGCAATGTGATTTTTAACACATCTGTTTAATTTTTCTGTTACCTAATATTATTAGCGAAGTAAATTTTTATCATAATCATTTATAATCTTCAGTTGTTAGTTTTTGCCTTTTTTTACATATATATCTTAAAAGTACATGCGCTGTTTGTAACATGTGTGCAGGGATACCTTCACCAATGCGCTAATATTGTCATAGCCCTAGGATACCAATGCTCATAAGGGTCTTCTATATCTTTACGATTTGAATATAAAGACATATTTAAGTCGCAGAAATAACTTCATATTTTTACGACTTAAATATCTCTTTATGTCTACAAAAAAATATGTTGCAATGAGATGCATATTATTAATGCTATTTAACCTTGTTTAATACTTTAAATGTAACCTCCCCCCCCTATTATCCATCACTTGAGGACGTTCTTATGTATTAAATTACGCGAAATTTACAGGTGACTATATTTCTCATGTAAAATTCGATCTCAACTGTAAGAAAGGTTCTCACCAATGCTATATAAGGTATATTGAATTTGTTAATTATTTGAATATAACATATAATCAAACGTTTTCATCATATTTAAGCCATCTCATGGGAAAATATCATTATCAAAAAATCCACTATAATGTGAAATTTTGATTTTTAGTTCCCTAGTTCTAAATTTTATCCTACCAACTTATAATTCGCTTACAATTTTGTTTTTCTTAATTTTTTTAATTAGTCAATTTCGTTGAGTTTACAAATTTTAAATACTGCATGCATGCATGTTTGCACAAAGTGAAAAAAAAATTCCGTCTGTATTGACAAGGCTTGTGCATAACCATTCATGCAGTAAACTAACGGTACTAAACATATTCAAAAATTTATTTTATACTAAACAATATTACAATAAAGGCATTATGACACGTTCGATGTAGTATGTCAAAAATAATGAACATTATTTAATGTTGAAAATGACCGTGTAAAACGATTGACATATCAAGCTCTTTATAACGTTAGTCTTATTCGTTGAAGTGGCAAATGTATAAAAAATTTCATTTCCTTCAAATTAAGGCATATTTTGAGACCTCTAAACATGAAGCATCGAATAACCGTCATCACGTGACAACTATCAATAATAATAATCAATAATATTAATCTAATAATAATGTAATAAGTATGTCATGCATTCACTGTACATCCCATTGGCTAAGCCTAAGTAATCGGCGAGGGCAGTCTATAAAATATATTAAATAACAAAGAATCACAATATATTCTTCAAGTGGTTTTGGAGGGCAGGAGACAGAGAGTCCTTTAAGAGGGCTATAAATAAGGGTGCACATGAACGGGTTAAGAACAGCAATTAATGCACTTTGTATATAGCACGAAATTGAATAAAACAAAAGAAAATAGTCCCTGTCCGGCCACGTCAACCAATTTTTAGTATTTCAAATATCGCCATCACGGATTGCCCTTCTTCCTAGAGTCAAGGGCAAACATACACACACACATGCGAGAAAAAAATTAGACTCTAATCACGAAAATCTTTAATTGGCCGATAGTTCGCGCCATATCTAGTATGTAGTCGTTGAATATGACGTAACGCGGGTTCTCGCGGGAAAAGAAGAGAAGAAGCGTTCAAACTTTTAGGGAGGTCGGCCCCCATAATGGCCGACTTCTACATTAATATTCCTTGTCTTATTATCACTCGTTATTGTAACCAAGATTTATGTTACGTCGCTGTACGTTCACATTGAAGCTCAAACGTTGAACCAGTGCGTTAAATGAATGCATTAAATAAATGCGCAATAATTATTTCTGTAGAAATAATTTCCATATCACGACACATTATCAAGCCGCTATTTGAAGACTTCAACTACCTACTAATGCTTAACGTAATTCTTTTTATTACATATTTCAAATCTACATGTAATTGAGAGTTAAAATATGTAGCACATTTTTGTAACCAAAGATGATGAGAGATGAAAGATGGAAAAATTTCATACCCGCGAAAATCGCTTGAAAAGAAAATTTTGTTACTTTCATGTTGCCCGTGGAAATCGCGGGATAAGCAGTCAGGGGTTAAAATATTTTTCATCTTGATAAAAGGAATTGAAAAAAAAAATACATATATAGTGGTTTCTTTTTATATTAATAATAATAAAATCTCTATCGCAGGGGTCGGAATCGGTACACTAAAGAAAGAGGGTGAGATTGTCTATACTTAACTTCACCGGAACATATGTTAGATGAATTCGAATACAGCATCTGATGTCGGTCGGCTTTCTTTCTCTACTATACCTTTGGCCGAAATCATGCAAGAAAGGGACGTCGGCCGCAATGAGTGATCCAGTGTAAACCTATGGGCATGCTGTGCAAATCATGAGTATGAGATAAGTTTCAAATTTCTGTACAAATAGGAGGCGAATATATAGCGATTAGGGATATTGTATACATAATGATTCCTCTCGATATGTGTCCAAATATTTTTCTGCACAGTGTATATTTTTACTGAGTTATACAATATCAGAATAAGCTCACCCAAACAGAATAAGGAAAATGCAGATATCACTTCCCCTTTATCGATGGAATGGTGTCTCTAAACCGTTTACTGGATGACAAATTCTTTTCCGTTCACTTCTAGGCTACCAGTCTTGCATGCAGTAATAATTCATTATGCATTACTGCTCATGAACGAAATTAAGCCTTTGTTTTCGCTGTGTAAAACCAATAATTTGGCGATTGCGTGTTTACGCTTACGGTGTAATTTTAACATGTCTCCACAATGCACACCTACAATTAACCAGCCCTCCTTCTATAACACTAGTTGTGCATACAAATATATCGCTTATTAAACTAATAGAGAAATGAGAACAGTTTCACACGACGGACATCTAAGGACAGTTTATTTAGCTATAATATCAAATTTTATGTGATCCATTCCCGTTTTATTGGTAGGTGGAAAATATTATTTACTTCAATAGCTGTCTTCATAGACATCTCGTCATAAGGAAAATGTCGCAATCCTCCATATGGTGACATATTAATTACCAAAGACATGAAACTTGGACACGGATCACAAAGGGCTTTGTAAAACGAAAAAAAAAGGGAGGCCTTTGCGAAAAAATATTCTTTCGCTAGCCCGCCAAATTGACATCTCTACTACAGGTTACAGGTTTTGAAGTTCAGTCAATAACTCCCCTCCCCCCCCACCAAGAAATAGTGTTCTTACACTGAAAATATTTTAGAAAAACATCTGCCTTCCGTCTGGGTAAAAAGTAATGACCCACCTTCCAGTATTTTTGTACCAAGTCGAGTTATGGACAGGTGATCAGCTTTGTTTCACAACTAAAGAACTGTAAATTGTATATGTAGAAAGACCGATGATTATGAGTAACTGCAACACCAGTGAAAGGTAATAAAAAGAAAAGAGACGAAAAGGCTTGAGAAAAGTGTTTAAAAAGGGAAAGAAGATAGGAGGATGGATCAGTCTTAAGAGCTGAAACTGATGGTTGCATTGCAAAGGGATGGTGAGCGCCATCTCAGTGCTTGGAGAGTTTTCACTCTTTCCTATGGTGGTTTGATTATCAACGTTAAATTTACAATATACACATATCACCCACACTATCACCTGTCAAACTAATCTATTAAACAATAATTAATGCGGAGCACCATCCTGGGGCTAGTTAAAGCCTGGTGTCAATACATTTTCAGTTTCGCTTCGTGAGGAAAGCAGCGTAATTCATTACCATCTACAGGTTTTACCAAAAATTTGTGCTACATTTATAAATGGAGTTTTGGTCACACATCGTTCTAATTATTTTGCAAAGGGACTGGAAGTTGCACGGACAGCTATTTGCATTTTCCAGGCGTATCTGGAAAATAAGTTCTGTCAACAAATCTTGCCATTTCAGCCCCGGGGTAACCACTGTGACTACATAAAAAGTACCATTATCCATATCTTACTAGTATTTATTGTTGTCAGACACACCCTTCTCAATATCATTGTGATGAATGGAGACCGAATTATATGTAAATGATTATGCAATTGCATATTTTATTTTTAGCGCCAGCGCAATAAATTCATAAAAACCGTGGATTTCTTGAATAAATGCATATTTTTGTAATTTTAAGCATTTTATTATTCTTTATCCGAAAAATTTTCCGACAACGCTGAAGCTAAACTTTATTCTTTCTCCTTATCTGAGCGAAAATGCAAAGAAATTTGCTAGCGTACACGTTTAATTATGTTCTACGACGCCAAAAATATAGCTACGGCTGAATTATAACCACTACCCTTATTACAGAAACCAAAAATTTTTTTCTATCCTTAAAGACTGACAGTTATCTTGAGGTCAGCTTGAAATGAACATTTTACACCTGGGGTGAAAGTCCAAGTCATTGTCTATTAACGATAGACGTGGGTGATATCACAGTCTATTACGGATAAATCTTCCGTAATAGACAATCCGCAAAATTTTATAAATGCTGTTCTATAACCTCTATAGCTCTAGGAAGGACTTTTTTGGCCATAAAAGTGATATTAGATGATATAAGACAAAGCTTAACTGTTCAGAATATCAAGAGACACCCATTGTTATATACCGTGATAAAACATGTACTGTATAAAACATATAAGTGTATATCGAATATTTCTACTTAGCAGTTAATAATAAACCGATTTGTTTTAAAACATAAGAAGTGTCAATTTTCAAGCAAGTTAAAAAATATTTAAGTGCACAGTTATTCATTTTATTTGCACGCCTATTTATTTTAAGTCCATACAGATGCATATTTGAAGTCTTTAGTGCATACTTGCATGCATATTTTGCTAATTTTTAGTGCATGTAATCTGGGCTCTAATAAAAAGACTCAAAATTATCTACAACGTGCCGTCGCAAAAACAGCAAAAAAATAATAATAGAATAAAAATTATTCTTAATTGTGGCAACAGTTGGTGTTCGGTGTGAATTCGTTTAATATCAAATTGAATGCACCTTCATGATTCGTGACTGTGTATTTATAGCGCATGTATGGATGTATAATCTTTGGGAGCCCATATAAAAGTGCACACATTTCCTGTCCATAATAAATACACAAGGAATTCGGTTACATAAAAACTTTAATATAAACAAAATGGAAGCATAAAAATATATTTGATGACATACTACGCAAATTCGAATTCAAAAATGAAATTGCAATTTTAAACGTACTTACTATGTGTAACACTAATAAAAAACTATAAAAGGACTCAATAACATTTCGAGGAGTCTCGTGCTGTTTATCTTCAGAAGAAAAACAACATTGTAATCACGAGACGTGTTGCCATTATTTGGAACAGTTATTTTAAAAGTTGCTGCGGTCACTATTCTGAAGCTTTGTTCTTGGTGTCGTCTCTGGTAGCAGAGCGGTTCAGGAGCGGCTGAAAAGTGTCGTGGTTTAATGGTTATTAACTATAGTGTAAGAGTTGGCTTTGAAACAACAAGATTCTAAAAAATCTAGCTAGAGTGGAGACTTTGATTGACTTAGTAAAGTAGGTTCGTTAAAGATGAATTTGTGGTTGTTTTCCTAACAGCGAATTACGATGGAAGACCTTTGGGATTCGGCCTTTTATATGAAGTTTCGATACTCTTTTAACCTACGTGTCAAGGCACCTTTAGTCTGGCCGATGTATGAAAGGCCACACTGACAAAATATTTGATACAGTCCCCAACGTTTGGTGAAAGAGAAACAATCTTTGATTCTTGACGTCAAAAATGTGCCAGCGCGTGGTTGGTCAAAATGCTGTTGAGTCCTTTTTTTATAGTTTTTTATTAGTGTTATACGCAACAAATACGTTGAAAATTTTATCTTTATTTTTAAAATTGAAATACTTCTTCAGCTGTGAAAAACACCACGTTGTTTTCAAAGGAAAATTCAATGGTATAGCTACTTTAAAATATAAAGAATAATTTAATATACACTCCTCGATTACGTCAGCTACAAACAACATCTACAAGCAGAAATGTTGCAGCGGAAGTAGGAAATAGAACAAAAAACTCTCACTCCGAAATGTAGTTGCCAGTTTTAACATATTCCTAGGAAGGGAAATTTAAGTTAGTGGAAGCTTATCTTTCTAATATATATATTTCTTACATATATATTTCTTACATATATATTTCTAATATATCTTTCTAATATATAGGGCAAAACGACAAAAATGTTATGCGAGCTTCATACAGACATACTTTTTCGAGCTTTTTGACTATTCGACAGAGTGTTTATGCAAGTTGCTTACAGAAAGACTCTTTTGCAATTTTCGACTTTTCGACAGAGCGTTTACGAGAGTTTCTTACAGAAAGACTCTTTGTACTTTTCGACTTTTCGACAGAGCGTTTATGCGAGTTTCCTACAGAAAGATTCTTTTGTACTTTTCGACAAAGCGTTTATGCGAGTGTCGTACAGAAAGACTCTTTTGTACTTTTCGACGACTATTCGACAGAGTGTTTATGTGAGTTTATGCGAGTATCATCCAAGTTCGATTTTTTTCATTTAACTCTTGAGGTTTCCTACGTTCAGCCGCTCGCGTACCCCTGGTGGTTATATCAGACGCACATAATTTACAAGCTGTTAGAAGAATAACTAGAATTTAAGGAGCAATTAAGATTTTTGAATTCTTATCAAATTGTAGATTAAAACGAACATATAATTAAGAAATATTGAAACATAGAAGTTTTATTACCAACAAAAAGACTCGAACAGGTTTTATTAGAAAGATTAAAAGAAAATGAAGAAGTGGACATTTTAGAAACATCAAAAAAATATTTTCACATTTGCAATTGATGGTCATTAAGATTTTTCACTTTCCATCCGTATGAAAACAGAAGTTCTAAAGCAAACAAGGTTATTTGAACACGAAACGAAAATTTTCCCCGTGGCACAAAGCAGAACATGAGTTGAAAAATGCTAAAGAAGCACATGGCTACTCAACATCAAAGAGCAAAGATAATTACTCACTAATAATATACACAACAAATAGTCACTAATGTTAAATATAAAATTCCTACCTTTAGATTCCAGCAGATAAGCAGGAACACAAGATCGCAGCCGAAAGACTATTTAGATTATAAGAAAAACTCCTTATATATATCTATAATAAATTAAAAGAACTTTGGCTAAAAATTTGCTTCTGCCATACGTTAGTTACATACAAATGTAGTAATTAGGCAAGTGTAGTAATTATACGTTGCTATTAGCTTTAAAGAAGTTTTGATGCGAGATGCTGAAACAATCATGCTATTGGCTTTTGAGAAAGAAATTTTCATTCACAATTCACATCATTCATGAAATACTTCAAGTAATTCATAAAACATTATATAGCAATATTTTTAACCAAAAATACTCAAAATTGGAATGATTTTAAGAAGATTTATTTAATTTTCGATGGCTTCTCTAGTTATGTGCGATAGAAAATAACTGAAGAAGTTCACATGTAAAGAGAGATTCTGGAATCGCATTTGATCTCAGTGAAATGTTTAAAACTCGTGTTGACAATACTTCACAACACAGTGCTCATCATTTACACGACAATATCATTTTACCATCCATGCAAGTGCGTTTCTAACATGATTTAGAATAATTATGTAAACAGATATTAAACGGAGAGAAAATTTTTGTTCAATTAAATAGCTTACAAGATCTTAGCTGCAATTTTCCCTAATGGTTCTATCTCCCGCTCTTGAATTAATTTTCTTCGTATGTGGTGGAATGGTGGAAAAGCGGTTATATACCACGTTGTAAACTTGATGGTGGTCTAGATCATTCACCATTTGTTTACTGAAATGTAGAGTTCCGCACATGTGAATTGCAAGGTGAAATCCTTGGCTACGCCAACGTATACTAATCCATTTGCATTACACGAAGAAATATAAATATAAAAAAGGGACAAACATGTTCCTTCTAAGCTTTATTGTTTCCAGTGTCTCAAGGAAATATATTTTAAGAAGTTAATGCTTCAAATTTAAGGTGGGTGTGTTTTCAAGGAAGATTTTTTAGCGAAGAGATTAATGTAGATGTAAATCGATGTCATTAATCATTAAATATTTGTGCAAGTTTTACCCAATCCGAAAAGTCAATTAAAAACTAATCCGTTTACGTTTCCAATAGGAGTCGTATATACAAATAATCGCAAGCAATTTCCAGTTATTTTGCAAGACGACTGGAATAATGGAAAGGCCGCGGGACTTCGCTACTGCACAGCAAATGTAGGGACACTAGTGAACTGGGGTGGCTCATAAGACTTTTGGGGGGACTTATTTTATTATAAACAGCAAGACCCAAATCTATTTCTTATGCAGGGGTTCAAAAACATCAATGGCACATTTAAAAATGGGAAAAAAGGGAATATCTGATAGTATGAGAACAATTTTGCTTCCTTCATTATGATTTATAAAGTAGCAAAACATTTTTAGGTGTGATAAAATTGCTTATTGAAGCCCATAGGCAACTAAATTATATTTCTTTTACAGCAAATGGAATTAAAAACATTTTGTTAGGCACAATTATCTGAAGGTTTGAATAAAAAAGAACAATACTTTCGATGTCATTATCTTCCCTTGTTTTACACCGAGGTCGTAGCCAATAGTTAATTTCGTGGGGGGGGGTTAAAAATGTTTACAAATTAACACTGAATAACTATGTCACCTTCAGTATAAAGAAGAAATATAAATACATCATAAAAACTAAATGAGAAAATACAAATTTTGCATTCAGAAATTATTGTAAATTTTTGCTTGTACTTTTGCCATCAAAATTGAGTTTTTTATAATGTCTCACTCTTAAAGGAATTTGTTTTTACATTTCTTCCCTCAAAGTATTTTCAAATTAATGATCTACAAAACGAGATCTTGTGATCAAAATTTTGATAATTATTCAAGCTCTGAGAGTTTTCTCTCTCCCACTTTACAAATTTAACAAGTAAATACATATAAGTACTTTCGCGATCCTATTACAAGTGTAGTGTTGGGGCAGACCATAAGGACACCCCCCCACCTGGGTACGGGCATATTCACACAAATAATTGAATTAGAAACACAGAAGATATCCACATAAGATTTAAAAGTACATAATTCTCATTTATTCACCGGATAAAACTGTTTTCATGTGTCTAAATGTTTAGCAAGCGATATTTGGTATAGGCGACTAATGCTGTAGAAATTGGAACTTTTAATATCAGTCTGATGTTTCAAAATCATAATAAAGTTACCTCATAAGAGCGAGCACGCAATCGCCTAATTATTAGTTTTATCAAACAAACATAAAAGCTTATATTCGTTTCAGTGTGTCATCGTAGAATGAATGATGACTGCACGCAAGATTGATAGTAAAGAGGAAAACAGAGATTAGCTTGTAAACACTATCCCACCAACGAGCATAAAACGATATATGAAATTTTTGCAACGTCACATAAAATAAATTTATTTTTCCAAATAAAACGAAAATAAAAGTGCAACCTATTTACTTTAGTAGCATTAGGTAATTTTAATATATAATTGCAAAATAAAAATATACACTAAGCGAAGAAAATATTCAAACACGTATCAAAATTAAAACTGTACGAGTAATAGCCAGAATACTTATATATTCGGGCCAAATATGTTTAAAGCAACCTTTCTAAACCTATTACTTACGATATGTTTATATGCTTGCGCTGAATTATCTCATTGACGTTTCCGTTCCGCTGTGCAAGATTTCTCACAGAAATCTTGCACAGCGAAGAACATGCCTATCAAGATCAGATGAAAAATTCCAAGCCATTTTAAAGATGTTTTAATTGAACTGTGAATTAGGCAAATTCTGGTACACAGCGTTAAAGTCCAATTGCAAAGACTTCTATTAATATTAAAAATATCGCTGGATAACAAATTTAATTTTTTTTGTAACACTAATTCAATGGGGGCATGTTTTGTTAATTTGGGAGTGCTGATTTAAAACGTGTTCATGAAAATTTTCAATGTGTACTTTAGTTAATTTCTGGTCAAGTTCTAACAGATTTCCAGAAATATGAGTATATATATTTTTCCCATAAACACAGAAGATAGCCATATATTTCAAGATCCTTTGATAGCAGAGAATCAGAAATACATCTCTTATTATCACATATTTTTAACCTAAATTGGTGATATTTTACAACAATAACCGTGTTTTCCACAATTTCACAATTGTCCTTCATTTCTAAGACGTACGTCACTTAAAAGAAAACCTTTAAACTAAATTTCGATAAGACTATAAATAAATGACATTGTTTTTTTCTCATTTTGTAAGCAGAAACGTGTTACGAACTGCAAACGATGAAATCAAACTTTGTGAGTTAATAATTATTTATAGTAAATTAAAGTAAATCAAGTAATGATAATTTTTGGAATTGTTTATTATTATAATTATTTTACGTGGGTGTCAAAATCATAAAGTACAAGATTATTTTATATAAATAATAGTGGAAGGTCGTGGGTTCAGGTCCCACCGAAGGCAGAAATATTTATTTTCTTTCGAACGTTTCACCATCTAATCACGCCATACCATCGGCGTTGGTATCACTACGCCAATAAACGTTGATTGATTGACATTGTTGTTTGATATAAGAGTATTATTAATAAAGGTGAATTTTCATATAAATCTCGCTAATAAATAGTAAAACGAATCTCCTTAATTACTGGCTATGCTCAATCATTACATCATTATGTGAAATATTTCCATTGGTCAAATTAAAACTAAAGTTTTAAAGTAGAGGTAGAGCGACATAATGTCGCGTTACTCCGATATAATGTCATGATTTATAGGATAAAAGGTAATTGTGGGAAAACTAAAATTGAAGCAAATTAAGTAAATAGAAAGCCAACCATAAATTTCCGACATAAATTCTGAGAAAACATTAAAGCGGACAAAATAGAAATAATAAAAATTTGCTGAGTAATTCCGTAATAATGCTGTAGTCCCGTCAGATAGCTCAAGCATAATGTAAATGTTCCTCGCTTGCTTGCAAAGAAATATTGTTTATTGTGCTTTGTAATGCAAAATCACCTTTTTGAATTTTGACATCTGAAAAATTGTATAAGAAACAATTTTTTACGCTGGAAATGTTTCAAGTAAGTGCATTGTTACATAGTAAATATACTTTAGCATACATCGAATAATAAGCTTGAATGCGTAAATTATTTACTTTAACGCGTTGCGAGCTCCAAGCAAAAATCATCAGCCTTATCCTTATGTTGATAACATTGCGCCGACAGCATAAGAATAGTGGGGTGGGGGGACAATACAACAGTAGAATGCATTTTCTTTGAAATTGGAGGGGGGATATGGAACCATAATACCAATATTGGGGGACGAGTCCCTCCTGTCCACCTCATTAACGCGCCCGTGGCTGATTAAATGTTCTTCAAATAACTTCAAGCTAAACTTCACTAGAAATAAAAATCGGCACTGATTTTGAAAAATAAATTTAAAATAATATATATTTTTTTTACTATCTGATCATCAGAAAAGATGTGGAAAATTTTGATAGTAATTTATATTATATTCAATTTATATTTGTTTTTGGTATTGTAATTCTTCATCAGAACGGGTTTTTGCTTAAAAAACAATTCGTTTTCCCACGTTCTGCTTGCTTATTTACCTTTCAACTACCATTTGACGTTAGCTTAAAGAACTACTTTTTTTGTAATGCAGCAAACATTATTTCTCTTGTATTAATCATAATATGTGAAAAGCTATTATATAAGTGTGAGGTGTTTCAAATTTAACCATTGCGATTAGAATTCCGATTAATTGTCATCTACATCGTCAAGCCATACTTTGAATAAACCAACGTAGATTAATCTTAAGACACAAGAATAATATCCTTCTCAGGATTCTAAAGTAAATAAATAAACAAATTCTACACACACACACAAACCAATTTACTGATTATTTTCTTATCTAACAAATCCGTATTCTTAATTTAGTTCCATTTGAATTTGATTTTTGGAGAACGATCTCTCACCTTCTTTTCATAAAGGTTATGCCGATAGGGCATATAGCAATTTGATTATAATTATTATTTATAATTAATACCTGAAAATATTAATGAAAGAATGATCTACGGAAGATAAAATTGTATTAATTTCGGCGTAAAATATAAATAATTTAACTAGCAATGAGAGTTTAATTCTAAAGATTTTATTAAGTAAAAAACATTTTACAGAACATTTTGATACAATATTTTACAGAATGTTAGGCAAGTTACATTTTGGTAGGAAATCGCATGAATTGTTGAATTTGTTTGGGAGGAAATAAATTTACTACTAATAAAACTAAAATAAATTGCAAACATATTTAAGTGATTTAGAAAAGCAAGAATTTTTAATGCTATTATCTGCGTGTATGTAAAACTATTCTTGTGTTTTAAAAGCATCTGCCATCCTAGAACTGCATAATACGCATTTGTTAATGCACACTCAAGTATTGCTTTCCCAATCTCATTAAGGGTGCGAAACATCCATTTTGAATTCGAGCACTAATCATCATAGTCATCAGCAGTAACAAATTGTCATGCATAGGGACAAATTAATGTGTGAATTCGCAGATATTTGAGACGACAAATGCCATTAGACTTCATTTTAAAAAGAAACCACAGCCTGATAACAAATGAGATTTCGCCCGTGAGATGCGATAAGGGAGAATTCTTTCGCCAAAGCTGTAAATTTTGAGAATGTCTCATCCTTCACAGAGTACAAGGAATGAATAACGAGATTGTCTATATAATGAGAAGGACCGCTAATTGATAAATCACTTAGTGTTGTCTATTGGCTCATAGTACTTAAAGGATACAGTATTCGTCTCAGTAAAAAGACAAGTTTCATAAACTTATTTGTATGTTTCACATTAAAATAGAACAGACACTTCTTTATCTTTGTAACTAAGTATTCCCACGAAATTTCAAATATATAACTTTCATTTTTATCGCACAATTCCTAAGTACTTTTTGTGTCGTTTATTGCCACTAAATTTACAGATGAAGTTAAAATAAAGTACACGCGAATGTTAAAAAATTGCCACAAATTTTATTATAATATTGATGAATATTAAAATGTTATTATTCATACAAACCTTCCTAATATTTATTAGGGTAATTCCTTGAACATTTATTCATTATTCATTCATTTATTAATCTATTACTTATCTATTTTATTATAAATCTATTATTTATCTATCTTATTATAAATCTATTATTTATCTACCTTATTATAAATCTATTATTTATCTATCTTATCATAAATCTATTATTTATCTATCTTTATTATAAATCTATTATTTATCTACCTTATTATAAATCTATTATTTATCTACCTTATTATAAATCTATTATTTATCTATCTTATTATAAATCTATTATTTATCTATCTTATTATAAATCCATTATTTATCTATCTTATCATAAATCTATTATTTATCTATCTTATTATAAATCTAATATTTATTAAGGAAATTCCTTTTTTAACATTTATTCATTATTCATTAATTTATTAATCTATTACTTATCTATCTTATTATAAATCTATTATTTATTAATCTATCATTAATTTATTAAATTTATTAATCTTAAAGTTTTCAAAGAATCAGTAAAATATAATATCTTAGAAGTTTTAGGGACTAAACATTACTTCTTTGAATAACCATGACCAACAATTTACACGAAATGCAATAGAGTTAATTAAAAATTAATAAATCAAATGAATTCTTATTTATCAATAAATAATTAGTTCTATTAAACAGTTGGATCACCATAATTAAGCTCCCAAACTATCTGCAATATTTTATTATTTCAATTTGTTATTACTATGACATACATTTGGCATTCAATTTATTATTATCTTTACAATAAAAGTATTAAAAAAAATTGGTGTAGACATTTTGTTTTGCTTGAATAAAGGCACCAACGTGTTTATATAACAACGGTGTCTATTATACAACACAAAATCTGTAAATGTTAGTATTATTAAAATAATTAATATATATTTAAATTGTGCAAATACGTTACATGTTTTTCTACTTCATACTATAATTTATATACCCAAATGCTCTTTTATGCCAAGGTCGCCCAGTCTAAATGAGCAGTGCCATTTGGTCGCCAAAATGGCAGTAAATAAATAAATGTACAAACATAGTCGAGGAGTTGTTTGCTTGTTTTTTTGTTTTTTTTTTGTGGCGCAAGAGCACCTTGGCTATACTGCGCCAAAGAAAAACTGAAAGATGAAACATAAAATATATAAATTATTATTGTTACACTTTTTCTGTTGCTTTAGAGATGTAACTGAATAGTTTATTTATGAGAAAATAAGCCTACATACTTTATTACAACGATATAGGCCATTAGTGTTATAATACTTACCAAAAAATTAAAATAAGTGAAAAAATTTCACAGCTGAGACCATTTGAGCTCACATTTATTTAATGTTAAACACATTTATTTCTTGATGCCGAAAACCGAGCCTAAGAGAATGGATAGGATTGGAGCACACATGGGCCTTCCGATATTTTCTTGAATTTGATGACCATTTTGTGTACACTGATGTCCATAAGTTAAGGAATTTGTTAGCACACATATTCGCCACAGTTGTAATGCAACAAAAATGAACAGCGACGATATCGGGCATCGTTGAAAAAAGAATTTAATTTTCCGAAGAGAAAGTGACAAGGGAATTGATATGAAATCATTGTTAGTCAGTTTCAGTAGTTTAAAAAGTCTTTAACGTGTAGCCCAAGCAAAAGTTGTTTTTGTTTGTTCACTCGAAAGGAATATTGAAATGCAATAAATATAACATAAAGAAGTCATGTTTGTTTCGTTATGCGTTTTCGGATCATCGGAAGATTATAGGCTTAAACAGAATTTGCCCAGGTACTCGATATTCCACCAAATGGCATCCATTGCCGTTTCCAAAGCCTAGAGGCTTGAGAAACGGTTCCAAACTTGCCAAGATGGTTAAAGGCAATATAGTTAAGATATCACACTTGTCACAAATGCACAGCTCAGTATGTTACCATAAATGGCAGGCGCTATCGCAACAGCACTTAGCGGATTCACTGCCAAGAGGCCTGTCGACAGCCTCAGGGATACACCTTATTCAAGCAAACGATTTCTCGACGGCTAAATGATGTGGGCCTGAATGCAAGACGACTCGTGAAATACATCCCCTTAACTCTGTGGCGCATGCAGGTCAGTATTGTATGCAGATATCCTTGCTCGAAGCATGCATGAATGAGACAGCGCACGGTTTACTGATGAGTTGCGTAAAGCCTCGCCGGTGCACCTTAACACTTACAAATATGATGAGCACTGAGGATGTGTTACATGCCTGCCCATATTATCAAACCTGATTGTTATGAAGGCGGAGGAGTCTTCGTTTATAATAGTAGGGGAGACCGGGCCTAGTTGATGTACTTTTAGTTTTCAATTTTTTGTTTTTAAAATCATGGGCTCAAGTAAAATTTCTTACTGTACTATGACTATTCCTTTATAAATTAATGGCTTTATTTTAACTATTGAAGTAACACTGTAAGACCAAAAAAAGTCTTAGAAAACAGTTCAAAGTGTATTAACACAGCTTAGGTTAAGTTGATACGATAATGGGTTAAGTTGATACGATAATGGGTTAAGTTGATATGATAATGGGTTAAGTTGATACGATAATGGGTTAAGTTGATACGATAATGGGTTAAGTTGATACAATAATGGGTTAAGTTGATACGCAAGAATTATGATAATATTCATTTCTGCACAGCATCATCCCAACATGTTTTTGGTCTGACTAAACTCTGAAGACAAACCTAAATATGACTGGCAATTTATACACTTACAAATAGGGATGACTTTTCTGCAATCTATGTATGCCCACATTTTACAGGAAATGCATTGAATCCAGTCTTGTCCCGGTTTGCATGTAGAATAAGTTTTTAAACACACCAAACAAAATGAATCTCCATTTTCATCAGAATCCGATCCAGAGTCTTTGTATGTGGTTTTTTAGATATTAACCTTTTCATTTTTTCTCCTTTTCCTTGCTTACTAGGTTTATTACTGCCATTTTCCTTTTCACAGTCGAGTAATTTAAATAATTTCATTTTTCTCTTTTTCTTTTTAATAGATTTCTTCATCTCCTTTTCTCTTGTTTCGTGTTCAATTACTTTTTTTACTGAAATTAATAACTCAATTTTAGATTCTTCTTTTTTTATATACCTTAGAAAAGTCATTTTATCTATAGAGAACGTGTCTCCCTTAAGAGACATCCTGTCGTTTTCAATTTCGGCATAAGGTCTGTCGAACATTTCAATGGGTATTTCTCCCTTGTTAGTTTTTTCTTGTAGTTCCTCAGCATTTATGGAAAAATAAATGAAATACGTAGCACAACTTTCGTGAGTTAATTTAATACATCGTATCAACTTGAACCAAAATACGCTATGACACTAACCTAAAAACTATAATAAACTGGTTACAGTTACAACTATTTCTTTCAACAAAAGTTCTTACCTGTTAACTAAGTAACACCATGATAACTTTATTTGAAAAACAGTGCAGCTGTAAGTTCCTCTCTGATACTTCAAATAAGAATGTAAACATGTAATTTTGATGGTTTAAAACTAGTTTTCGCTCACAAAACTAAAACAATGACCCCCATTTCCTCCCTTACATGCGATAATTGAATGTTGAGCCCTCACTTCTTCCCTTTTACCCGTTCTTTTGCGCCTGCGCGTTAAGAAAATATTACTGCTGTATCGACTTAACACTGTGTCATCTAGACTCGGTTTCCCCTATCATTTCATTGTAACATGCACCTTGGCGTTTGTTCGAGAGCCGTACTTCAGCAAACGAGTTTTAAGAGATGTCAACATGCATCAGTAGATTAAACCTTTTGGGAAAGTACGTGGTCATAACTTCACTAAACTGGCGATAATATATGATCCCATAAAGCACGCTTGGTGAAAATATGCCTATAATTTGAGGATAAAGCGTGATTAAATTGTCTAGCCTGTTTACCGGAATTAAATTCCATTGAGCATGTAAGTAACTTCCTTAGTCGCAAGAGAGAACAGCCATTCATCATGGAACACCAAGATGTTCAAAAAGATACTGCTTCAAGAATGTAATTCATTACCCAAGGACCTGTTCAATACTTTATTGACAAGATTCTGTTTTATTGTGAAGACGACATTATCATTCGCCATAATCATACATCGTGTAACTTTTTTAAAACCACCAGAGTGGCAATCACGACAAAAACTGTGTCACCTTGTCCATGTTTTTCGTATTTTTCTGTAATATATATGAATCTAAATTTCCTTTTCTCCTTTATTGTATCTTTGCATGCTATATTTATCCTCTTAGGATACGCTTCAAACAGCTGGATGAGGTAAAGCCCTCCCAGATAGCAAATTCCTTAATTTGTGTGTTTCCATAATATAAATACTACGTGTTCACTTTACGGGTTTCCATGTTTGTGGACACTAAGGATTCTAATAAACGCAAACTTAATAATTACAATTTCTAAAACTGATAATATGCCATATTATTTCTCTTATTTTATGTCTTGTAAGTATGTAACCAAAATTTACTTTCTGAATTTGGCAACAATTTATGTAACCGCGTTTCTAATTCTGAAGTGATAACCAGTCTTCGATTTATCATCGACGTATGTACTCATACTATTCCGCCCAAAAAAAGGCACATTAAATCCTTTTAACGTTGCATTGTAAATTAATTATTTTTTTGGCAAATTAATGAAATAACCTAAACGTTTGAAGCATTTGATAAAAATAAATTAAGTCCAGGTGTGTTTCTACCATTAGACCAGAGTGGGCTACTGTCTAGGACGGCAAAATTTTAAGGGCGGCAAAATAGCGTAAAAATTTTAATTTTAAATCAAACAAAGAAAAAATTGAGCAAATGAGGAGAAAAAATGAAAAAGAAGAAAAATTAAAACATATAATTGTTTTCAAAAGCATACGGGACAATTACTTGAATTTTGATATGTTTCATT